>CAXAMN010025995.1:106691-150625 GCA_963970005.1 Durusdinium trenchii
AGGGTTGCCCGCGACCGGGGCAAATCGCACTCTCGCCTGCATTTCGCGCATTCGACACGCGCGATCTCCGCAGAGGGTTGCCCGCGACCGCACTCTCGCCTGCATTTCGCGCATCCGACACGCGCGATCTCTGCAGAAGGTTGCTCCGGACCGGGGCAAATCGCATTCTCGCCTGCATTTCGCGCATCCGACACGCACGATCTCCGCAGAGGGTTGCGTTTCATGGCGGTCCGGTGGCACTGCCCGGCCTTAAGAGAAAAAGTTAAGAAGAGCGAGAGGTGAAGATGTGAGATGTAGATGAGAGGAGAGGTAAAGATGTGAGATGTAGATGTGAGGATGTGAAGATGAGCAGAGATGTAGATGCGCAAATGTGAACATGAGCAGAGATGTAGATGTGTGAAGATGAAGATGAGCAGAGATGTCGATGTGAGGACGTGAAGATGTGCAGAGATGTAGATGTGCAGTTGTGAATGTAGATGTGAAGATGTAGATGAGACGTAGTTCTGCAGATGTTTTTTTACGAAGAACCCTTCGCAGGCGCTCTCGGGAAAAACCGTCACGAATTGCCAAGAAGCTCCGCGGTCGCAATGACCTCGTTGGCATTCCATACTTCACCGTCCGTGAGAACAAGCAAGCGCCGCCAACGGCCATCCTGCGCTTTACACAACCTACCAAACACACACACAATCACACGAGGAGGCTGAGAGCTTATTTGCACAAAAACAATTCAGCTACAATGCCAACCAATGCGCAACTTTTTCCTACCTGCTCTGATTGGCTCAATACATGCCGCAGCGCCGGTGCCAAATCCTTAATGTTGTGCACGCACGTGGGATTTCCATGCGTGAAATTTTTGATTTGCTTTCAGCAACCTTCAAACTTAAACAGAGTCTTGTAGAGGCAACTTCGCAGCAAAGGCTCCGTTCCTCCCAAGTTGGCCTGCAAAGTTCGTGCGTGTTCCAGAGCCATTTCAAAGGCTTCATCCTTCAGCTGATGCGCTGAAGCAAAAATGCTTTCAAAGCTGGAGCCAAAGCCTGAACCGGGGCTGCTCTCGTGCAGCTTCAGGCTTGGGACGCTGAAGCATCGACAAGTCGTGACGGTTTGAACTCAAGTCTTTTAGGCAAGCTTAAAAGCAAAGCCTGGCCAAGCAACCGACAATGTTCACAAAAGCTTGGAAAGGACAGGAGCGAATGAAGTGCTCCAAGGCTTCTCGGGCAAAAAGGATTTTGCTGCCTGGCGGCTGGCACTCCAGTGAGAAATCCCCATCGCAGTTGACAGGTGGCTCCAGATCTGAGAAACCTCTCCTGTCACACTCTTAGCTCGACAATTGGAAACCCTGTGCAAAGCACCTCCCATTGACCCACTGCGATCAACAAGGATGGAAAGCTCCTCGGAATGGCAAGCCGAAACAATCAGCAGCAGCAAAAATCAGTGACCTTCGCCAAGGTGTGCGCTGTGAGTCTGCTGGGCATGTAAATCTGCAAAGAAAATTTGAGTAGGGCTATCAATGCTAACCACTCCCAACCAAGTAAAGCTCAGCGGCTTTCCTTTCTCTCTATGGGCTCACAGTTCGACACTCAGCTCCGCTGATGGAGCTAGTGACAAGGGGCTGCGGGAATACCATACACATGTCCACATGCAGCAAGCTACCTCACAAGCTAGCAACTCTAGACGACTATACATGATGGCTGTACAACTCTATACGCCTCCTGAACGCGTGTCTCCTCGAGACGCAAGTGAAAAAGAGATGCCTAGCTAAGCCACGGCTCAACGCCCCTCAGTGGCACTTCGCGCCTTCAAGGCAAGCGGGTGCTTACCTGTCGAGAAGCGGTAGTGCATTCGTTCGAGCAATGTCTTCGTCCGTTGGCTTTCTAAGGACTTGGTGAATATGTCTGCTAAAGCATGTCCAGGGTAGATCGCTTAGCAAGCTTGAACTTTCCAGAAAGGACTTGTTGCTGTGTCCACAGGAAAACTGTATCTACATGCTTGACTTTGCCCAGTCCATGCTGACTGCCTATTGCCAAACCTGTTGTTGCATCCATATAGCATGTGATACTAACATGTGTGTTCCAGTCTGCCAATAAGCTCTGTTCGCCAGGAGCTTGGCATGTACCAGGTACCAACACATAATACTCAGCTTCTCCAGAGCTGAGTGCAACAACTGCTTGTGACTTGCATGTATTGCGAATAGTGCACTTTCCCAAAAGCCAAATAGTACCAGTTGTACCCTTACGAGATCTTAAACAACCAGCATGGCCTGCGTCGACCCACACAGCAAGTTGGGTAAACTTTGACGCTTCAGCATCTGCATATGTGCCTGCGTGGGATTCTTCAATCCTTATGCCAGCTCCTTTCCCAGAAGAAGTAGGTCAGGACGATCTTGGGGAAGGTATGCCAACCTCATGCTCACTGAGCGATAGCGAGCCGCCTCTTCACTGCTAAATTTAAAAGGTTCTGACTCATAGACATCCTCCATTCGCTCTTTCACAGGTGGTGTTGTGACATTTGCGCCTTCGCAACCTACCTCTTGCAAGATCAAACGTCGTGGATCTGCTTCCAACTCAATTCCTTTACTAGTCCAAGTGATCAACCGGTTGCTACACGAACCTGCTTGTCTGGGTGATAACAAATACAAGAGTTTGTTTTGCCTTGTGCAAAACCAACAGCCGTCATTACCACACAAATTACTGCCTCCCAATTTGCTGGTGCATCGCGAGTTCTATAGGAACTCTCAGCAAGCCAACAACATCTGGGCCGTAACCTGCTTCTGGTGGAAGTTCCACCAGCAATCGCCTCCTGGCTGGCGACCAAAAGTGTACCTTCTTCACATCGGTGAAAATCAAGCAGGTGTCTCGTGGTTGTGTGATCAGTTTGCCATTCATGTCTGGATTTCGCTTTGTGACTGAAAGCGTTAACAACATTCGAAGTGCTGCGATGGGTGGCATTGAAGCACAGAAATCGCTCCAAGTGCTCCGGTGCATATACCCTCCCTCAGAACATCCGGCATGGCAAACTTTACTTGGGCCTGGTACTTCACGGAAAATGGTTTGAAGCTGTTTGGAACATCTGGTATTCTCCTCACACCTCAAGCCAGGCAAAGCCCTTGTGTTCACGCTTTTGCTCCGTGCATGCAGCGAAAACCCACGTGGCCTGGCCGTTCTCGGGCCAAATGGGCAATCCGGTGGCAAGCTGGGCGCGTTTACCTGTAGACTCTTTGAAACCCCCCAGGGCTGAAGAAGCGGCTTTCCTTCCTCCCTATGGGCTCACAGTTCGACACTCAGCTCCGCTGATGGAGCTAGTGAAAAGGGGCTGCGGGACACCATACACGAGTCCACATGCAGCAAGCTACCTTATATTACAAGCTAGCAACTCTCTAGATTACTCTACATCTCTACAAAATCTCAACTGTACACATACTACTAAAAACATATTCAACACTTGTCTCCTTAAAGACTTGTGAGCCGGTTGACACGCCAGATTAAATGTATAGGGTGTGCACTAGCGGATGCGTCTTCATGAAACGGTGCAGGATACAAGCTCCAGCATGCTTGGGAATTTGGGGAAACTGCTACGTGTCTGACTTGGAGTTCTCAGTCTAGAGTCTATCCGATATCCAAGTCCAGCAACCCAGTGCTAGCCAGCGCCAAATGTAAGGTTCCAGGAGGTTGCCAGTTAGATTCTAATCAGTTCTGGCGGTGTTCCGTGAAGAACAAGGAGGTAGCAGAAGGGTTCCATGAGAGTACGGGTGTAAGGTTTTAGAATTTCACATGGCGGGTTCTGGGAATTCCTGGCTGGGTTTCCTAAGGTTTCAGCTCACATCAGCTTCAGGGGCGAAGGGGCACCGCTTGATTGATAAAACCAAGAATACCGTAGTGCAAATGCTTTGCCACCAACCTTGCGAGACTTCAGGTTGCACCTTACCAAGTGCAGTTGAGCTTCCACGTTTGTAAGTAGGTCCCAGGAAAAGCGTGGCACCTGGCTGCGGATCAATTGTGCACACGAGCGCATGGAGTAAACGAAGTTAGGATACAGTGGTTTCAGAGTATATAGATGTCACAAACCCAAAGATGTCTTTTATATGGGTTCCACATAGGCCACCTTTTGGGGATTCTGCCACCTACTCTGAAAAGCAACTGGACGCCCTGGCGATTTCTTTCAAACCCCAGTTCATGATAGATTGATTGTTGAATGAGTGATTGATTAAGACATGCTTCTCGGAGAGGGGTTGGCATATGTGTACACACAGTACCCCCCAACATGTTTGAGAGCACGGGGGTGCCACAAAAACTTACATGTGAGAAACAATGCTTAACTATTTTGGAGAAACACGCAAAACATAGCAAAACTATATCTATACACCTGACTTCTTCAGGAACCCGAACATTGTAATTCTACAACACATTCCACCAAGGCACCACCTCTGCTGCAGCCACCCATGTTTTCAGCGTTGGATGTTGCTCCAGAATGGCCCTGGGTCTAAAAAGTCCAATGTCCTGGACAAGGCGACAAGGCCAAACCTTGGCAAGTCCCATTCTTGACACCCGGTAGCCAGAGTATGCATGTGCCATCGTCGCTCACATAAGTATACTGTGTATATCTATTTATAGAGGGGCTAGCATATACATACATATATATATATACATACACATCAGTAGGTGTATCTTTTCACCTCTGGAAGAACATGTTGAAACCCACGCTACAAAATGACACATCGTTGGGGCATGTCTCTCAATAAACTGCATTTGACGCGTGCTCCTCCGCTGGGAAATGGATGTGAACCACGACGTCCTTCACAATGTCATCCCATTGCCTTGCTGAAATCTTATGAAAAGGTTTTCTGGTTGGAAGATTTGTCACAACGAAAAGCTCAAAATACACTCACAAAAGAGCTGCTGGTGAGCTACATGCTCCACCACACATTCACCCCGCTCATGTTGCACTCTCGCGCTAAACGTGTAAAACATCTAGAAACAGTACCTCAAACACCCGGCCTCAAATCAACCTCTGCCAGCGTTGTCGTCTTAGCCATGTCACCGAGCTGTACCACCTCCCGAGTGGAGTCAAGTCTGTCGAAGGTTTGTGTGTCAACACTTTGTTTCAGCCCCCGGCAATGGCCCGCAATACAAATGTATAAATCGCCACACAAAGCAACACGGGCTACCGCGGCTATGGAGATCTCTAATAGGTCTTTTGCCTACGCCAATTGCCGATTTGCAAGATTCGAGACCGGCCTCACGTGAGCTTATGGACTTGTGAGATGGTGAGGACACTCGTGCTGGTGGTTGGATGGCGATTTGAAGCTTCAATGACGGTGCCTGGTGTGTAGCAGCCTCCGGGCTCAAAGGCGTAGACGGTCAACGGTCAGCTTTTTCTACAAATAAGCTTCATCGCTGTGAGTTCAGCATCGTACACAGGGGAAAGGAAAAGTGTCACGGGTCATGCAGGACCAATGGAAGGAAAGGTGAAAGAAATACAGTAGACAATGAAATTGGAAAGATGTAATTAGGCCGAAAGAATTGGACGTACACTAGGAGCAAGGGCATCGCTACTAGTAACAAAGGGCACTACTACTAGTAGCAAGGACGCTACTAGTAGCTCCTGGCATCGCTACTAGGAACAAGAAACTACTAGGAACAAAAACCACAAGTCATTTCATGGTGTGATGCCTGCAGCTCCTCTTCAGATCGAATGCCATCGGAGAAGCCCGCCGGCGAGTATCGACTGGGCGCGCCCACAGTGGCAGGAAACAGCAACCTGAGAAAGCCCTGCTTCTTCAAGTCCGAATCCTGGGAAAAACGGGAAACGACTCCAACCAGTTCTGGTACCTAGTGCACCTTAAAGTACTGCCTTAAAGGACCGTGGACAACCTTCGCAACCACTTGACCACATTGAAAGAACAACATTTGCGCTCAGCCATCACTGTTTTTGGGTGGGAATTTGACAGGCTGTGCTTTGGATGGAGCTCAAAATGCAATGACTTTCAACAGTCCGGCCTCCAAATTGAGCTCTTGCACGTAGGAGAAGTTCACAAACGTCGACTTGTGTGTTGGGATGTTCCCCAGGGAGACACGATACCTGGGATAAATCCAGTCGGAAAGAATGTCTGACATCACTTTTTGCCTGCCTCTGGCTCAGCCAAGGTCAGGCCATGTCACAAATCCATTCCGTTCCGAGCTTGACTTGCGCCGTGCTGAGCGAGAGCCGCGCATTTGGATTCTTTGATTGCTTTCTTGTACGCTTCTTGAGCCTCACGCCTGAGGCAACACAAAGCGTTGCGACATGTTGCGACCTATGCTTGGCACAAGCGCATGTCCTCACCTGCAGTATTATTGCACCCGCGCCTCTCCATGACCTTTGCTTCAATAAAGTGCCCATCGATTTCAGCAGTCAGGCCGGTCACCACGGTGCCAGAATGGATTGGAAACACAAAATAGGTGTCTCTCATTGTAGATGGTCCTCATTGCAATTTGGCCTGTGATTCCAAGCATTGAGCAAAAGCACATCGCATAATTTGAAGCCAGGCTGCCGGCACCTGTTGAGGCACCACCTGCAACGGAGGTCATCCAGGGACGGATATATATATATATACACACATACATATGTGTATAATATTGCCACACAAGCATGGGCCGACAAACAAGTCACACAAGTTTCCCAATAATCATATTTTCTTGAACGTTGGCTTGGCATGTCGGTTAATTATGTTGATCGTGCTTTCTGGACATGAGAAGCTTTGACCAAGGAACGGAAGACCTGCCGTAGCGTGGCAGTGGCAACAGCTCCATTGATCTCCTTCACTGCTACACCTTTGGCACGTTTGGCTCAGCCTCCTATATACACTGACTTTGAAGGTCCGATATCAAGTTGTTCCAAGTTCAAGACCAATTGTTGTTTCTGCCACAGCTTGTGTGAGCTGCTTGCCACCCATGTCTCTTTCCAATCGATTTCGAGTTAGGCTCCTTACAGATTTTTCCTGGCACTTGGGTGCCCAAGAGTTTTCTGAGTACGAACGGCATTGTTAGCACTCACCAATTTCACACAATTTCGCTAGTTTCTTTTTGCATCTCCAGGCACTCCTGACCGGGGAAAACAAGTCGACAAGCTCTCTGCTGCTAAGGTGCGATATCAGTTGTGGATGACAGGAGTGTTGCTACACAGGACTCATCACCGCAATGTCCAACGAGGCCAACACTAAGCCCATGACCTCCTGCAAACAACTCGGGTTGGCAACTTGGCATCAATAAGCTCGTGAGATTTACTCCGCCGCATTTCTGTCTGTAATCCGGTGCTTGTTGCAAAAACAGTGACAATGCTAAGCCAGGAGTTCGGAAAAGTGTGTAGGATTACCCACACTGATTACCGCACCCAAATACGGGAAAATACACTCACTGAAACATCTCTGGTTTTTGGGTTCCACCGTCTATAATGTAGTCTCTACTCTAGGGCAATCCTGCAAAGGTCAGGCACCAGATTGCAGCTTTGATCCTCAAACAGGCATCGCATTTCAACGCAAAGAAACGGCAGGACATTGAACACTTCACAAGCTTCGTAAACAGACTCTCAAAAAAAACACAAATAACCATCAGGGCAAAATCTCACAGATCTGATTTGCACAAACGAGGCGAGGATCAACGCTTCCATGATGTCAGTGATTCTGGATTGATCGCTGGCTGAAAGCAAAACGGCTGAGGCAATCTTTAGAGTTTCCTGTTGTCCAGTGTGCGTTGTGTCTTTCGGCTGTCAATATTTTCTGGCCGCTGAAGAATCATCAAAAGTGAGGCAGTTACAGTTAGACAAATTATGTAAAATCAAAGGCCCATTCTTTGGCAGCATCTTAACCCTTTTGGCCAGTGGTGCGCTTAAGCTGTAGTATTCAGGAGGGTATAGATGAGTATCAGTATCGTCCATGTGTCAAGGTCCTCAAAATTGGTCATTGAACTTTCTGTTTTCCACACCTGTGGGCGGACTGGATTGTTGCCTTGCGAAGTCCGCACGGTGATGATGCTCCTGTTCACATGGTTCAGTATTGTGGCGCTTCTACCCAAGGTTTTCAACTTAGCAAGGCCTACCGACAAAAGGCTGGTGCCTGCCCGACATCGGCCGGTTCTAATCTTGTTCTCCCAGTCCAAGTTGGACTCTGTGCTCCTTGGTGAGCTTTGCGCAGGCTTCTTGGCCTCTTCTCGACCGACTCGGGGTCTTGGCCTTGGAGATTTGGTTGCACCGTCGCACTGTTTGTTCAACAAGCGTTGCCATGCATGGCCGGTCCGAAGAGCAAACCCTTTATCTTCGTCTTTTGGAAACATGTCCGTAAGGTTTAGCCAATTTTGGGGCGGCGGCGTCGACCATCTGAAATGGCAAATATGCACGGCAACCCTTTTACTGAAAAAGGCACGACAGCCCTCTTTGGAGCTAGCGGCCCTTCGCGGAATACCCCATTTCTGAACACCAAGTCCACCATAACATTGGCTCGTGCTCCAACAGGACGACCCCAAAGCTTGTCTGGGAACGTTGGCGTAGTGATCGCCTCGTGATTCATCTGGACAGCAGTGCGTAGGCTTAAGGACCACAAGGTAGTGAAAGGGTGATCTTGTTGCCAAATGGCATCCTTGAGAAGGCCCAGGCAACACATCTTGAGGACGGGACACGCCGGCGTGGACCATGGCTGAGGCACACTGGAAAGGCGAGCGCGGTCCGCAAATATCTCTCAAAGAACCAACACTCCGTTGGCATCCAGTATGCAAAGGGTTGCGGTGCATCTTCATCACCCAGGTTTGGCGCCACTTCTTCTGGGAGTTCGCGAACGTGTCACAAAGTCTTGAGACCCCGCAACAAGTTCATTGTGGGGTTGTCCGGGTACTGAGTTGACAGGGGAAAGTGCACTTCGTCCCCCCGAACAACGCCGTGCTGACTGTCGTCGGTGTCTTCTTGACCTGGTTCTTCTGAGGAACCAGTTCCTTGCTGCATCCTCGATGCCCCGTGTCCCCCACCGGCTTTTGGGAAGGGTCAAGACATGAATCTCCTTGCAACTGCCGTGCGGAAACGCGGCAAACTTCATCGAAATGATCAATTGAGTCATTGAGCAGACGTACAGACGTATCGATCACGAGACTAAGTTCACAGCAAACGCATTTAAACAATAAAGGATGACAATCCCCATAGATGACTGGTTTGTCAAGCAGCGCGTATGCCGGCAATCATCGCCTCCAAGATGACTGCAACTTGAGCCTGAGCTCCCTCAAATTGCCCGGCGAGCTCCAACAGGCAAAGATCACCTTCTGCAGGCTGCCCTCAGCAGGGCAAGAGCCAACCCGATATCCAAGCAAAGCCTCATTCTCCCGCCGACGGATCTCCGCCCTGTTGATGAAGCTCTCAATGCTTTCATTGGCCCGTTGGGCCAGCTTCCTGACTCTTAGCATCCTTTGTCCACTGTCTTGTTGTCAAGGCTTCCTTGTCGTCGATGCCTGTGAAGGAAATTGGCATCATCAGCTCCAGTGTCGGAGGAGGAGAGGAAAACCATTCTTCGTCCTTGGCATTGATTGCCCCGCACCAGTCGCCACGGCGCCAGGATCGGTCGCCATGGCAGGCTCTAGACTCTAGTCTAGCCAATGCAAACCCACGGTCCCACCACAGTGCTCCACTGTCATCTAATGCTAAACAATACCATTGCACCAAGGATTCACTCCTGTATCACTGATCTGGAAAACTGGTGCAACAAAGGTTGTTGGATCTACCAGTATCACACAAGCAAGCACCGCATGGGCACAGCACAGTGACATCAGTTCACAGAACAACTAGAACAACAACAAACATCCATAAGTCAATCCCCAATGGCAAACCATTTTGATACGACGTTTCTCCAGTTGATACGACTTAAGCCGAGGCCCCACTACAAACTTACGGTCCCACTTTAGGGGCCGCTACAACAGAAAATGTACGACGATTCCTTGCTGCCAACCGTCCTGAGCCGTCACTGGCTGAAAGGATCAAGGGCAACCTGTGGGTCTGAAGCTGGGTTTGAGACAACCTGCCAATGGTGGCAAACCGCTCCAGGTCCCTTCCAGGTCGATGTGCTCCAGAATGAAAACACAGCGCGAACGTCAACGGCGCTTCTGAGGCCAGCACGTAACCCGTGTTATTGCCTGCGCTTCGCAAAAGGGCTCATGAGAAACCCCGTCCATGGGTTTCCATGGCCCCGTTGAACTTTGCGATCCGATGCACAACTTCATGCATTCACTTATTTTTTTAAAAAACGAATATATATATATATACATAATCGATAAATAATCCCTCCCTGTTCCTGATGAAGCATTGGGGCCCCCGGCAGTAACAATTCTTCGCGCGTGTGTGCCACCTGGCTAGAGTAGGCCAAAGACCACTCTTTACAGGCTGCCCAATCAGGAATATGACTTCCGTTCGGCTATTAGCACTTGGCGCTGAGTCCCGGTGCACCTGTCACAGCAGAACTACTGCTGCTGGTTGTTGTTGTTGTTGACCTGCAGCTTTGGAGGGCTTCCGGGCGCTTCCGGGTCCCAGTCACCCAAGCAAAACATCAACAAAGTCTAAGCCGCAAAGCCAGATTTGCATTGTATCATATTGTATCTGCATGACGTGTGATCATGTCAAAAGGCACCCAGATTAGGTTCCATGAAGGTTGGCCGTCAAGGGTGACAGGTGCGTGCCGTATACACGCTGACCTTTTTATTGTACTCCGCGACGCAGGTTATGAACCCAAGCTGCAAAGCTTGGTGGCTTTAAAGTCCACCACCATCCGGGTGTGCGGGTCCCAACGGCGGCGCCTCCCTGGCCCCAGGAGATCCAGGAGGAGCATGAGCTCACGATGGCAAGACCATCAAACTTGGGAGGTGATGAGCTGCCACTGGTCTCAAAACGGAAGAAGATCATGGTGTTCCTCGATTACACGAGCGCGCTGGGCGGCCGGCAACCAGTGCTGAGAGGTCCAAGTGGACTGGGGCGGAAGAGGAGCTTTTGGACAAACAAGCCAAAAAAAGCCCGTGGAAAGCTTGTGGCTATGCCACCAAGAATGCCACCAGAAGCCATCTTCATCGAATTGAATCCTGATCCATGATTGTCCTGCTCCTCAACTTGTTCTGTTCTTGCAGGGTGGACCAGCGCTGCATCATGGCCGCGATCCTGAGGATGATGGTGTGATGCTGAGGGCGGCGCTGGGTGCTGGTGCGAGTTGAGAAATGCACTGCGCTGCTGGACATCGTGGCGGTCGTCCTATGATGGCTGAGCATTGGCGTTAAATGGGAGAGGGAAGATGAACCCTCCCGGGGGGCGACATCTCCAAAGGATGTCGAATTAAGGGCCCACCATGAACCTACGGTGAGAGAAAAAAGATATGAACCTCCCGCTGAGGGGATCCCCATTCCGAAATGATGAAGGTGCCCAACCACCCTCAGGCAAGGCCGGAGGAACCCTGGTGGCATGCGCCGTGCAACCAACCACCGATCGGAAGCGCGGATCGCCGCCGCGGATCGGTAGCAAATTGTGCAGAACTTCATTGTTCGCATTCATTGCAAGTGGATGTATCAGAGATACCATTCCATCCACAGCTCAAGGCCGCCGCACCTGGGCGGTGAGCAGCCTTGTCACCCCATACAGGATTCATTTCTCGAACCACTTTCACGAGAAGATTGAGCCAAGTGCAAGATTGAGGATGGAAGGGCGACACGTTCTTCGAACTTCAGGACCCTGCTCGTGGAACAAAGGTGCATTCCTACTATGTGGGTTAGAGACCAGTTGGCACTTGGGCAGCAAGCTCATCGGACCTGCCGGACCACCTCAGATTGCAGAGCGAAACAACCTCGAGGGCAAAGCCGAAACCATTAGCAGTGGGTTTTCAGGAGGCAGCAAAGGAGAACCAGTCCTGTTCCTCAACACACTGGCTGGAGCGCATCAGCGGCTGGCATCAGTGGCTGGAACAAACGCGGCTGGGGCACCAGCGGCTGGGGCGAAGGCAGTTGGAGCAGTGGCAGTTGGGACGGCGCCGAAACAATCACTCCACTACCACCTGCTGAGCGATGGCAAAACATGCCACAAGGTGTCAGAGAGGCCCTGGATGAGATCTCCAGAGCCAATGCCGCCGAGGCTAGGATGAAGCGCAGTGGTGTGCCCTGCACCATCGTGACGAGTTAGTCCGCAGAGCGCTACAACATGATTGACATCATCGAGGCCCACCTCGACGACCAATTGGTCAACACCGGGTTTAACTCTATATAGCTCAAACTGATGGAAGCTTGGGCAGTGACCCCTCTATGACAGGTGGGCGTGGCTACAGCCATGGTGGACCCAATGCGTAGCTGCAATACCCACCCCAGCTTTCAGGCCTGGCTTTCTTCATGAAGCACGGGCAGCAGTGACGATGCTGCCAGGGGCGAATGAGACACCGACCCTGAGCACATCAACTCCTGAGAGTGATGGCTGTGACGACAAGGACCGGCTAGGGTCGAGGTCTGTGCGGGCCACTGCGTCTGACAGTGACTTTGAGTGGTTCGGAGAAGACTAGGGTCTTGAGCTGGATCCCTGCAAAGCAGGGAGGGGGGTGCATGACGTGTGATCATGTCAAAAGGCACTCAGATTAGACTCCACGAAGGTTGACCACCAAGGTTACCAAAAGCATGCAGTATACACGCTGCACACCCTTTTTACTGGCAGAAAAAGCGCTCACTCCGTGATGCAGTATCTAACCAGAGAGGGGTGTCTATATAGTTTGTGCTAATTTGTTGCATCTACATCGTCATCTGCACATCAATTTGCAGTCAGTACTTTGATGCGAATTACTTATCGGCTCAGCCCTGCATCCTGCAATCTTGCCACCCCACCCCCCAAATGCCAACTTTGAATCCAGGCTTGGAAGAATATTGAAGGTAAGGTCTACTTTCAAACATCAAGTCATGATTAGTCATGGGAATCAACTTTCTTCCTCCAAGGAGCGTGTTGGAAGGAAAGGTTGTGCTGCCGGTGCCTTGGACAAAGCAATCTTCATCTCTTTGTAGAACTGCTGCAATCTTCAGCAGGATGCCACTAGCTCACTAGGTTAGACTCGACTAGACTGTCTCCATCCTTTGGCGAGCTTGGCTGCAGGGACCCGCACTTGGTAGTCGCGAACCTGGAATGAGTTGGACGGGACCGTGATTTTCTGAGTAAACATCAGAACAAGGTAACACATAGTGAAAGGTTAACACACAATAAGAAGCTTCTTTCACTATTCTGCTATGGGAAATCAGTCCGCTAGAGTCCGCTTGTTGTGAAACCATGCACTAAGATTGTGGAGCCTTGAGGCTCCGGAAGCTAAGCGAACAAATTCCACGCAGGCATCGCCGGGAAACAACTTAGTCAGTCTTTTTGATATTTTTTTTGTGAAAAGTAGAAATTCAGTCAGGCCATGCTTCAACTTTGGATCCGTGTTTTGGAGCACGCTGCAAAAAAAAGGACTTCGAAAACTGAGCTGCCTCTGCTTTAGCGAGGATTCATGCGACAGCAGTCTGAAGGTTTGCAGTTTCATCCGCTGACCACTGCTAACTTGAGATCTCCCCAGGTCCAACTTGAAAGCTCCAAAACTGCTCAGGCTAAAGCAACCGGTGTCCAAACAACCATCTGACAGCTGTCTACAGTGCTCTAAGGGATTGTAGCTGGTTTCGCTGCAAAAAACGATGGTACCTCACTGATTGAGCTGCAGTCCACCTGGAGAGGGGCCAAACAGAATGCCCAAACAAGTGCTTGAGGCTTTCAAAGCTGACTGGGTGGACAAATTTCTACACAATGAAGTCTCCCTTGGACAGCCACCTTGTTTTTGTTCAACAGCCCGCTTGTCTGTGATTTTCAGATTGCACTGAAGTGCCACAGTACCAATCCTGGCAAACCCAGCCTCAATTCTCCGCATCCCTGAACTTCCAAGAGGCTGAGTCCCCCTTCAGGGCGGTCGAGAGGCTCATTGGGGCCTCAACAGAACGGGCTCAATTCAGGTCAACATGACAAAGTTCCTCCAACATGGACAGGTTGGGCGTGCTACTTGTCTTGTCTGTTCAGTCTGAGCTGCTGGTGGCTTTGCGGGCCACGGTCGAGGCGAGCCTTCCAAACTTTTGTTCAGGTTGGGCGTGCTGGCCGTCGTCCGGCCGCCAAACTTCCGGGGGGAGTCCGACGGGAAATCAGTGGAGGCCGTGGAGGCCTCAGAGAGGCCTCCTTGATTCAATGGAATCCTGAGCGGGAACTCATTCACACACAAGAATAAGAAACATGTGCTCACACAATCACATAAGCTTTCTGATTCTTTTATGCACATTTTGTGAAATTCATTCGAGTGAAATGCAAATTACTTGACAACACAACACGCATGAACATGACCGCACCATGCCTTGGCCCTCTGGGCGGTTGCTGAGGAGAACAATCGATCCGCCTTCTTCGCCTGGTGCTGCTAGAGCGTGGTGAGGCCTCTCGGGCAAAGGATTCCTCCTCGGGCGATCATTCAAGCCGTCTCAGAGTGCATCCAACAGAAAGCATCATCAATGAAAGCAACGGAGAAAGAATTTGGAACAATGACGCGCACTGAATACTACTATGATCCAATAATCCATATAATATGTATGAACTACAATTGCCGGAAAATGCGCCACCTACTCCCTGGCTCCTTGTCCCTCTCCTTCTCAATCTTTTGCGAGTCCAACCTTCGGATGGGCACTTCTGGTGGCTTCCCGGAAGAATTGCCTAGATTGGAACGGCTTGTATGTCTTGAGAGCACTGCAGGGCGTGGGGCGCTGCTGGACGAGGGCTCTGAGAGGGGGGACATGCCACGGCTTCGGGATGCAGCTCTGACTGCGCTGCCCACGGCGAATTGGGATGTAGCGCTCTCAAAGCTCTCCTGCTCCGCAGCTGTGGCCCCCAAAGCCATCAGCTGCGGATCTGGACTTTCGGCCAAAGCTGTGCAAAGCAACTTCCGCTGAGAGGCCTCCACTTCGCTCAAGCAAAAGCGTATCGTGTCATTTGAGAACTGCTTGCAGGTTGCCAAAACTCCGACCAACTGTGGTCGGATGGCTTCTCCAACCTCTCTGGCACCATTGATTCGCTCAAGCTGGGTTCCCAATGCAGTCAGCAGCAAAGCAACCACATCCTTTTGAGCACAAAGTCTCAAGCCAAAGTCACTCAGCAAGGTGCGAAGTAGCACTAACTGCCGAACTGGATGCTCTGATCGAGAGATGGAGGCAATAACCATCTTGGTGACAGCCTCACAACCAACCTTCGGATGCTTGGCGAGCTGCTGAACCAGCTTGTCTGAAGCAACCCCCACCTTTACGTCACCAGCCAAGCTTGAAAGAGCTGTCCTCTCTAGCAAAGTTGGGAAGACTTTGCCCAATGCCATGTTGAGATCCAAGCCAGACAAAGCCGGACCCAGCTGCTGAACAGCACTTTGGCACAGCTCCACTGCGGAAAGGAACACGTAGCGGTCTGCACCTGTTGGGGCAGCCAATGCTTGCTGGATTGCCCTGCAAATGTGCGCAAACATGTCATCTGATCCTTCTTTTTCTTGCTTAACTTTGCCTAAAGCCTTCAGTGCGGTAATTACTGCCTTCTCGTCTCCCCTCTGTGGCATTGACAGCGCGCCCAAGACCTCAAGGCTGCAGCCTGCTGTTCGAGCCAAGCTGTATGGAACCTCCCAATGGAGACACGCAATGGTCATTCCAAGGTGAGACTTCTTGGGCTGAGAGCTTTCCGAACTCTTTGGCGAGGCTTCAGGAAGCTTAAGGTATCGCCGAACTTGTGCAATGGACTTGGCTGGCAGATCCTTCGGCAAAGCTGCAACCCAAACCTCCCGAGCTGATCTCTGAGCCTCCTCATCACCCAACGACTTCAGGTGCATCTTGCAAACAAGTGTGTACAGGCGCACAGATTGATGCCTTACTGATGGGTCGGCATGTTTCAGCCCATCTGCCAGCCTGAGCCACTCACCTGGATTTGTGCTACCCGGCTGTTGCACGATCATCTTGGAATACTCCTTGCACAGCTCCCGCAATGCACTCAAGCGACAAAGCCATCCCGTCACTGCTCCTTTTCCTGTTGCGCCTTTGCTCACTGATGCAAGCGGAGAGTCACCTTCTTCCTTGCTTGGCATCAAATGGCGCAAAATGAGCATCGCGATGGCCACAGGGCTGACGATGTTTCCGGTTGGCGGACTGAGCAACCGGAACATCGCTTGCGTCGTTTGTGTCCGGACCACCTCCTTCGAATCCCCCATGCGTGCACAAAGTTGGCGGAGCAATGGGGCCAAGTGCGCCACAAGCAACCGCCCATCCACAGTTCCGCAAAAGGAGGGAACAATGGCCTCGATGCAGATTGGAATCAAACGACTAACCCTACCTACCAAGACGATCTAAAATCTTCTGCCCACCCTCACCACAAACGACCGAAACGTAGCAGCGAGGCTTGCCAAATAAGATTCCCCACAACTATCCTGAACTGACGGAAGCAATAAGTGGGAATCCATTTTCCGGGCCCTGAGGGCTTCCAGAACATACAGGTTGGGACTTTGAACCAATCCATTCAGCTACTAGGAGCAAGGACGCTACTAGGGGCTCCTGGCATCGCTACTAGGAGCAAGAAGCTACTAGGGGCTCCTGGCCGTACTACTAGGAGCAAGAAGCTACTAGTAACAAGGGCATCATTCAACCCATTTTGCTCCATCCCCTCAAAAGGCTCGTGGCTGTCACCGCCATGCAGGCTTCGGCGTAAACGCGGACGTTCTGATCGCCCAGCCCCTCATGGACTGCACGCATACAGCCGTCCAAGAGTTCAGCCAGGGGAACATCACTCACATCCTCACCGTGGTTGGATCGTGAGCGATTCGATCGCGGCACAAACGGCCTACAGTGACTGCACAGCGCCACCAAAGTGGCCTGCCACCTGTACCGGCTGACGTAGATTTTTAAATGGTAGCTTCTTGATATTAGCATTAGTAGCGATGGGTAAGGGATCAAAATAACAATAA
This sequence comes from Durusdinium trenchii, assembly GCA_963970005.1. Lineage (NCBI taxonomy): Eukaryota > Dinophyceae > Suessiales > Symbiodiniaceae > Durusdinium > Durusdinium trenchii. The sequence continues at coordinate 123,694 of CAXAMN010025995.1, forward strand.
AAATAGAATCAAAAAATATTCAACGGGGATCAAAAAAATAAAAAGGTAATCAAAAAACAATATTCTAGCCCACTGAGGATGGTTGGGGTAGTAGTAGTAGCAGTAGCAGTAGCAGTAGCAGTCAGCAGCAGCAGCAGCACCAGCAGCAGCAGCAGCAGGAGGAGGAGGAGTGGTAGTAGTAGTGGTAGCAGTAGCAGTAGTCACGGCGTTCACACGAAGTTAGGCCCTACATGGCGTTGTCAGAGCGCTCGGAGACAGAAGGACTAGGATACCAGGGGACCAGCGGACCACAGGACCAGAGGACCAGGAGACCGGAGGACTAGGGACCAGTGGACTCAAGGACCAAGGGACCAGGGGACCAAAGGACCAGTGGACCAGAGGACCAAGGGACCACATTACCAGAGGATCCGCAGACCACAAGGCCAGGAGAGCAGCAGAAAAGGCCTATCAAGGAATATTTATTTTTTGATTCGCTTTTTACTTTTTTTTATTATCCTGTTTTTATTTTTTTTGATGCTCTTTTAATTTTTTTTGATACCTATGCCAGTAGCGATGGCCTCCGACCTACTAGCTTCTTGCTAGTAGCAAGGTGCCCTGCTCAATCCGTCCAGTCCTCCAAGCGCTGGGCCATGATGGCGGACAAGTGAGTCAACGCTGCCACTCGGCACTGCCAGTTGCGGCTGTAGAAGCACCTGGTCCAGCCCTCGCCGAAGAGTGCAATGAGAGGCGCGACAAAGTCCTTGGCCAATGTCTAGAGTCTAGAGTCTACAGGAAAAATTCAGTAAGGGCGCAGTAAGCAGGCCAATTTCAAGAAACATGCCAGTTAAAGCAATGTTGCAGTGTTTTCTTACAAACGCCTCTCCCCAAAGAAGCAAGAAGCAAGAAGCACATCTGCAGCTGAAATTAAGTCAAAACCATTGCGCTTGAGAATGTTTTCTCTTGGAAACCACTCCTGAACGAACCTATGTATAACATACATTCCTGCCTGGACATTCCGAATTCCTGGGGATAGGGGATGGCAACACTAACATGCAAAAAATAGAAAACACATCAACACATAGAAAACAAACTAGACAATGTTTGAGACAATTCCAGCTTCAACCTACAATCTTGGTTTTGCAACCCCTATTCTCAAAGAATATAGGGCTTGGAGTGATTGTGAGAGAAACCATTGTATACCTCAAAGGTTTTGACTGAATTTCAGCTGCAGCTTTATATGTGTTCGCGACAAATCTGTATTGAAAAGGCGTGCTCCTTAGGTAAACATGCATTTCAAGATATGAACATGTATGACACATCTGTAGCAACAGCCTTTGAAAAATAAATTGTTGCTTCTTCGTTAACTATGGTGTTCTTTTGTTTGCAGATGTTCGTATGCATCATTTACGGTATCAGTTGTTCAACCCTCGCCCTCATCTTCCGTAAAGTCATTTCTATTGATAAGGATATCCTCCTTTGCAAATGCCCATCTCTCATCGTTCTTTTCAGTAGACTTTTGTCTTTTCAACCTCACTTAAACGTTGTAGACGCCAATAACCGTTCTCCATAAGAGCTGATGTATTGTCAATATTCACTATTCATCGAGGGTTTGTCCCTTTCCAAGTCTGTTCCTTTCCCTGATGCTGATAATTTGCTCGTCGCCTAGGTTTCAAACGGACAATTGCATTGTTTATTTAGTCATGGAATAGGGTCTTCAGGGTGGGATTTCTGCCATCATAACCTGCAGAAATCCTTGACCACTTGCCGGTTGTGAGTCTCGTGACGATTGTATATTGCTTTTGCTGTCTGTGTTGGTGAGACGACTTCTTTGTACTGTCAGAACATGTTTATGGTCGACAAAAGCCAGCCCCGCGTTGTCTTTGTTGTGGCAGGCGGGTGGGGTTGGGGCCGACAGTGCTCACGCTTGTCGTGGTAGCATTTTGAAGATAGATGGAGGTTGTGTTTTGATGTTGGTGACTTCACATGATGTCGCGAGGTTGATGGACTTCCTTGCAGCAGGAGTGGGCAGTGATCATGCTTGGCTTGGCACATCCTGTTGCATACTGCTAAGAGTCTAAAGCCACTTCATCCAAGGCCTCAGCCAAAGGTAAGGCTTCCTTCAGAGCAGCCTCTCCTTCTGCCAGCTCTGGGACCTCATCAGCCCCACCGCAAGCATTCCTCAGGATGATCGGGTATGGGCAAAGCTCAACCTGAAATGAACATGGAGAAACCAGAAGAGATGTTCGGCAATCTAGGATGATCTATACAAATACACATGTCCTACTTGAGGCATCTTGAGGCAAGACGCTTCATGTCAAAGAATTTTACCCCTTCATCACCAGCTTGAATCTCGGCATCACTGTGGAGAGAATTATCACTTTCCTCCTCCAACGTCATTGTCCCGCTCCTGCTCAGGCCAGTGCCAGGTCGACCTGTGCCGGGTCTCAAGCTTCCAGAACGGTTTGCAGTGCTCAGCCTGCCACTGGAGTTGAAGGAAAGGCGGCCTGAACCACCCAAAGCTCCAGTGCCCGGGCGAGAACCTCCTGTGCCAACGCGTCCAGTGAGGGGCCTCACGCCGGTGCCTGGCCTCATTTTCTGTTTGGCTCTTTCCTCTGCCATAGCCTTCAACTGAGTGGCAGCCTGTTCCGCAATTTCACTGGCACGGCCTCCCACATTGGCCATACCCTCCAATAAGTTTGAGGCCTCTTTTCGTACATCTGCACTCTTGTTCTCAGATGCCTTCATAGCATAGTCAGCTAAGGTGCTCCAGGTCTCGTCCGCCCAAACCTTAGCTCAACGTCTGTGCATGTCTTCCTAATCTTGACCTTTATTTATAGCTTGAACAGGCAAAGAAACAACCAACACAAGTGAATCATAGTACGTGAAAGTTTGGAATCAATTGAGGAGAAGTAAAAGTATGCACAAGTGAAATGCACAAACTCGTGAAGGGGAGAAACTCGTGTGGAGTCTCTGTCATGCATCCGCCTCACCATCTGCCCCAACAGCTGCAAGCGAGGCCCGGTGCTGCGGTCTGTACCACTCCGGTCTGTGGAAGTCCATGCGCTACCGCTGGACACGCATTGGGCCACCATTTCCTTGAGAAGAATGAGCTCATTCTGCATTTCCAAAACCCGATATGCTAATACTATAGTTGACTATATGATACGATATATATATATATATATCATTCTGAATTCTGAGCTTATGGTTGGAACATGGGAATTCCAAGCTTCACTCAAGGCAGAGCTGTGTAGGCTGCAAACCTCTAAGGTGGTCTCAGCCGACTTTTGTCGAACCTTCTGACTTGTGTCCAGCAAGCGCCCGAAGAGCGCTGGTAGGAGTGGCTCAAGAAAAAGTGGTGCAATGTACAAGGGAACCTGTCAGAGCCCGATTTCGACGGTTTGGTGCACATCAATACGTAGAACAAACTGAACAGTTGATCGAACATACTGTAGTTGATATATAATGATATATATATATATATGTATACAGTATATGATGTGCAAACACCAGTGTTGTTCACCAGTTGCTAGATGTTACTGGGTCAATCTATACAGGTTGTCGGAACCTGCTCGACGTTAAGATACATTAAGTGCATCAAAGCAAGGAACGATCGACAGAGTTGACCCCGGCACCTGGCTGCAAACCAAGCACAGCAAATCAGCTGCATTTACAAAGACGGCTGTGACCGTATCACAAAGGAGGCTAGAGAGATGTGCTTGCAACAGCGAGATTCGCAATCCTCCAAGCACATATTGAGATAGCAAAGGCCCACCAGATGTTCCTTCATCTGAATCCTTCAGCAATTTCACTCCTTCACTTGCTGTGGCCAAGTCATTAAAGAGTTTGTTGATGCTCTCAGCACGCTGCTTCCAGTTTTTGCTGGCAATGGCTGTGCTCAAAGCATCAGCTGCCATATCATCCGCAAAGACTTCATCTGTGTTGGGGGCCTTCGGAGACTTTGGAGTTGCCCCCTTGGTGATATTCATGCCCGCTTGAAGTGCTGCCCATACCTGTGGACTCAACTCAGACACGCAAACCAGCTCGCTCGAACGAGGATCCTCAGCCAAGATGTCGTCTTTGCTCATGGCATCCTCGTCACAAGCCACGGCACTCAGCAAAGGGATCCCTTCGTGTCCACTGGCCAAGCTTTGCACCCGCTTCTGTGCCTTGGCTGGAAGCAAGCTCCACAAACGATCCTCGATACCTCCACTCAAGGCTAAGAGTTGAAGAAAGGCATCGCCCGCAGCAGCTCTGACTTTTGAATGCTCAGAAGCAGCGGCTCGAAGTAGCAAAGGCAGCACCAAAGCTCGACGACAAAGGCCAGATTGCTGAAGTCCGAAGCTGGTGATGATTCGGCCCAACAATTTCAAATTTGCAGCCAAACATTTCGGCGTCTTTGCCTCCTTTGCATCGCTTTTGGCTGCTAGAGTTTGAAGCCTTTCTTCAATCCGCAGCAGCAAAGGCAATGCAGCTTCGTCCAAAGAGATCCGGCCATGCAAAACACAAGAGCAAAGAGAGGCTGCTGCAGCCTGCTGAGGAGATGTTGCGTTGCTAGAGCCACCACCCACGTCCGTTTGATCAAGCAACAATTGGATCATATCCCCGTGATCGGATTGCAGCAGCGAGCGGAAGTCGTCGGCGCTGATCTCATCCACACGCGCATCTGATAGTAGCTCATCCAGCACTGAAAGAGATGCTAGGAAGACCTTCGGCATCTTATCCCGGGAGGCCATGCAAGTAGCTTCACTGACCGCTCGCACCAAATCCTCCGGGCTGGCTGACAATTCAGGAAATGTTCTGCTGATGTAGCTGTGAGCTTGCCATCGGTCGCGCCACTGATGGCTCAACATAGCATCATGGACCATGGGCCCATAAATACGATCCAACACTGAATCATTGCTTGGTCTTACTTGCCATTCTTTTTCGAAGGACTCCAAAGGCTCTTGTTCTTCTGGGGCCTCCTCGGTAGGCCGATTTAGTGGTGGCAGCTGACCTTTGAACTCTGCGGGGGGCAATCCGCAGTCTCGCAGCAGCTCCACCACCTTGCTGTGACCAGCGCGCTCTGCTAGCATTCGAGCAGTGTTTCCCTCAACATCTTCACACAAAGCCGCTCCTCGAGCCAAAAGGGCCTCTGCTCCCTCCTCATTGTTCACAATGGCACATAGATGCAAGGCAGTCCACCCAAGGCTGCCTGGAGCCGTGTTGATCTCTGCCGAGTGATCTAACAAGGTCAACATGAGTTCGTTTTGGGCCAACATTGCGCTGACTTGAAGACATGTCCGCGCTTCTTCCAAAAGAACCTTTGCTGCTCCATCCTCTTGTTCTTCATCGTGAGCTTGCCGAAGGGATGAGCCACGGCCTGCGAGATTCGGATCGGCCGAGGCTTGAAGAAGCTGCTTCACCATACCCAAGGACCCCATGAGGCAGGCTTGGTAAAGTGGTGTTCGTGCATCCTCATCCAAGATGTTGACTCGAGCACCTTGCTTGATCACTGCCTCAATGGCCAATCCCTCTCCACTGATTACAGCGTGAAAAAGAACGCTGCGGCCAGCTGAGTCCACCATGTCAACTGAGGCCCCATTGCAAATGAGTTGCTCGGCCACAGCCATGTTGGATGCGAACGCCTGCATAAGTGCTGTGCTGCCTGCTTTGTTCGAGAGGTTTGGATTGGCCTTAGCCAACAACAACATCGAGACACCCTCCTCGGAACCTCGCTTGGTGGCAAGCATGAGTGCAGTGGTGCCATGTTCGGTTTGCAGATCTAGCTCCGCCGATTGCTCTAAGAGCCACTTCATGAGGCGCATGTTGCCACTGAGGGCCAAGGAATGAAGAGCTCCGACTCCACGATGGTCCTGTGCATTCACATCCGCCTTTGACGCCAGCAAGGCGTCCAAAAGCCCATCCGCAGCTCCACCCAACACAGCGGCCAAAAAGGGTGTGAGACCATCTGAGGCACATCGGTTTGGATTGGCATCTGCCTGCGTGGTGGGCAACACACCGTTTGATTGTGAGAGATGTGCCTACAGCCAAAACTCAAACATTAGGTATATATATATATATAGGATACTGTAGGAGATCTTGCAAGGCTTCATATATATATATATATCTCTCTCTCTCTCTCTCTCTCCATCACCCTCTTCAGGAGATTAGCCTTTGGCTAAGGCGAGCAAAGGCCAAAAGCCCTCATGTGAGCGTCAGCGAGCTATATATATATATATATGTATTTTTTAAAAAATAAATGACCTGGAACCTCATGCCCTAGGCAATTATTCCCGCTAAAGTTTAACCCAACATCGGGTCCTGATAAGAATTTAGGTCTTACGTTGAAAGGTGGTTGGTTGCTGTAACAGGACCGACCCCATGTCGAACCCCAAAGTTCCAAAATATGGGGTGTTATCAAACCCCATCGCGCGCATCAATTTGGTGAAGTGAGTGAGAGCCTCCATGCTTGGCATGTTCAATGGTTTCTTATCTACAGTAAATGATCCGGATCAAACATGGACCTTGATCCAGGTGGTCTGCAAATTTGATCATGCCGGGATGGCCTTAAGCAAATGCATTGCCACTGCGCTGTGGCCCTTGCGGCATGCCACCGACAAAGCCGTCTCGTTGCGAGCATTCGGGATGTCGACCTGCACCTGGCCAAGTTGCAGGAGCAACTCCACGATCTCCACGTGGTCTCCATGGGTGGCGTGGTGTAGGGCTGACTCACCATACTCATCTAACCTGAGTCCGTTGTGGGAGATATCCGGGCTCTACCTCCCTCATACGGGGTCCAGGAACACACACGCGAAAAGAGATGATAGCAAGAAGGCGTGTTAATATGTGTTGATAAGAACATTTGCGCAATTTGAGCATGCATACAAGTGATCCACAGAAGTGAAGGTGGTACAGGCATTGTGTAAGTGAAAAATCAAACAAGAAACAACCCCCTCGGGTTGACCGTAACCTGCACAGGATGGAAAAGACCCTGCACAGCCAAAAACATTGGGAGAGACATGCCAAGAACTTGCACAAGGTGCCAAGAAATCTGCTAGTGATTCTGCCTTTCCAAAACGCACACCAGGCGAAAAAGGACCCGCGCAGGGCGGAAAAAAAACCTGGCACAGCCTCACAACTCACAAAAACAAAAAACCGGCCACAGCGGCCACAGGTGTTCTGGGCCCAGCACAAGGCTGACACGGAAAAGCCGCAAACGACCGCAAACGAAACCCGATTCCGGCTCACAAGCTTCTGACCACAAAGACGTAACCCTCCCAGGGGCTTTCTTCACATGGGTAAAAAGAAAACCTGCATAGCTTTACGCCGCACAAGAACACCTGGATGTGTGGCGCGCCGCAAGCCGACACAGGGCAAGCCTTGCCATGGGGTGAAAAAGGAGCTTACTCATAGGTACAAACCAACATCCCCACGAAAGGCAAAACAACCAGCTACAGCTCAAACATAAGAGGTGGGCAGATACAGGGCAACTGGAAAACCAGAAGGCAGGAAGAAAAAACGAACTAGTCAGCAAACTTATTGTTGCCCTGCCACGTGCGACGTGCGCTGCAGGCGCTGAGTGCGTTCCAAAGAACTCCGTGCCACATGCTAGGTGCAACAATTTTACAACATGCCCTGTTCACCCCACCACCCATCGCGCTCATCAGCCACCCACGTTCATGCACGCATGTGTCCCGTACCCCAACGGGACAAAGCCACGCAAACCCACTTTCCACAGAGGCCTCGCAAAACCGCGTGCACAGCGACATCACAAACGTAACTTCGCCACACCGTGTGGAGTCTGGAGCAGTAAAAGAAGAGAGAACATGTGCATCTACAGATGTAATAATTCTGGGCAAGTTATATCAACTCTCACCCCGCTGCTCCGTCGTTAATTCCTAGAATTATTTTCGCTACCTCGCCCCGATAATTCTGTTTCGAATTAGTGGGCCCGGTCAGCTCGACTTATTTCTTCTTTCCATCGGAGGGTCAATCCTTCCGCCTTTTGGGTTCAGATAACATAGAATCTTTCCTTGGTTCGTGCCTTGGATCCCCGGTGGCGGGGTGCGGTTGCTTGGCGTGTCTCTTGGATGTTCCTTGGACCCCCTATTGAGGGGGTGCGGTTCCTTGGTGCGTGGTGAGGGGGTGCCCGCGTTTCTCGGTGGCGGGGTGCGGGAAAAAACTTTTTGGAGCCCGAAAAGTTTCTTCTTTTGCGTTCAGAGGTACACATTCGCCACGCAAGGGCCATGGTTTTTGGTTTCTTACACAGTTTGGGACGTCTGTTCCGAGTTTCAGTACCAAAGCAACATTGGAATAACATACTTTTCGGAGCCCGAAAAGTTTTTTCACCAGAAGAGCATCGATGTTCCCTAGACACCCAAAACCACATGTTCATCGCCGAAGGAAAGACTTTGAAGGCTGCTGGGCCAAGCCACTCCTTCCACGCTCTTGTTAAACTGTCTGCAAAAGGAAAGACTTCGAAGATTGCTGGGCCAAGCGGCTCCTTTCAAACTCTGGTTGAACCGACCGCCAAAGGAAAGACTTTGAAGTCACGGCAAAAAAATCGGAGCCCGACAATTTTTTTTTGGGTTGTCCTACACCTCGATACTCAACCAAACAAAGTACCCGGAAAAACAACATTCAGTTAATTCACCCCGTTAATTTCAAAGTCCACCTCGTCACCCCGGCTGGGCCCGCTTTATATAGTTTGCACAATTAATGACTGTATGTGTATGTGAGATGTGAGATGTGAAGCTGGGGGCACGCGTCTCCAAAACTGTAGTCTTTTAGCATTTTGCGGGTCATTTTGGGACACAGACCGATTACAACTAGCCCAAACAAGCATACTTTGCCATCAAAAGTCAGCGGATCTGTAGTCTTCCAGCATTTGGCGGATCATTTTGGAACACAGACCGGTTACAACTAGCCCAAGGCAGCATACTTCGGCCCTTTTTCCACAAAAATCACCAATCTGGCAGCGGAGCCATCAGGCTTCTTCAGGGTCTCTTTGGGTTTGACTTAGGGATTCACTTCTTTGGGGCTTCTTTTGTTTTTGCTTGGGCTTTGCTTCGTTAGGATCTCTTTGGGTTTGACTGAGGGCTTCACTTCTTTAGGGTGTCTTTTGGTTTGGCTTAGCGTCAGGATGTCTTTGGCTTTGACTTAGGGCTTCACGTCTTTAGGATCTGTTTTGGTTTTGCCTCCCCATAAACCACTTTCCAGAAACCACTCCCCAGAAACCGCTCCCCAGAAGCCGCTTCCCAGAAACCACTTCCCAGAAACCACTCGCCAGAAACAACTCCCCAGAAACAACTCCCCAGAAACCACTCCGCAGAAACCACTTCCCAGAAACCACTTCCCAGAAACCGCTTCCCAGAAACCACTCGCCAGAAACCACTCGCCAGAAACCACTCCCCAGAAACCACTTCCCAGAAACCGCTTGCCAGAAACCACTTCCCAGAAACCACTCGCCAGAAACCACTCGCCAGAAACCACTTCCCAGAAACCGCTTGCCAGAAACCAACCGGGAACCGCGTTCCAAAACGATCCAAATCCGCGTTCCGAAAGGAGCTGGATTCGCGTTCCAAAACGAGGCGCGTGCCAAGCTGAAGAAGTGACTAGAGGACCCCTCTTTGCGAAGAACCCTTCGCTCAGGCTCTCTTGCCGCACACGCGCCTTCATGTTCGACAGCGGTGTCACACTTTTGTGATGTACACCTTCATTTTTTCTGACAGTTTCGCTCTTTGGCAACACACACCTTCTTCTTCGATGGCAGTTTCACACGATCCCCGTCAAAGGTTCGCCCCAGCCCCCACCTAGAGAGAGGGAGAGACAAACATAAGAGAGATAGAGAGAGAGAGAGAGAGAGAGAAGTAAAAGAAGAGAGATGTGCAAATCTGCGGAAGATGTGATTTGACGACCCCTCTTAAAAAAGAACCCTGCACTCAGGCCCAAAACGCGATCACCAAGCAAAGGCAAGTCACAAAGCCTCAAGATGATTTTCTAAACCATCTGGGTGCTCCTGGAGGAATGCCCTTACAAACTCAATGTTGCCAGCTCGACAGGCCAATGGCAGCTCCTCAGGAGCGAGCCTTGCCTCCTCCTTGACTTCGGCTTGCACAGGGCTGGCTGGGGCCAGAATGGCCGCAGCCATAGCTTCCTCCACATCTTCATTTTCAACCTTTGCTTGTAAAAGGGGGCTATGCTGTTTCACCTGTTTCACAGGTACGCTTGAGCTTGATGATCCAACCTCAAACTTTCCTTCAAGGTTGGATTGCTCCTTGGCTTCCTTTTTTCTGTACCGGCTGGTGCTGCGAGTTTTCCACAGCCTCCACCGCGGCGGCCTTCTTGCTTGCCCCGCTGCCCATGCTGGATATTGCCTTGGCTACCTATCTTGAGCCAAGGACCTGCCAAAGCATGCACCATCTTCTTGTCGACTTCCGTGTTTGCAAGTTCTCGATTCCAAATGATGGACCTCGACCGGCCCCGGAACACTAGTCACTAATGCAAACCGTGCCTATATCATACCTCTTCTAACATGTGGTGTGATGGTGCGTGCGTGAGACTTCCATTCCCAACTTCGCCTCGGCAAGCCACCTGGCAGCGAAAAGAATGGCCGCCCAAAAGGAACAAGCAGTCTACGCCATCGTAAGCCAATCTGTTGCGGCTCCAAGAGAAAACTGGCAAAAGCAGGCCTTGCCACACCTTAGTGTGCGCTTCAGCAGGCTTGAGGTCACTCGTCTAACCGGCTGTTGCAACAATCGGCATGGCCTACTCCATGGAAGTCAAGCCTGGAAAAAGCATGAAGAACATCCACATTCGATTCTATCTCATTCTCACATATCAGCTGAAAAAGGCAGGATTCTTGGTGACTTTGGGATCCATAATGATCCAGGCCATATATATATATACAGTATATATCCCCCTTGGAATTACCAGTAGGTCTGGGGAGCGTGATTTTATACACATAAATCGCCTGCCCCAACATCCAGCAAGCAATCTCTCCACTATAAAATGAAGACTCGACATGAAACAGTAAATCTCTATAAAATCAAGTCTCAACATCTAAGGCGCCCGAAATCAGAAATAAGACGTATAAAATGATCTAGGTGTGAGGTAGATTTACCTTTATTTTGCCCAGGTCGGAATTGATTTTATAGTGAGTTGTTTGGGTTCAACTGGGCTGAGACTTGAATTTATAGGGATTTGGTTTGCAAAATCTGACAGCATCAGCGATGAGCAGGTTTTTTTCCCCTGTGCGTTCGTCTGATTGTTCTGATGTCCAAAGCAATCCGCTTGATTGCTAATTTTGATTGAATATAATGAAACCTTCTCGGATTTGTTGAAAGCATCTTTTCGATCATTGAAAGCATCTTGCGGGCAGGCCGGGCGTATAAAATCAAAAAACCAACATATTCTGCATGCAACTGACTTCCAACATCTGCCACAATAAAATGAAGTCTCAGCTTTCTTGTCCACAACTCTCTTCATATAAGATCAAGAACCAACTTCTAAGAAGCTGTAAGGCTTGGTCTGCTATAAAATCGGGCTCATACCACCTCACTCCTATAAAATCAAATGTCAAAACAGCCAGACCTCTATCTGTATGGCGGCCCACATAATTCTGGCCACAAGCTACCACGTTGACACATCATTTTATAGCAAGCCTCCCTATAAAATGACAGGGGGTTTTTGTACTCGAGTACGGCCATTTTATAGGGGATATTCCATGGGGGATCAGTATATATGTTCAGCATCTGCGTGAAGCACACAAAGAGCGCCCTCTGCAAAGCCAACAAAGCTTTAGGAAGATTCTAGTCTTTCTTGGGCCCAAACGATGCTGGCGGAACTTCCAAACTAGCCTGGCCAGGTTGGAAGGCATTGCAAGCAAAAGTCCAATCAAATGCCTTCTTGATCTTACACATGCGTGTAAAATCCTAATGTGGATCCCAACGATTTGTATGGACTATGGCCTTCAACTCTCCTACATATCCAAAAAGTAGAGCCCCAACTGGAGAAGCAGCGCCAGCCCGACTGCTCGCACTTGAAGCGGGGGACCTGCTCCGAACAAACAACCGAAAAGAACTTAGGCTTTCATAAGAAGACTGCCACAAGCAGCCATTGAGCAAAGCCGAGCAAATCACATCAATTTTTTCGTTGGCCTTTCTAAGCCTTTTTGGGAGCATTCTGGCAACTGTTTCTTTTTTTGCTGTGGGTACTCTTCCATGGCTTTCTCTCAGCTTCCCTTGCTGTACAAAACCGGACGTGGATGGTGCGTGTTTAACACGCGCGAAGCTAATGAAATAACGCACGGGATATGGTGATTCCAAAAAGCAGTAAACCACTGTTATGAAGTTCTGCTGAGCAGGACAATCAGTTGCTTTGATGAACAGGATGTACGAAACATGGCTCCGCTATTGCACCATATTGCACCCCAGCTTCAGTTCACTTTGAAAAAATTGCGGGCGACTTCGCCGCACCAACAATCCCGTCATTTTAGGCTTCCAGGGTGCGGCAATGTAAAAGCTTCACATGAGGCTCGCAGAATTAAAATGGCTTGTCAGAAAGTCCTACAATCTGGTTCCATCTTCAGAGCCAAATTGTTCGATTCAAGTGCACTAGGGAGGTTCTGGTCTCCCTGCATGCCACCACTCCTGTCCCCTTGGCAACAGCTGAGCCAGCTTGGATCTGCCGAGGGGCATGCTACAAGGTTCTCGTGGTCCGCTCGAGCAAGGGTGGCAACTGTGAGCTTGGGGCCTTCATGAAGCGCCAGGAGTCTTTGTCATCTGACTTGTCCAGCATCTCCAAGGTGCCAATCCTCAAAAGAGGCCGCTTGCATGTTCGGGCTCAATGCGACCACTACATTGTTTGCACAGCACAAATCATTGACCAATTCAAATCCAAGCCTCACTTGACCAGCTTGATCCTGCAATCGCAAGGTCCAGTTCTTCGGGCTACCCTTCCGCCGATTTAAGCGGAAGGTCACTGTGGCTTCCCTGCAGCTTTGGCCTTCGTTGAGCACGACTCTCATCTCACTGGCCAATTGATTGGCCAGGTCCTGTCGGCAGGATGGTGCAGCATAGTCCAACAAAGTCGTCTCCTGAAAGTTGAGAGTGCTCAACCATCTTCCGACGGCTCAGTGAGGGGTGATTTAGTCCAAAACCAGCGACCGAAAGTACCCATCAGCTAAATCAGCTAGCCTGCTTTTCATTGTCTGTTTCTTTTTTTTTGCACTTTTGAAGTCCATCAGTTATATATAATCATAGTATATCATAGTCTATTCGGACAAGGCTTGGCCTACGTATGTCTACGTGTTTTCGGACAAGGCTTGGGCTCGAGTGACACGCAGCTCATGGCCCAGCTCCTCAGTCATCACAAAATCCATCTTATTTGCGATCCTCCGTGACGCACCTAGCATAGCATCGATCCAGCAAAAATGGCCATGGAACATGTGTTACTAGTAGGGCTTTCGAGGCCCGCCCCGAACATCAAAGAACCACTGACACACCAAAACTAACAACGACTGTGCCGACAATGGCGCTGTAAACTTCCAAAGTCTTTGCATCAAACAGAATCAAAGGCCCTTCAGTGCGATCCTCTGCAGCTTCGAGATCCGAAGCGCTGCTGCCATCGGACTCGCTGAGACTGGGCATGCTGGGTGAGCTGGGCCTCCTCATCATCGCGCCTCCAGAGCCTTGTTTCCGTGTCTCTGGTACTGTGTCCCCATACTCACGAATGCCAACAAGGTGTCGTGGGCTTGACACTCCTGGGACCTTCACATGGAACATCTCCACCTGCAAAATGCTGCCCACACCATCCCTCAAACTTAAATGCATCACACGGGCCAGACTTGCCAGCGAGTTTGTCTGCTTGACAGTGCTGAGAAAATGCAATCGCTCTTCCTCCGTGGCGATGTATTGAAGGAAAGGTGCGCCCTTGTTTTTTGTTCCGTGGAAAAGCATGGCCGCAAGGCTTGGCTCATCATTCTCCAAGGAGAAATTGGCATCTAAGAAAAAGTGGGCATCACACATGGTGGCCAAGAGTGATGAGCACGCTCGACCTTCCGTCTTCAATCCAGTCATCTGCACAAACTGCGTCACATTCATGACCAAACTGGATCTCATCCAGAAGGCCAGGGCGCCAAGAGACAAAGACAACCCAATGTCCATGATCCTAGAGGCCTCTAAATATCCGGCCAAGAAGTGCCGCATCTGATCCAACCTACCCTGCTCTTCTAGTGCCCTAAGAATGATGGCCGCTTCGCCCTTCTTGTCGGCAAACTGCATGGCAATATCCAAATCCAAAGCGCGGGCCACAGCCAGAACCACCCAAACGTGACATGCAGCATTGCAAAGCAGGACCACAGTGACAGAGTTGCAAAGTGGCAACAAAGAACAGCGCAGGAGCCACATAGTGGCCACCGAGACTGGAACCCTTGGAGCTGGACAAAATTCCGCCATGATAAAACATGGAAGGGACATTGTGAGCAACCCGTAGCAGGCATTCATGACAGTCTGACCCGGGTGCAGCCCAATCAATGCAAGCAGAACTACCAATGCCAACGCTTGCCAGGCAAATCTCACAAAAAGGACCTCAACCTGAAAGGGCTCTGCAAAGTTGTGTGTAGCGATGTCCGTCGTTGCGATGCAAGCTAGGACAATGATTGCAGCACAAAGCCCTTTCACAGCCATTTCTGCCCGAGTCTGTGCAACAATAGATTCCACTTCAGGTTGCACACGGCCAAAGCTCTTCAAATAAGCCTTGCGACAGCTTTGCACAAAAGAATTGTCTGTAATTAAGATCCAATGCCTAAACCATGTGAGACCCAAGCAGCCATGCCTATCCGTTTGATCTTTTTATCCTCTCACCCTTCTCGGACTGCTTTGGCCGCATGTCTGACAAATCAAAGCAGCATCCCGGCCTTCGCCGAATGGCATCGCTGTTTCACGCTGGTCCAGGAGGGGCAGCAAACACTGAGCGAGAAAAGCACCACAATCCCTTCGATGGCGACAAGGGCAAATAGCGCTTCCGACGACGCTTCCATCCGTACGCCTTTGATCCTGCTCCCACTTATGCAGCAAAACCGGCCCCAATAGAACCACTTGGAGTGATGTTTGATGATGTTTGCATCCCTTGAGACTCCTTTGAACTGTGCTTGTGCTTTTTCATGTGGGCACCTTGAGGGTGAATAACGGCTCCCTTCTTGTCTGCCAAACAGACTGCAGCCCATTATCAAATCCAGTTGCCCTGTTTGCCGTCAATATCCCATACTCTGAGTGCTCTGAGCCAAGAATCGAAGCGGAGGGAACCGAGGAAGCAACTCTCTCCCTCCTACTCTTCTTGCGCCCCGTGTTTGGCTCTTGCTCGACTGTGCAGCCTCAGCTGCATGATCGTGCATGTCCGCACTGTCAAGTCACGGGATCGTTTTTGAACTCAGTTGGACCCGCGGCACCCTCTGAGAACAGAAATCAATACTGGCCTTGATTGCCTGCCTGTGCTGAACGAACTTCAGCCTGCGGTGTGCTTGTCAGGTTTCAACTTCTTTCAGTCGTCTTGTTCTATAAGTATATAGATAAAAATGATATATATATATGTATACGGATATAAAGAGCATGGATTGAACTATTATGGCACTTGACGTGTGTCTCTGATTCCAATGCTGCCAGCACATAGAGGGATCATGGTAGACCCATGGTAGACCCGCCAAAGTGTCCTCTAAAGGCTGACCTGGCCTTGCCAGAGTATCGCCTTTCAGGCCTTTCACATTTCTCACCTCAAGCAACACATCTTGCAGCTCGGTGACTCGGCAGTGCAAAAAAGCGAACACTGAAATCCTCGCTCGCAGTCCCTGATTGATTGGAACATTGGAACATGGGTGTGGAGTTCAAGACAAGTCACTGACTTGGCCTTGGGTGACTTGGATGTGATCTTCGCACAGGCTACCTTAGCCATGCAAGGTTTGGCTGCGGGCAACAGTCGTTTGCACCTTGAGATATGACACAACAAAAGCAAACATACACAATGCAACATGATGCGACAGCCCATTTGTTGATGGCTTGGATCCCCCGCTTCATCTTGTCAGGGGTTGCTACGAGAGGTGGCTTTGTGGGAGCATGTGGCGTTTTCTAAAAGCTTGTGAAGGTGATTGAGGGTGCTACATGGTGCTACTACTCACACTCGACGTGCTGCGTACACCAAGCTGCCTAGGGCCTCAGCAAACAATCGACACCCTATCACCGTGGAATCCTTGGATGGGTGAATCATTTTGCACACTCTCAAATGGGCAAACTTTGATCGTGGAGCACTTGCCGCGCAAAACGGCCCAAGTGTGTCTGGAGGCATTTAAAGAAGTTATCCATTTGATCCGTCGATCGGCTAATTCAGACACGCATGAAAATCATGAAAGCACACTTGACTACACCATCCGCGGCCTCACGAACTCAGGCTGCACGAATGGCATATCACCCGAGTTTTGTGCAGTGTTTGCTGTGGTTGTTGAGGGAAATAAACGCCTGTTCAGGACGAAATGGTTTTGCATGGTTTTGCACCTTGTGCCTCGTAACAGCTGCAAGACTTGCTTGCCCTCACTGTACATCACCATCTTCACGCCAGCAGAATAGGTGGAGTTAGGCTCATGACAGTTGCCCTCAAAGCCGCTTCTTGAGGATCACAAAGTGTAACCCAAAGAGAACATGCTGAGGGAAGGGTTCTGAACGGCAAGCGGCATGCAACACATCCTTGTCGCTTGCTCCTCACAGAAGTCATGTTCGTTTGCTACAAGTAACTGCAGGCCTTTGAGAGAAAATACATGAACATGTCCAAAGAATAAAGCTACTCGTGATTCTGTGCTGGTATGTACCACCTGCCTCGGGAAAGTTATGGAAAGTTTAAGCAAAGTAAAACCTTGAATGATGAACCCCTCACAATGGACCTGGAAGGGTGGAGGCACGGAGCCATGCCCAAGCTGCGTCGGCGCCCAGGTAGCCCGGAGCAACATCTGTTTTCGATTATATAGTTTATGCTGACCCAATCAAAATCAGCCAGCGATGGGTAAAGTCATTGGCAGGCTCAGCGGGTGTTGCGATAGCTGCACAACAAACTGGCAAGCACGCGCTGAGAGTATGTCTGTGCTTGCCCCATTCCACTTATCCTACTGGAGCCAGCTGTATAACGGCTAAATGATCTAATTATTTCTGGCCGTATCTTTAGGCTGTTTCAACCGAAGTTTCACTGAGCGCCAGTGCGTGGGGAGATCGTAACCTGACTCTGAGGAGTGCTGGAGCCCTGAGCATGGTTGAAAGGTCGCTGCAATGGAGAAAGATGGAGAAAGTAAGGAAAAACGTCGTTTCAACCTTTTCGTGTTTCTTCTCCGTCGCTTTGAGTATCTACTACTTCTATACTGGGAACCAGTTGTGAAGAGTACTCTCACCAGCTCGGCGCCTGGATGGCGTGTGCGGCTTCCGACCCTGGCGCGGCAAAATCCGCCGAAGTCCCGAGAAGCAGAGAGGAGCACTTTATGGAGAGCCAGAGTCGGAAGTGTCAACCGTGAGCAAGACACACACCATGAAACCAGATGACACATTCTGACACCAAAAAAGCTAGCTACTAGTAACTAGCAAAGGGATGCAAAGGGCATTTCTACTAGGAGCAAGGATGCTACTAGTAGCTCCTGGCCTTACTACTAGGAACAAGAAGCTGCCAGCTTCTCTCCCTACCTGGAGGACAGTGACAAATCTCTGTGGGTCGGCTACTGGTATCGCTGCAAACCTCTGCGTCGGGCACCTAGCACAAGGGCAAAGGGCCATCCAGAAGTTGTAATTTTGCGTGATGCAAGTGTGTCCCAATGTGTCTCTTCCCTTTCATTGGTGTGCTTCAACCAATGGTGGTGCATCCAGCCTCGTGCAAAGGTGGCTGCACTACACACCGCATCACTGGCTTCTCCTCATCGCCCAAACAAAAGATAAGATATACAGTATGTACATACGTGAGAAAAAGCCAGTCTCGTAAGCAGTCTGTGCAGAAGGACGCCGAGGCTCCCACAAATCGCCTAAAGCCAAACCCAGAGTCAAATATAATCAGCTCACACTGACAAATGTGCAGTGCCATGTTCCCGACCCCTCTGTGTGCAACTGTGTGGTTTGGCTGTGCTTCTTTTTCTGAACTCCAGCCATACTGTCAGGAGGAATGGTCGACGCTTTGCCCGCCTAGTCCACCAAGGTTTGCCGATTTCGGCGGGCCGCGGCTCAGCAAATTCGAAGGCACGCGGCTCATCGCGGCCCATTGGGGCTCGTGGCTCACACTGGCAGTCGGCGTTGATCATTGATCAAGTTGCACAGCGACGAAAGCGGCCACATGTTGAGGACGGTAGCTGCACCGGGCACGGTCATCTTCAGTGAAGCTAGGACGTTCGGCAAGAATGCCGCAAAAAGCTTCCAAATCCCATACATTTCTGTGAGGAACCCGAAGAATGGCCAGCCCACAATGATGATGGCAATGCCGAGGAAGTATCCGGTGGTGCCCTTCCACTTGTCCTTTCGGAAGAAGAACTTGAAGGCCTTGGTCGGACCAAGAAGCAGGGCCAACCCAAAGAGGAAGGCCACATTCCCCAAAGCAAGGAGCGTACGATCAAAGAGCAAGAAGATGCCCAAGGTCACGCACAGCACTCCAACACCACAAAGACCAATTCCGATCTTCTTGTTGTCGTCCAGCATTCTGTGCCGCTGAACTTCTCACTGCTCTCTAGGCCCAGAAGGTCAGCAAATTGCAAAGAAACTGAGCCAAAACGTTCTGGGAATTGCAAAGCAATTGAGAACCGAAGGACAATTTGCCCTTGCACAACTTCCACAGCATGACTATGTCATACTATGTACTGCATGTTGTTGCCAGTTGTTGTTTTTTCCTCTCTCTCTCTCTCTCCCTCTTTCTCCCTGTGGCTGTTTTGCCTTTAGTCCGAGATATCCCAAGGCTGAGGCATACCACGCACCTCGTGTCTCACTGCACGAACCAACACCAATGGCCTCAGTCGCTAAGGAACAACACGCCTGCCTGAACCCATATAAGCCCACCAAAGAACGTCAGCTTTGCAACCGTGCAGTGATAGCTCGAATGCCTCATCATCAGTGATGCGAGCCAGTGACTCACAAGTTGAGTACCTTAGTCGCTTCACGATGCTAAGGCATGTGGGAACTCTACAAAGCTACTAGTAACAAGGGCATCGCTACTACCGCTGCTTTCAAAAAGCTCTTGGCTCACACTATCAGAATGACCTGGGGCCTCTTTTTTCAGTATTCCGGACTTCTTCTCCAAGGTACTTCTGCAAAGAAAACGAGAAGTTCTCGGCATCCCGTGCGGCAAAGCCTAAGTTGGTGGCGACCTTGGTGACATACTCACAGTCGGTACTGGTCAATATCTCTCCTCAAAGAACTTCCTCTCACCAACACAGCCTGGGAAGGAAACCGGCAAACTCGTTTACTCAGTGGCTGTGGTGAAAACTCTGCCGTCTGCCCACAGAATTGAGTTGATGGCACGGCGGATCAATGCGCCAGGATCCTATGCGGCCGCTGCGTGGGTGTTATTTTTCACGTCTACGTGACACGTGAGGAGCGGATTGCGTCAACACAAGGACAAGAAGGAAACCAACACTTTCTCCTCAGTGACTCCGCTCAGCGACGACATCCATAGCGCAAGTGGTGAGAACCAAAGTAAGCAATCAATCTCAGCTCTCAACTGTCTGGCTCAGTGGCTTTGGTGTGACTGGCTAGTTTGATTTGGCTGTCTCATTCATAGTTCGTACACGCTGGGCTTCTTGATAAACATGAGCTCCCCCAGTCTCTGCATCCGACGTCACATCTGCAATGGTCAATGAGGCTTCATTTCATCTAAGATTGATTGAACCCAATAATCCATCGAATCGTTGGCTTCGTGTTGCGGTCTTGTTCAGGAGCACCAAACGCAGGGACGTTCATGTCAAAGAAGAGATTGTGAAAAATAAGCACTCTCAAGCTACAAATGAACCGGTCTACACAACATGTGGCAAGGTGTGGAGCTCGAAGGCTCTGTTCAATTTGCACGCAGTGAGGTCACTATCAAAATCCTAAAGTGCTGCACAATGGCTCTATGCAAAATGAATGCCTTGGACCAACAATGAACTTACTATCTTTTTCAACTTTTGTGCCCATCCATCCATAGGCTTTGCCCTAGCACAATACATAAGTGTGCTTGACCTTTTTCAACTTGCAAAACCTGTCTTGTTTGATCTCTGCAACCTGGTCTTGTCCCGGCTGCAAATTCGTGTGGGGCAAGGCCGGCAGCTATGGGCGGTGGCAAACATACTGAAGTAACTGAAGTATACTGAAGTTCTTCGTGTTGTGGAAACAACTAAACTTGGACCTTCACTATGGCGCCAACTTGTCATGCCCACTGCTGAAACACATTCAGCATTTGGAATTCAATCACTTACAAGGAACTCATTCAGCAAGATCTGCCAGGTACTTTCTGTCAAATCTCAGGACTCATCAGGAGGAACTGCCAAAGTGCGATGGGGCATCTCTGTATCTTTTGTTAATTGGCATCTTCCTGAAGGCAACCCTTTTTGCATTTGTCAAAGCTGCCTTTGACCCCGGCACTTGCAAAGGGTCTCTGAAGGCATGACAAATGCCCAACCTACCTACCACGTGGTGAAACTTCTCTCAAGCTGAAATTGTTTTTGTATAGGCAGGTAGCCCACCGTCACCCACCCTTGGGGCAGATCGTTTTTCTTGTTGTTTAATTGTCTGATAGATTTGTCAAAGACCCATCACCAGTTGCAACCAAGGAACTCACCCCAACCTGTAGCAGCAAACAGCACAGGTCCACCATTGCTGTATCGGGCTCTAGCTTCAAAGAATGCTATTGCCGAGTTGCTTGGCTAGCCCCTTCCAACTCATTTTAGTAGTGTATACATATATTCAGTATACACTACTGTATATAAATATGTGATTATATATATGTGAGTACTTATGGATTGACATCGACAAAATCAGTGTAAAGATTGGAAGTTCCCCCGTAGAGATCCGGTGCTTTCCCCAACCTGAGAGGCTGGGACATGGGTGGCTGGCCGAAGGCCCCAAAACCTTGGTCGGACATGGAGAGTCGCTTGATCCCATAAACCCACAATCTGTTGTAGCCAGCTGTTCGTCTGGACATGTGTGGGGCTTCCCATCTTGCTGCGGCAAATCAAGTTGGTTGCCCGTGCTTTGACCGGGGCACCGCCAGCGCCAGCGCCAGCACCGCCGTAGCCATAGGTTGCCCCCAATCCGGTGCCATTGACCCACCTCAGAAGGTGCAGCCAGTGAAGCTGTTCCGAAAAGTGGACGATTTGGGCCAACATACATAGAAGCTTATAGGAACAAGAAGCTAGTAGGAACAAGGGCATCGCTACTAGGGGCTCCTGGCCTTACTACTAGGAGCAAGGACGCTACTAGGGGCTCCTGGCATCGCTATTAGGAGGGCTATGATTTTTCTTTTGCTTTGTCTCTGGCTGCGCAGGAGGCTCTCTGGAACGGGTCCGCCGCCTGAACAAACCATAGTGGAGCTAGTCACACTGAGTCGCTGAGGTTCATTTGCGCAAGGGCTTTTCACACTGTCCCACCATTCTGACGGAGTCGAACATTTTCTCAGGTGAGAGTCTCAGTCTCAGCAACATCTCAGCTGCAAACTCCATCCTTTGAGGTTGCCCTTGATGTGCTTGATGCCCTGAAACTGAGACCGTGGTAAATGGGTAAATGGTGACTTACTTGCGAGATGATGCATGCGCTTGTGTGGGCATGATTGGGCGTCGGAAAGCGCTTCACACGCCACAAGATTGGAAACCATCCAAGTTTGCTTGCTTCAAGCATCATACCAAAACATCATGCACAGTGGATGGTGTGCACAAAAGTAGCACTCCAAATTTCATTATCAATGACGCGTCTTTTCGAAATCGAATGGTATATAACTTCATTGACCTAATTCAACCAAACCAAATGAATATATAGGATGAATGAAACAGTGAGTAGAATGAAGCAATTAGAACTAATGCAGCCAGGCCTTGACTTGCATAGCCCATTGGCCTGAGGAGACGGGGCTAGGGTAAAGTTCGTGCAAAGGCTTGTGCCACATCAAAGCAAACCAACTTTTCAAAGGACGGGCACCGTATGTTCCTGTACCCGCACAAAGGGATCTAAATAGACATCTTCCAACATGGGGCTCCAAAAGCAACGGCCTGTGCGTCATGGCAAGGCACATTAATACACTTAGGCCAGCAAATCCAGCTTTGGCACTGGCATGGGGGTTGGTGAGATCATCTTTCAGTACAGTTGATGAACCACATGCTGACACCAACGCTAATTGCAAATTCATGTGACAGCTTGTTCCAGGCCAAGGGTCGACAGTGACCGCCGATCGGATGGAGTCCTGGGAGGCGCTCACCCACCAACATGGTTGAGGGTGCACATGTAAAGAAGCACCGCAATGGTGCAAAGCTGTAGAAATGGCCTCAAAGCCTCCAACACGCATATGTGTGTGTATATATATATATACACACACTGTATGTTCACACCATCAATTGGGTCAATTTTGTTGTAAGTGGCGGCCAAAAAAACAATCTAGAGTCAGGGGTGTCGTTTGGTGATGACTGAGGAACCCAAACGGAGCTTGAGAACCTGCCCTGGATGGCCTCAGCTCCAGTGGCGAGCGCAAAGTCTTGAAACTTAATTCGAAGTGAACATTTGAAGTTTTGTGGCAGGCTTGAAGCTCAAAACGCGACAAGTACATGCAGCACTCTTTATGACACAAAATGGCTCAACTGCTACGAAGTGATCTCTGAAATGACTGCTGTATCTAGCCACTGCATCCAGAGTTGAGCGCCAAAAACATAGCAACCACCACAAATTGAAGATTCTACGATTCCTCGCAAAATAACGAACGACTTGACAAATTTAAGGAGACGCCACTGGAGAAGCCTTATGCATTTTTCCGTCTTCATATCTTTCTGTCATTCTTTCCTTCCTTCTTTCAGTGTCTCTCTCTCTCTCTCTCTCTGCGCTCCCGAGGCCGAAACACCCATTGTCGGTTTGGAGGCGGCATCTTAGTGGCAAGTTGACCCATGTCAATGTCAGACCAATTGTAGCTCTCTACTGGCAACGTGTGGCAATTGCCAAAACAGTTTCTGGATCCAGGGGCCACCCTTTAGAAGAGCCTGGCATCCCCACATATGTAATCATGTCATACAATGATAGAGTGTAGTCAAACTTTCAACTATACTATACATGGTAAAGGGATAGCGGTTTCATCATTTCAAATTTGGCGGATACCATATGTGCCATATGTATACATATAACATGCACATACATCCACACAAATATTGTGCCACACTGACACAAAAGTACTTAGAGCATCTGGTGACTGAATCCCGTCGCAACGCATTGCAATGGGATTCAACATTCAAGATTTCAGAACAAATTCTTGAATCCTGGGGTGGGATTCAAGAATTCTTTCCTCAAATCTTCCTGTACTTAGAGCACTTCAAGAAAAAAAACCGTTCCAACGCGTTGCAATGGAAAACTTTTTGCGGTGCCCCCCAATTGGACCCAGAGCTTCAGCAAACATGAAGAACACATCTTTGTCAAAATGAATCAAAATTAGATGAGCCGTGTACCACTCATTGCCAAGTGCACGCGGCTAGCGCAAAACATCACTGGTACTGGATACTGTTCTGTACATGTAAAGTGAAACATGTAGTGATTGCTCGTGAGCACAATAGGTTGCCCCATCTATAGTTTTGGAGGTGTGCTGCATGCAAGGGCAAACATTACTACAACAAAAACGAAAACTAATCTCGTAAGAGCTATTTTGGAAGTTGTATACCAAGCTTGATGCGCCTGGTATAGAAATTCTTTGTGTGAGCTCAGGTCACTACATGTCGAGTTTTCTGTGTATGAACACTGTACAGTACCCTGGTTGCGCGATGTGTGTTCTTCATATCCCTTCCAATGTAGTTCCTCGCACCTATATCTATGGATGTGTCAACTCTCTCTCCAGAGTCATGTAGTCTTCAGCAGTTTTGCCATACCGGGCCATACCTCTCATTGTTGTTGTATTGCATTACGTCAGTTGTTATAGACGGCAAAAATCCATTGAGGCAGCTCAGGTTGCGGCCACACAACTCAATGTAGCAAGAGTTGCTTTAAGAAACCTTCTGAATCAGCTGATGTCTTGACACATGCTGAGAATGGTCGGTGCATAGTATTAGTATTATATAGTACAGGGAAGACATAGTAAAGTAAAGTTTCCCTACTATTTAAGGAACCTGAAGCTCAAGCCTGCTTATCTGGTACGAGTACCAATGAAAACGGTGTGTGTGTGTGTGGCATATCGATATATGGATAGGTTCTGCGATGCTTCGGACAGAATTCCAAATTGAAGCCACCAAAATTGAACCCGGAAATCGCCAGGGGTTCAGCCATCACTGCAGTCAAAATGCTGAACCTGCCCGTGAGCTTGCACCACAAGCACCCGTAGAAGCCAAAGGCCCTCGGTTGCCGGTCGATAGTGATACGGTACTGTGGGTAGCAGCGGTGTTGAACTTGGTACACGCGTGCGCACACCATTGGGATCCATTGGGTGTAGTTGGTCAGATACATCAATGTCCCTCAACGAGCCTGCTGTTCAAGTCTACAATTGCAGCCTTAAGACCTGTGCGCTGAGGCCAAACGTAACTAATTACTGTACCTTTCCATCAACAAACCTTTCCAGCCACAGCCCCTTTCCCTCTTTCTTCTCCATGGAAGAGTCCCCTGGAGCTCTGGCTCACCAAGTCATGCCGGCCCCCGGAGCGTGCCAAGAGTGCCAACAATCGCCGCGCCTTTGTGTGGCAACGGCAAGCTATGATGTTAAGGATTTGCTGCCCTTATAACAAACGTAAGCAATCGCAAATCAAGTAAGTGGTCTCAGAGCGACTCTGCGCCTGCAGTGTCGTCAGGTCTAGATCACAAATGCCTCGCAGCTGCTGGACAGCAGCAGTGTAGGGCGGCCTCAGCTGCATAACGCATGGCATCTGCCACCTTACAGTGCAGGACCTCTGCACGATCTTTTCTTCTCGACTACAGAGAATCATCGCTATTAGGTTGGAGGCCATTGCTATTAGGGTGGAGGCCATCACTGGTGCATCTGTATACATGTAAAAAGTCCGCACGATGTTTTCTTCTCAACATGATCTGATCCGCAAACTCGATTCTGTTTTCCGCTCAAACGTTTCCCCTGAAGGGAAGGAGGCCTGACCCTGCCGGTGCTTCCAAGGCCCCAAGTGGGCCACAAAACCCGGCAAATGCAAAATCAGAAATCAGCTACAAAACACAGCGTGAAGAAAGTCCAGCTGTCGCCTTGCGTAGCTGGGTGGATCCATAATGGTAACTCTCTCAGTATGCCGAGGGTGCAAGCAAGTGCGCTTCAAAGCACTCTCGGTTCTCTTCCGCACACACCAGTGCACCAAAAAGTCAATGATGCCCAGGCGAACCACATACCATGGCCTCCGATGCCAAAAGTCTTGACTTGGTCACACGTTGATTGCAATTTGCCAACTGCCGAACTCCCATTCCTTCAACCATTACTTTCTGAAGAGATTCGGGCAGTATAGCCATCGATATAGTAATAATAAACACTTCAGTGGCACCTCTCCGAGGTTCCTGGCACCAAAACACCAGGTCTGATGTCTTTCTGCGAGAGCTCATGGCCTGTGGAGCATACATTCACGATTTTGCCACAAGAGACAGATCACATGCTGTATCAAATCGCATGACTCTTTATTGCAGCTTTGCATATATAACGAACAACAAATGCAACTGCAAACTACACACCGATGATACTTCAAAAGTTCAACTTGGGGATCTCTGACTCCTGCCTAGCTCCTCTGGAATCTCCCACACTGAAAGAAGGATTGAGTAGTCTACCACTCCAAGCCTCATTGTGCAACAGTGACAAATTGTCAGTGAACAGTATCCAACCTACAAGGCAAGTCACAGTCATCCTCTAAACACGTCTCCCGACATCCAAAGTAATCCAAAGTACCCTGAGCATTTCGGCTTCAGTTAAGCGTCGAGGAGAGGAAGTTCAAGTCTTGTGCGAAGTGAAGATCGGGAAGCTGCAGCCCTTGTGGGAAGGAACTCCGAAAGCCACCATCTTGAAACCTTAAGTTACGGAGTGATGAATTAGGACACCCTTGGCTTATGCATGCTTATGCCTTTTGACCTGAGCCTTGTCTCAGCAGGTGTCTCACCCAAGCATGCTTTGGCTGTGCAAACGAAATCTGCGTCTCGGGCCCCAGTGATGTGGCCTTTACACTGATCACTGATGACGGTTTTCTCGAAAACGGCGATCCTTCCTCTCTTCTTTCTTTTCTATTTGCTTGCTTACCTGCCATGCTTACATATTTACACATATACGTATATAAACTTTCTTACTTATACGTACCTACTGCCACTACTACCGCTACTACTGCTGCTGCTGCTGCTCCTACTGCTACTACGTCGACGACTACTACTACGAGTACTACCACTTGAGAAAAGGGGGATGGACGAAAGGTTGGTCGGCAGCAGCTGCAGCAGCAACCCCGCAAGCAGCAGCAGCAGACCACAAACCAGCAGCAGAAGCTGCAGCAGCGAGGCACCACTCAGCAGCAGCAGACCACAAAACAACGGCAACAGCAGCAGCAGCAGCTGCAAACCACCAAGCAGCACCAGCAGCCAAACACGCCTCTCCCCCTCAACTGCAAAGTCATTTTGAAAACATCAAAATCAGGTCATGTGGGAGAAGTCTGCTCCTAAGCTAAAGCTAATCAAACTCAAGGTTGCCTAGCAACCTTTCGTGACTACCAGTGCCACTGCCACAAAAACAACAACAACAACTACAACAACAACAACAACTACTACTACTACTACTACTAATACCACCACCACCACCA
>CAXAMN010025995.1:156156-174401 GCA_963970005.1 Durusdinium trenchii
GGTGGAGGCTAACATGGACCATGCCAAGTACCCGTAGGGCCCACCATGGCACATCTGAATTTGGTCTAGGTTAGTCTCAACGGTGTCCGCTCCGAAACTAGACCCCATTTTTTTTGCGAAAATGCTAGTTTTCACCGGTGTAATTTTTGGGAGTGCAATATGAAGAGTGGCCAAATGAGTCATTGATCTTCGGAGACTTGGAGAGTAAAGGTCCACGTGTGGCTCAATGGCTGATCTCACAAGGATTGTGGGTGGGTGATTGATGCCAGCCTTTCGGCCTTTCACCTCCAAATATTGTAAAACAGCATGCATGCCTTCTGGCCTCACCCATTGCACCAAGGGACCTCCCTGCAGGTGTCTGTCACCAAGCGAGATCCGTTAGGGTCAAAGGCAATAAGCCCAGCACAAACCCAAGTGAAGATGTGGTAGAAGCACATCAAGTGCACACCAAGCACCTTTTCCTCAGATGGACGCCACACACCACTCTCGTGACAATCTGACTGGTTGAGACCTGAAGCGCATCAAGCTAGCATGGAAGCCCTCAAACTGGACAGCTCCACTGCTTTAGATGCTTTAGACACTTTGCAGTGCAGCATTTCACATTCCTCAATTGTCAAATCTGAAGAAGTTCGTCTGTATATCTGCCCTCAAAAAGGAACCACATGGAGTGTGCTGAATGCTGCCACTAGTTCGGGGGCCAATGGCAGCAAAGTGAAGCGGCCCAGGTCCAATATCCTCAGGAACGTCGAAGGCCTGTGTCCTTCCAACCCGTCGATCGAACAAAGCACCAACACTTGGCTGATCGACCCGATACGCTAGAGTACTCGGCCTGAATGACACAGTGCTCGTGCACTAATTCCATCTATTTTCCCTTTTTAGCAGGGATTCATCCCTCATCTTGTTTGGGGAACCTGCTGCTGAGAGGCCAAAACACGTTCCAAAGATAGGCCCCATAGCCGAAGAACTCCAGCCATGGGACAGCAAAAACGCAGCAATTCCTGAGTAAAAGGCAATCAATATCCACTCAAAACTTCTGAAAGATTCCCGTCCTACTTCTCTTTCTGTGCAAAGTCTGTCTGGCAGCGTGCTGCTTCTGCACGGCTTTTCATCTAGAATCTAGATCTTTTTGCTACTTCATGCTACTTGCACTGGGCAGCTCGGTCTAAGGGCCTTGCTAATTGCTAAAAATGAACTGGGCTTCCACAGTCATCATGAAACACCGATGTGGAACTTTGTGGTTTGCAGTTGACTTGAACGCATTACTACGGGAAAAGTGACAATGTCTTGGCATGTCTTGGCCCATGCCCCCCCGGGATGTATACCACTCCAAGTCTCAAGAAGCAAAAAGGCGAGTCATCGTTCTCACACATCTCACCAGTGAAAATATGTTGCAGCTCACACGGACCGTCCCAGAGTGGTTGGTAAGCATCAGCCAACGCATAAGCTACAAAGTACATACCTGAGCTAGCATGCGCAGCTAAGAAGTTTCCTTTGGCCTGCTAGGAATGTTGCGGCTCAAGTCCAAGTTGCTGTAAAACAGAAGGCAAATGTTTGACCACTTCAAGCAAGCACGCTGTGATGGAGTGCGAGGACTTTGTGACGAGCACATGTCCAAGCATAGCACCAAGAAACCTGAGACTGACAAATCAGCATCAATAAATCCAGACTCACAAATCACCATATGATATGTATAGGTTCATACAGTTAGTGTAAAAACATGTAAAAACATAACATGCTGATAATATTGAACGTGGTTGAGGGGTTCAACCACTTTGAGATGCCAGGTCCACTGCCGAATGCAATGCTGTGTCTGACATGATCCTTTAAACCGCAGTCGAGGTGCAAGCACATAAAGCGGCTCCACCCAAGCTGCCGATGGTGAGATCTACCGACTCCCTATGCCTCGGCAAGACCCTGCCTGCAGCCCTCCAGTAGGGTTGGGGCCTCCCTCCCTGCCTTCCTACTATCCACTAGGGAGCATCTCTTTCAGTGACGTTTTGCGCAGCTTAAACCCGAAGGGGCTTCACATCATTGACACAACACCGGATCACAAACCTAAACATATTTGTCCGTGTTGAGATAGGTTCCAGCTCCACTATGGGCCTCCCTGCCATCTTTTGCAGTCGCATTCATTGTGACAGCGGTCCAGCGTGGAGTTGTCCACATACAAGCTGAGGCAAGTGTCGATGCCTTACCCAAATCAGTGGACTTTGACCCGTAACTTTGTGCTCTGATCAACATGCACAAAACAGTCTCTGGATCTCCAACGCCTCTTAGATGTGTTTTCTAGCTTTTCTGAGCTGAGAAGCCGAGACAAACTCTTGCATTTACTCCAAAGAACTACTGCAAAAAAAAATATATAGTATATAGTGATGATGATATTGACGGGAATGTGCAGAATACTAACGACAGAGTGTTGGCACATTAAAGTCATTAAAGCACAGTGGTTGTGGTTGGTGCTGTTCGGGAATGGCAACCGTGGCAACCACTCTTGAAGGCAATCTCCCCTTCAGCTCAGCTGCAAAATGTCGTGGACTTCGGCAATATTCCAGTACAAGAAGTGCCCGGATAATAACCTCTCCTCTGCCCCTCGTCGTGCAGAACCGTCCAATCAGCCACTTCCATGAGGGGCTTTGCAAACCAAAAAAGACTGCGTGAGAGATTTTGATGTTTGTGCTGATGGCCTTTATCTTTTCGCTTGCCTATTCCAGCTTGGTTCACTTTTGAATCTCATAGCCATTGCATGCCGTTGCTCCGTGCTTGAACAACTTCGTGCGGTTCATGGATGCTCATGGTTCACTTTGCGGCCCCCTTGGGCAGCACACTGAGGCGCGCAGTGACAGTGAGTGAGCTTCTTGACGGGTTTGTTGATTTTGCCGCTCAATGTTATTAGTAGCTTGCAGCTATTCGTAGTAATAGGATTATGTAGTAATGGCCTCCAACCCAATAGCGATGGCCTTCACCTAGTAGCGTCCTTGTTACTAGTAAGCTTTGGAAAGTTAACTTGACTTGAGCATTCACTTAAGAGCTCAGTGGTGCTGTGATCCTGTTGTGCCACCCGGGGTTCCTGATCACCATCAACTGCTATGGCATTGTCTTTTGAACAATGTCCTGAGTCTTTAAGACAAGCTGCTGAAGCATGTAGCTTCGGCTTAGGAGAAGCGATTTGTCCCCAACTGTCCCCCACATCGCCAGGAAATGAACACAAGCTTCCTTCGGCGAATTGCGAGAGGAAACAGAACCAGGGATTGTACTTGTGCATTGTCTTTGCAATGCTGCAAGCACCTGTCACCTATGTTTCACCGTTCCTGAAGGCTTCGGCGACAAGGTGCGAAGCATTTAACTGAAAAGTGCGCCGAGTACAGCGTAAGACAAAGAGTATTATGTGGGTACCGGGAGTGGCATTGAGCTGATTTGCCTTCCTGTTTCGGAAAAGGATTTCACTTGGCTCACTTTCTGGCAGGGTTGACCCAGTCCACGTCGGTCTCATCCTGCTAACTTGTTGAGCAGCACAGCTTGATAAGGAAGTGAATACTGACCAACAGCCATACCTGTCGACCGCCTTGGGTACATCAATCGATCCCACTGTCCTGCCTGCGCAGAGACCTCTCTCTGCGGCCTTGGTCGAGGGAAGCAACTGCTGGATGAGGTGTTGGAAAGGCTTTGAAACAATTTCGATTCTTGCGTTCCTTCATCTTACTCCTCTTGATGTTTGTACAAGTGCTGCTACGAGCCAACGACAGTCAATTGTGGGAATCTCCAAAGACTCTAATTGTCCTAATGCACTCTTGAACGGTTGTCTAAGTATACTAACACGAAAGATTGGCCTCGCTTACAGTCCCAAATCCCAAACACTAAACGCTCCAAGCGACTCATCCAGGCGCGCTAGAAGATATGCTACTTCGACCTTTCGGTGCAAACTTCTGGCGCAATGCTTGGGCGGTCCCACAGCCAACGTTGCAGCTGAAGAACGAGCCAATCACTGCTATATCATTTGTGGCACCATTAAGGGCTGGAGCAACCAGTGCCCGAAGGCGCATTCCTCCTGCCTCTTTGGTCAAAGGCATGATGTACTCTTCAAAAAGAGTACCTGCACCATGGTGTTTGTGGTGGCGCCTTTTGTCGCAGAACATTCTGGAACCTGGGAGAGGGAGTGCAGCAAGCAGTTCATTTTTGAAACCGAGCCCTCAACTAGAACTAGAATGTGCCCGCAAACTGGAACAAACACAACGCTTTTCCGCAAGTCCCAGAAGCGCAGGCCTATGAACTCTGGGTTCACCTTGTACATAGCCGGGCCCCTCGGCCATCATGCGTTCATGACCATGAACGACCACTGTAGGTGTATCCCATTACCAGTAGCAGTGGATGATGATGATGGTTAGTAAAGGCCTGTCTCAAAAATACTGATAATCTTTTATCGACTGTTGCCGTTAATGGGCTACGCCCTAGATGTAGCACAATGGTATGCCCCAATGCTACATATCAGCAATCTGTCCAAAAGAATTGATGGCAAACAGGGAATACATATAAATAAGACAATTAATCCATCCCCGTTGCTACCGGATACAGTAGTGAGTACCCCCCCCTTTCTCCAAACATTGGTTATGGTTACAGTATCTAAAATGATTTTTCACACTTCAAAGGTCTGCACAAGTCATTTTATCAAAAAAGTGCAAAAATAAAACCACAGTTTGAACACTGTTTATTAAATCTAAACTGGCTAACTTGAATTTTTTTGCAAATCCGTCGCTGCCAACCATGTTGCAACTTTAGATAACTTTAAGCATCTTTAAACTAAATGAGTCGCTCTATTTAGACGGCCAGTAGCAGCGGGGATATTGTATAATTCTTTCTGATTGAGTGCCAGGATCCGCACGACTCCTCTGGCTTGTCCAAGGCAATGTTTTGTGAGAAGGCCTTTGCCTCCCAAGTGGAGGCTTCAATCATCTTTCATGGTTCCACATATCTCCACCGCATCCTACCGCAACAGTCACACCCGCAGGAAAGTCATAAAATTATCCTGGCAACCATCAGGTTTGCACAAAGAGCTATCATTCTCATGACAACTACTGATGCACCAAGGCCTTCAGGATAACTCTCTGCACATTCTTCTTTTCGACATCCGGCTTCGTGATGAAGGCGGTAAGCCCGTCCTTGGCGTCACTTTCCGAAACTATGGGTCCCAACTCACGATTCAACCCCCATGAGAAGTTCATGAGATGCACTTCTTTCCCCACAAAAGTGATCAACGCTTCACGGTGCTTAGTCCAGGACAGTATCGTTTGCCTGGCTACCACTTGCGGATAGATTGATTTCACCCCTCCCGTAACAGCAACAGCTCATACTGGCCCTGAATTTCCCTACATGCCACCAAACGAAACTCAACTTGCCGGTGGCCTTGATCATGGCAGTGGCCTTCTCCCTCTCACTTCTGAACTTGGACTCAGCTACAAACCTTAAACGTGCTTCAGGCCGCAACAGTGATAAAACACGCCTTTGGCAAGTGAGGCCCCCGCAGCCCATAGTATATCCGAGTAGCCATTGTTTGAACCACATGCCTCTCGTCTTTGCAAACCCGTGCCAATTCATCATTTCTCTTGAGCTATGCGGCTACTCTTCTCCAAACATGTCCATAGCGTCTCTCTCTCTCTCTCTACAGTGTCTTTGTGGCTGGGTTTGCGGGCACATCCTGAACGGCTGTGGAACCATAGTTGCCGTCGTCTCCTGGTTCGCACCTGGGCGTTGCTTAATGTGCCGAAGCACAACGAACTGCAGCCGCGGCACAAGGACGGGATCATCTTTGTGCGGTAGATCTCCAAGAGTTTCTGGTTGACAAGGGCCTGGTGGAGTGGAAGGTTGTAACAACGCTCTTCACATGGGCCACATCCTGAAAACCCTGCTTTTGGGCGGTCATTTTTGCAAAAGACCTGTCGCAATTTTGGTTCAGCTTCCACCCCTCCCGGCCGTCGGAGGCACGGTCGCCAGGACGGGCTTTTCCACCTCACCTGGGTTCTTCCCAAGGCTCGGCCTCAGGCTGACTGCGTGGTATGAACTACCCAAGAGAATCTGGGATGGCATGCATGCAAGCTTCCAACATCGTGCTCTTTACTTTGAACAGCGACCAACACCAAACGCGAGGTTAATAAGGAGGAAGGGAAGTGAAGTCATGCGAAACGCCAATGCCTAACACCTTTAATTTGCACTATGGAAAGCATAGAAGAACTAGCATTGGTCTTAAGTCCATCAATCACACATTGTCATTGCAATTTGACCATTCCCATGCACCTGGGAAAGCATGGAAAGGAAAGCATCAGCTTACACAAAAACCAGCAGGCTTCTCCAGGTCCCAAAGAAGCATCAAGAATCTGCGGATTTGCACGAGGTCTTGCGATTGTGTTTCCAGCGTTGTCGTTCAAAAAGCACTGGAACTGCAAATGGCGGTGCTTTATCCCGGCTGGCTTTCGTGAAAAGGGGTTGAAATCAACAGATCGAATGGTGGAGTACTTGGGATGAGCCCCGGAAGTTTTCAAGGCAGCCGGATACAAACCATGAGCATGTGGACCCAGCCTGTGGTCCAAAAGCCATCAAAGCTCAGGCTCTTGCTCTGGCAAAGGACCGAAGAACGGATATTCTGTAGGATGCTCATACCTGCCATTCTGACCACTGCAAATGTATTCAAACTAAAGGCCTGTGAAGATTCATGATACTCAAAATCAAACAGCTTCTTCTCACAAACTTCAAACATATGAATACAAATGGTCCATGCACAAAACTCCCCTGCTCCTTTTCTCTTTCCCTTTCTCTGACTCTCATTCGTGGCACTGCCTCCTCACTTGTGAGTGAAGGCACTCTGTCTGATAAATGAACCTCTGCACAGTTTGGCAGTGCCAAATGCCACACAAATCATACATTGCAGCCTGCATTTCCGCTGTCAATTCAGAACTGGCCTTTCAACTTTCACTGCGTTGTCGGGTGAAATTCCTACCAGCATTCCTGAAGCACATCACTCAAGGCCCAACTGGTTTCTAAGTTCGAAGCCAATCCCCGAGACAACCATTGGAGCCAGCGCTTCTCAGCTCATGTAACTTGAACCTCGGGCTGACCCAATGCTCGCAATGTTCTTCCGTTCTTCCGCAAGCTTCAGTATCCTAATTCAGTCCCTCCACTTCATTTCAAACACATGTTTTCGCTGCTGCAACTGGTGCTGGCCGGAATGGACAGTGTAAAGTCCATTAACAGCAACAACCTCGTCATGGTCCTCATCCAAACGAAGAAGGACCAACCGTGGATTCTCCCAACGAAAGGACAACAGCCAGTCCAAAGGTTGATTGACCGAACATAAATTTCTAGGAACTACAGAACTCCAACCATGAGGTCCCAGCATCAGTATAGCTGGCCACTTAAGCTACTAGTGGCTCTTGTCTGACCTTCCTCCCCCCTTGACCCCTCTACTTCTTGATCTTGACAGCCCACAACCCCCCCGGAAAAAATAACAAAAGGAGCAAGAAAGCGACACTCTTCAGATCCAGACCCGCCCAAAGGCTTGTGGTTCGGCTCGTACACAGCGCTGTTGACTCGGTACTGGGATCGCTCAATGAGGCTGAAAATGATGGAATCCTGCAGAAAGAAGCAGGATTAGAAGCAGCGCAATCCAGAGGAATCCCTAATAGGAAGCAGCGCAATCCCGTAGTCCAAAACACGTCTCACAACCCAGTGCAATGCGGGAACCGCAAAGGGGGGGACCCCTGCTGGGACATTTGTTGGGCAATTGCACTTGACCCACCGAATCCCTTTGGCTTGCTGAACCCCTTTGGTTTTGCACAGCATTTTCCCCTAGGGTGTTTTTGTTACTTGGGTCCTTTCTACTCCCATCTGTTGAACCTTTGGCCGTCTTACCCTCACCAAAGTGTGTGCTCAAACACCAGGTGCAAACAAGGAAAACATGCCATGGCAGCAAAACGAACACGGACGCCCTTTTCAACGCGAGATTCGGCCCAGTGCACTGCGGTCATGCGATCGACGAACGGGTTCAGGCCATCCGGACAAAAGTTCACACTCGAGTGTCTCTTTGGCCTGAATCCCGGAGAAGCACATAGGGATGCTGTAGCCAGTGGTGGCGCAACGACATCAGCTGTCGAGTCCTTAGTCAATGCGTCGCTCCACATCAACTGTGTTGGCACCCAATGCGTGTTCTCGCGGGTAATGTATTGCTGTATGCTTCTCACAGAAATGACTGTCCTTTTGTCATCAACAGACGGGTTCTCAGCCACCAATGAGTCATACAGCGACTTGCAATCTGTTACCTGGAGCATCCTCAGCGGGGTGGTGATCCTGAACGAAGGTGTCCGCTGCAAAAGCTCTGACAACATCAAATTGCAGAAACTGGAACGGTCAAGCGAGGAGTCAGCTGCGCTCGCCTCGGCGGCGAGAGTACTCCTGCAAATCCGGCCTGAGCGGCTGGATTTCCAGTCTATCAGACAGGCATGGGTCGCAACATCTGTAGCATGATGAGGCATCCATGCTGTGATGCACAGTTCTCAGCGTTCGCCCACGAAGAGTCAGCGTATGTGACGACGAGGGTTGAGTCGTCAATGGCTGTTGGGTTCATCGTGAAGCCTTTGTCGCTGGTGCGTCTCAGATGCTCTACAGCGTCATACACCGATGCCAAATTGGCATATGTTGCCTTGCTTCCCTTCGAATGCAAGCTCACTGTAGCAGCGACGTCTGGTCTTGTCTGACCAGCTACCCATTGCAAACTGCCTGCAACCGACCTGTACTCAGGAAAATCCTCAGGTCGAAGACTCTCGGTCTTCTTGCGCTTGATGCAGCCGCTTCGAAAAGCCTTGATGAACTTCTCTTGTTTGCAAGACTGTCGTTCATTGTCGTAGCGCAAATGGATCTCCTTTCCCTTGAAGTCCAGCGGTGTCTCAGGGGTCAATGTTGACTGACTTCCCCAACTGAACATGCTAAGAAGCTCGGCTTTGTTGAAGTGGTCACTATAGCTGACAAGAAAATCATCAACGTAAACCTTTGCAACTGCAACAAGGATCTCTGAATCGAAGCCCTTGACCTTTCGATGCAAACTGAAAAACATCTTGTCCAGGCTGTGTTGATCCCAACCGCTCTGCTTGAGGCACCTGCAAACGTGCGTGGTCCATGTACGAGGAGCGGAAGCTAGCCCGTAAATGTTCCCTTTCACCAAGTACAAGGATGCGGGGAAAACCTTGGCGGGGCAAGGTACAGAGGTTCTTCACGAGGCTCAGGCTGCCCCTGGAGAAAGGCCGTCTTCACATCTCCACACCAGGGATGCCAGGTTGCGCCATCTCTGTTCGTCTTGCCATTGCGGCCTGCAATGTATATTGCATACACCAACATCTCTGACTGCCGTGTTGGAGTGGCCGACTCTCTGTTCAAGCTGAACAGGTCAGGATCTAGGCAGCCCAAGGCTACAACTCTAGCCTTTGCTCTGAGCGGGCCAACGCCCTTGGCTTTGTCCCGATAGGCCGCTCGCGATTTCAAGATCCTCTTTCGACCTTTTGGAGACTCCATGATCTTCCTTGCTTCATTGTCCTCGACGGCCTCTACGGAATCAAAGGTCATCCAGGATCGTTCTTCATCTTTGGCAGGTTGGATGAATGCTGCCAGGTAGTCGCCACCTTTGTCAACTATGACACGCCAGGGCAGCTCCTTGTCTAGAGCCTTTTGCTGTTGTCGTGTGAGTGGTTGACCTGGCGTCACGGAGGTGGACATGTCGTCCTGGGAAGCATCGATGTCATCGCTCATGCCATCGCCTGTGTATGTGGCACTGGCTTTGTAAGCCTGGAAACAGGCTGTGTGTGGGTATGGCATGTAGATGTCCGTGGTGCCGTCAAAGTGTTTGTCGATCAATGTAATGCCCTCGTCGGAGGCATTCATTGGTGCTTGCTGAGCTGTGCGGTGAAACTTGCAATGCTCTGGGCTGTTTTGCTGAATTCTGACCACCGTGTTAGCAGTCGGTTGGCAAAGTGAATTGCCCTGTGCTGTGTGCACTGTTGCAAGCGAGGAGTGCGGTTTCTCCTCAGCGTGCTGCTGCTCTGCTGTACTGTTGCTGCATCTGTTCACCTGGCCTATCGGCCTCCGGTTGGACGCCACCGCGCCCGCGTCTCCGCCTTCTCCGACCAGACTGCACAGACATGGTGTCAGGGTCAACCAATGGATCTGTGATTCGGCCTTCACTTTCAGGCCACTCATCATCTCCTGGCTGATCACCGCCCGGTGGTGGAGGGTTCGGGGCAACTGGTGACTGTCTCTGCTCTGACCCCAATCTTGGAACATACATCCAGCATCCTTCAGAGGTTTCATGGCGTCGTGGTTGGGTAACAGCATAGAAATCTGTACTCTTGCACTGCACGCAAGTCCATGCTTGAAGGGAGGTGTTCCAACAACTATAGGAGGAGCCACATTGATAGCAACGCCACTTCAACGAATCCCTGGATCGGTCAACGTCAACATCCGCGCGGTGCTCCGACATCGAATGCAAAACACGCTCAACGGGAGGTTCGGAGTAGCAACTGCTTTGATCATCCCGACCGAACAGATCGAACTCCTGAAGGTCGTCGTCATCCCAACGGTACTCGACGGAAGGATCGGAATCCGGCAGATGAAACGTCATCGACACCCAAGCTCCGGTGCCAACTCACCAAAGTGTGTGCTCAAACACCAGGTGCAAACAAGGAAAAACATGCCATGGCAGCAAAACGAACACGGACGCCCTTTTCAACGCGAGATTCGGCCCAGTGCACTGCGGTCATGCGATCGACGAACGGGTTCAGGCCATCCGGACAAAAGTTCACACTTATATACATCGTTTTCCAGCTATGCCAGTTCAAACTTCGGGCTGACAAACAAACACCTGGTGATCTTGGCTGCCTTGCCCCTTTGACATGCAAAGACTACAGTTACAGTACCTAGCATTGCCTAGCATCAGCTCCTCCATCCTTTGCAGGACGCTACGGATGTTGTTGAGATCCAGCGCTTGCTCTGCGCCTTGGCTGGAAAACCATTGGCATCCAAAAAAGATCTTTGCGCCTCAACCAAATGTGTGTGTATGTGTGTGTGTGTGTGCGCGCGCGGGCGCGTTACACCGCGGGTACACCTGGGAGCCGTACGTTCTTCGGAGCTTTAGAAAGGTGCAGGGGGACATCCATGTGGTGTGAGCGATGGTCCAACGAAGCGGCCACAGTACATGAGGACATTACGTGCCATCTGTGATAATTTCCTCATGGGCACTGTTTTAGCAATATAGAACAAAGACCAGCCGTTGCATCCGCTCTTCACTCCTGCAATCATGCATTCGTCGCCGTTGAAGTCGATGAAACTTCCATGCTTTGGAACCTCAACTTTTCGACACCTTACACTAGTAACAAGTGCATCGCTACTAGTAACAAGAGGCTACTAGTAGCGATTGTCTTGTTACTAGTAGTGATGCCCTTGTTCCTAGTAGCGTGAAGCCCCGCTGCATTTCGTACCTGTCCATATTTGGGCCTTTTGGTTACTTGGGCGTCAAGTTGCACGTATTTTGTCTTGAGTGTGTGTGGGGAGGAGCGGCTATTAGCGGCTAAGAAGTCAAATCCAAGACCGTCCAATACCCACGGCCTTGAATGTGAATTCAAAGATGGTCCAAGTTGCACAAACAAAATCTGCACATCTGATTCTCAAGTTATATAGTCATCAATACTTATGTGAGTTTTCAATTCTAATTCAAGGCCAGAACAAACATGTTTTCACCGGAACTCCTTAACTCCGCCAACGTAGATCATTATTCAAGCCTTTGATCAGTTTTGGGCCACATCCCTGCTGAAGGCCGCGCTGGTGACATTTGCGGTGTTCGCAGCCATGTTGAAACCAATGCTGATGTTTAGCACAAGGGCCTCCAGAAGCAAATGACATGCAGTGTGTACATACTGTAGGAGTACCAATAACCAAAAGAACATGTTAAACATGCATAGAACTCCGACGTGTCGTTGCAGGGGTCGCTGCAAAAAATACAAAAGTACCGTTGTAGAGAGTTTTACAAAGAAGATATCACACAATGGACAGCAGAATGTGAAGTCACACCTGTCAGTTGCCTTCCCATGCCCACTGAGGCTGCTGCTACAACAAGCCAGGCCAATGGGCCCATCAAAGGGTCCAATCTATTTCTTCTCTTGAGCATCTTCTTGCAGGGAATGCGACAATCCGATGCCAAAGCTACAAACCAGCTGTCAGTTGTTTCATCCCAGTTATTCCCAGTTCATCTCCCGAAAGATCTGCCTGGTGGTCTCAATTCTCGGCGAGTTGTTGGAGAACAGCAGCACACATCAACATTGATCAAACATGCTGGCTCAGGAAGGCATGCTGCGCCACAAAACCGCACCACCCTGATCCCTCATTCCTGGCTTCCCCAGCTGTTGCTGATGCAGCAGCTTCTCCTGCGCCCGCCA
Organism: Durusdinium trenchii; assembly: GCA_963970005.1. Taxonomy (NCBI): domain Eukaryota; class Dinophyceae; order Suessiales; family Symbiodiniaceae; genus Durusdinium; species Durusdinium trenchii. The sequence goes on from CAXAMN010025995.1 coordinate 168,618, forward strand.
CCTTAAACCCCAAACAAAGCTGGGTTGAAGGCGTGCCAACCCTCGAAGTGCACCAGCAAACGAAACAATAAATTATCATTTCATCATTTATATGGTACGGCGTAGCCTCATTCACACTTCCTGCAATCCTGAAGCAACAAAATCCTATTGACCATGCAATTCGTGCAGTTTCAGTGCTGCCTTTGCTTGGGGAGTGTAACTCCAGCAAAGTTGAACTCACAGGCATGGTACTGAGTCAGCAACACATGTTGCAAGTTTCGGTGCCTTGGCGGAGTCTCCTATCAAGATCTCAGTATCTCAGCATCCTAACTACAGTATATACAAAAATCGAGCACCAAGAGCCAACAAACTCCAATTAATTGAATAAGCTACTTCACCTCCGGACTCATGGACACGACTGAACGCAACATTGAAGCGATTGGACAACTCTTGAAAATCACCGAGGCTCTCTTTGTGCATTTCACCCAGGTTTGTCTGGGCTCCGTGCTGTTTAAGGCCTTCTCGAACCAACTGCTCAGCCCGCACTTGACCTCAGAAACGCCGGAGCTGCTCCTGGTTCCTTCTTACGTTCAAAAATTATCGGACCCCAATAAATAGACTTACAGAATCTGAAGTCTCAGGCTTGCGCCATCTGCCAAGTCCTGACCCTGACTGTCTAATGCCAAAGCCAAGTAGATTTTTGCAGTCCCAGCCTGAGTCGACCCAAACGGAACACATGTTCTGTAGCGCCTTGAAGTGGGAGTTGGTATTCGTTTGAGGTGTCTTGGTCATCATCAAATGCATCCCCCCAACATGATGCGGTACACAAATTGTACAAATTGCTGTTGCAAGGGTCTTGAGAAAGCAGGAGGCACAAAAGGTAGGAAATTTGAGGGGTGCAGGAAATGAACATCTTACATCTTAATGAATATGCTGGAAAAGCAGCAGGCGGCAATCTTTTCATGGGAGCCGGAAGGGGTCTACATCATGGATGGATTGAGGCCAGGTCCGTTTTGCAGGGCACAACGCGCCGCCGAGATTGGTGAGAATCCGTCCGTTTGGAAGTTTGCGATAGAATCCAAGGCTTTGCTGGCTTGGGAAGTTGCCATCTTTGTCAATTAAGTACATGCAACAAAACTTCGTCATTTCTTCCTGTGCGGGCCGACGATAACTTCTCGGGGTGGGCATCAAACATTCATAGAAGCAGGCGCGACATGGCGCGACATGACTTTATGCCGACGATCCGATCGTATCCCATTCTTGGCGTTGTTCTTGTCGGACGAAGCCTTCTGAATTAGAATCCACCTTCTGTGGATGGGGGCAGGTGATGTGAGCAGATCGGTCACAGTTGAGTCACATTTGATTCTTTTGAAAGAACTGAAGCTGCTCACCACCCAAAGGCCAGTAACCCCCGAGCAACATCACCCATCCGTTTTGTGAAGCTAGTGTAACAACCACTACTCAGGTGGCTCTACTTATAAGTGCTGCTTGCAAAACATCTCTCTGTTTGCCATCCCTATTATCACTCTGCCAATGCATGCAACCGCACCTTGCTGGGCGGTAAGGTTAGACTTGATTATACAAGCAATTTCATTTTGGGGACCCCCTAATAATACGGACAAATCAATGATTCTTGTCATTGCACTTGATGACTTGATGCTTCCGATCGGGATTCCAAAGCTCCTTGTGCTGAGGCCTGGGCCAAGCTTTTGCGAGTGGCTTGTGCCGTCGTCTGCGACACTGCCTCTTGTAGTGTGCTGGCGGCCTTGGGGCACTGTCAATGCGAGGGCTGCCAATTGGCCCACAAGGGCTGGTTCTATCAATCTCTTTATATTTATATATAGATAGTTTTTGAGTGTTGCATAGTGGCATGGTGTTGCTATGTTTACCTAAACTGTCCTTTAAACACGCGTTAGAATTGGCACGGTTGGGTGATAAAACTTCTCTCAGCATGTTTGTTTGGAGTCGCATTGGCGGCCGCAAGCCGTGCATTTTTCTCCCTGCTTTGGTTCGATACAGGTAGACCAAGAGGTCGCATCTGTCAGCCTGACAAAACGTAAACGGAGGAGCTGGTGTGAGAAATCGGCAGGAAGGCATTTTCGAGCAGAAACTTAGTTTGGTGGCAGGGTCTTCTGAGACCTGCTGACGACCCCTTCTGCTCCCCAGCATGCTCAACGCAGAAATGCAGAGGTCCTTTTCACTACCCTCCAGGCAGCCATCTGCAAGAGACACCTCCAAATGTCTGGCCTCAAAGCCTGTCAAAAGTGGAGAAAGTCTCTGCACACTCAGAATTTCTGGCCCATGGTTGGGCCAGCAATATCAGCAACTTCTGAACTACCGGTGCTTTCGGTGAAAAGATGCACTTTTCGGATTTTTCACCTGGGGCCTAGGCTTTCAGAGAGAAGCGGGTCTCACCCTTCTCAAAGAAGCCAACGATCTGGTTGGCAGCCGCCACCCCCGCGTTATCATTGGCCTCTGCTGTTTGTGCGCCCATCTTCTTCTTGGTGAAAATCAAACGCTTGCCGAACTTATCACCCACTGCGGCCTCGCATTCCAAGTAGCTCCAAGAGACTAGGAGCAAGAAGCTCCTAGTAGCTACTATGAACAAAGGGCATCGCTACTAGGAGCAAGGATGCTACTAGTAACAAGGGCATTACTACTAGTAGCAAGAAGCTACTAGTAGCTCCTGGCATTACTACTAGCGGCTTGACAAACAATTGCAGTGTACATACATTATGCACTCTCTTTTGAAACCAATCACAGGGGACTAAAGAGGCATAAGCTAGCAACACTCATTATATAATGCAATTATACATAAGATACAAAAAGATTGTTTGAATACATAAATATATACACTGTACATAACGATACATAACATTACATAACTAGTAAACCTTCAACATGTTGCATGATCAGTAAGCACAACCACACAACCCCTCGCCTTAAACGGCTCAATGTCTTTAGGCGCCACATCGCAAAGGTAACAGAAGTCCGATCGAGTGGAGAGGACTTCAAGCATGTCAGCCTCGTGTACTACTTCCACTCGGGCTGTGTTGATCAACGTGCCACCCTTGGGCATCTTTGACAACAGCGCCTGGGGAAAAAGTTGAGAGACAAAAACGCAAACTCCGGACAAGTCTGACTCGCACTCACTTTTAGAACTGCGTTCTTTCTTTGGAGCTATAAGCTCTAAAGGTGTCCTGTCCCATGTAAAGCCGAATTGGAATTCTTGATTAGGTGAAGGCCACATGGCCAACAAGGCCATTAAACTTTCATTAAACGACTTCACAGCAAATCCTTCATGGCCTTGTTGATCGAAGCCTTGGTCTCATCTGTAAGGGGCACATGGAGGGACACATATTGGTGCTCGAAAAGCCCAGCCACTGAAGACACAGGCTCTGCACCCATCTCCTCGCATGATCTTTTGAGGCCCCCATAAAGGTCATAAAGGCCCCTTCAAATTGTGTGCGCTCCGTTTTTCTTCTTCATTTCTTCTTCATGCGTTTTTGTCATAATATGTCATAACGACTGTAAGGAACGCCTTGAAGTATCCTCGCCTTGATTTTGTCCGCTGGGATGTATGGGTCATATGCGAAGCTTTTCATTCCAAAGCCCTGTGCAAGCTTGTGCACAGCCCGCGCAACCGCCCCAAAGCCATAGAATGCAATCTCACGGTTCACCAATTCGAAGCCACTGGTGCCATCGAAGTTGTTTCGTGCGCTCACGATCATCCTGAAGCAGTCGGCACTTCTGAAGAACAATGTACAACACACAGCGAATGCTGCCACTTGTCCGTACCTGTTTGTGTCAATTGCCTCTGTGCATGTCAAACCAAGAGTCATTCCAAAGACCAGCTCAGCGACTGCGTTGGCATTTTGGCCAGGGGTGTTCATTGCAACAACACCTTTGGACTCGCACGCCTTCAGGTCAATGTTGTCATAGCCTCGGTCTTGGGGACTCTTTCTCTACGTTGAAGGGTCATCACAACACCAGGTACAAAGGCAAAAAGCCCTTTACATGATTTTCCATGCATTTCCTTGAGAAACCTCCTGATTTGTGGGACCTTTGACAGTGTTGCCGCTCATGTCCAAGACTCAACTAGTAGTCTGAGAGCACCCGGACTGTCCAAAGTCTACAGTCGGTCAGTTGGTTGTAAGATGTACAATTGAAACAAAGCTTCAACACCTAAAGCTAATGCATAAGTGCCTTGGCCCTTAGTGAAACGAAGGTACACAGCGGCTCGACCCCGACCCTGTCAGTCCGCACTCCGCACCCTCCCACAGGTCAATGTACTAAAGACATCAAAAAGCCTTGGACCTTGCTAAGTTGCCTAAGCTTGTGGGAAGGATATCTCATGATATCTCAATCTCTGACCTGTTTGGTTACAAGGTTCCGACCTCTCTATTTTCAGCGAGTCTCCAGCACCAGCACGGACCACGATCTTGAGCTGGTTTGCCTTCTCAAGGACTGCGGCATCCACAATGTCGCTGCGGATGATCATAGCATCGGCACCCTCGACTGCAGCCAGCAAATCATCCTTGCCCTTGTAGTTCTCCAACTTCCTTCTTCCCATGTTGTGACAGCATGATTGAAAAACACATTCTGAGGGCAAATCCATCCCTGAGGGCAAAAGAGTGCAAACGCAATAAACACACGGCCGAAAACTATTCAACCAAGGGGCTTCAAGGTGTAATTTGCTGCTTTAACAACGCTTTCAATCTTGGTCACCGCTCCGGCTGCAAAGGCCTTCTCCGTGGCAAGAAGGACGGTCCGCTGCTTCCCCGCTTCTCCGGCCATGGCGAGTTCTGATCTGGGGACAAAATCGATCAAAATTGGCACTGCGGAGACCCTCAATCAAAGTCTTCAGTGTAAAGACATTGCTCCGTCCGAACAAGTGACAGCGATGGGCCCTCAAACAGGGTCTGAAATTGTGTTCACTGGTGAGGTTGAAGCGCCATTCGTTTGGGATACAGGGAAAGCCCACATGTCCAAAACATGACACTTGCCGGCAGCCCCGCAGGATGGCCTGTGTCGACATCTGGCATCTGGCAGGAATGGCCAGAGGAGCCTGTTCAGTGTCGTTTTTCCAGTCTATGACGATCTGGTTGTCCATCGTGTAATTGGCTCTTTGGTCAGGGAAGGATATTAGTATAGATCCTGGACTTGGCTTCTCCCCCCTCCCCATTTCAAACCATGCAATTCTAGGGGCAGTGTAAATTGTACTGGGACATGCCCGCACAAACAAACAACATGAAAAACATGTGTATATATATGATTCTATGTTGGGTCTATCCCATTACTAGTAACAATGGATGATGCATGATGATAATGACGACGACGAGGACGAGGACGATGAGGACGATGAGGATGATGAGGATGATGATGACGATGATGAGAATGATGATGATGATGATGATGATGGTGATGACGATGATGATGATGATGATGATCCTTCCTTAAAATGACTGGTACAGGTACAGGTAATAGGACTTGAGGAGACGGGGGTGGACGAAAGGTAGCATGTCTGCGGCTGCTGCTGCTGGTTGCTGCTGCTGCTTGCTGCTGCTGGTTGCTGCTGCTGGTTGCTGGTTGCTGCTGCTGCTGGTTGCTGCTGCTGCTGGTTGCTGGTTGCTGCTGCTGCTGGTTGCTGCTGCTGCTGGTTGCTGGTTGTTGCTGCTGCTGGTTGCTGTTGCTGCTGCTGCTGCTGCTGGTGCTGCTGCTGGTTGCTGTTGCTGTTGCTGTTGCTGCTGCTGGTTGCTGCTGCTGGTTGCTGCTGCTGGTTGCTGCTGCTGGTTGCTGCTGCTG
>CAXAMN010025995.1:174411-198849 GCA_963970005.1 Durusdinium trenchii
TGCTGCTGGTTGCTGCTGCTGGTTGCTGCTGCTGGTTGCTGCTGCTGCTGCTGCTGCTGGTTGCTGCTGCTGCTGCTGCTGCTGCTGCTGGTTGCTGCTGCTGCTTGCTGCTGCTGCTGCTGCTGCTGCTGCTGGTTGCTGCTGCTGCTGCTGCTGGTTGCTGCTGCTGCTGCTTGCTGCTGCTGGTTGCTGCTGCTGCTGCTGCTGCTGGTTGCTGCTGCTGGTTGCTGCTGTTGCTGCTGCTGCTGGCTGCCGCTGTTGCTGCTGCTGGTTGCTGCTGCTGCTTGCTGCTGCTGATTGCTGTTGCTGCTGGTTACTGCTGCTGCTGGTTGCTGCTGCTGCTGGTTGCTGCTCATGCTGGTTGCTGCTGCTGCTCCTGCTGGTGTTGCTGTTGCTACTTCTTGCTGGTTGCTGCTGTTGCTTGAATCCTGAAGACTGCTGCTGCTGCTGCTTTGCTGTCCCCCCCTCTTTCAATTTCGTCCGCGCAGCCCCCCAAAAACTGAACGAAAACGAAGAGTTGTGGAGGCCAAACTTGTGTGAGCTTTGGTGCTTTGCTGCTGCTGCTGCTGTCGTTGCTGCTGCCACTGGTGCCACTGCTGCTGCTTTCTGCTTTGCTGTGCGGCTACTGCTGGCTGCTTGTTTCTGCTCAAATCACTACCAAATTCTCCGCGGCGCAGGGTGGAGTCGAATGGGGGGGGGGCCAACTAAGTTGTTGCGTGAAAAGTTGTCTTGTATTGTTTTAACTACTTGTGTGCCGCATGGTCCGGAACTGTCCAACGAACGGCCCCCCCCCGACATTTAAAACCAACTCTTAAACGACCGAAATCAAGCACAGGAGCTCGTGACCACCCCCAATACATTGCTAAAGCAAGGCAACTCAGGTAGCGTAACCGCTACCTTTCGTGACACACCCAAATCAAATTCTACGTGTATTGTTGTAAAGTCTGTCTCATACCATCACTTGGTTTGGCTGCATTTGTGGCCTCAGTCGACCACTTCCCAAAGTTCCAAGAGTTGCAGCCTCAGTTTGCAGGATTCGGACTCAGTTGGTCCGCGTTGGTCTGGCAAAGCAACGGTTGATCAAATTTGGAACAAAACTGTGAATCTAAGCTACATGATAGAACCTTCTTGGATCGTTTTCAGATTGTTTCTGACTTCTTGACATAGGTCGTATAAATTCCTGAACTTGAAAGCCTTGGAAGCAAAGGATGCCAATGTGGGTGTTGGTCTGTGCCCGCTTTGGTTTGCTATGGCCAAAAGCGAAAGTGCCCAAAGGTTCCCACCAAACTTTATCTTTAAAATATTTTAAATGTCATTCACGTTGGTGACTGGTCCGTTCCACATCCAAGCAGCATGTCGGAAGGGAGTAAGTATTGCCACGGCTTATGGCAGCCAACAGGTCGGGGATGGAACATGCTTTCTACCTTGGCTGTGCTGCCGTTTGCACTACAGGCGATCGGATCGCTCAAGCTCTCACCTCAACTGATGTGAATTGTGCACAATTTCATGCAGGGACAGGGACACAGGGTGCAATTTCCTTCTTGCCCATTTCTCTTGCTCGCTGCTGACATCTTCCATCTTCCTCCCCTATGACATATATACATTGGCCTCCTTGGGCCGGTCAGCCACACATCAAATTGCCTTCACGATAGCAAAAGCAGCTGCCCATGCCAAACTGCGGAATACCTCGAGAGCCATACAGACCACCTTCATGCTGCACCACAACACCTGCATCTAGGTCGCCCTTGTTGATGAAGGTGTACATGACCCCCTCGTGGCAGTTGGAAACTTCGATTGTTCCAACTTGTCGTCCGATCATCACCACCACGGGTGGGCAGACTTTGCCAGGATAGCAGTCCTTGGACAAGTCCAGGGTGGTCTTCTCTTCATCAAACATCACCTCGTAGGCGCCTGACCTTTCATCTTGCCCGATCAAATACTTCCCTGATCCAGCCACACACCTTATGCAGCTCAGCACTGTGATGCCAACCAGAGCTTTCATGGTCCGCCCTCTGGCTTCAGGCTTGAGAGGAAGAATGGCTCTGGCAGGAAAGAACTGGAGAGACAGTACTTAGGCTTCCGCAATTCCCCCAGTTCTATTTGTCTGATGTATCGAGCTGATCCCAAACTTCTCAAGCCCGTGGGGTGTTTTTTCTCTCCCACCACGTGCAATAGTCAAACTCGCTAAAACACACACAACGCACTTGTCGATGCCATCTCAGTCCGAGGCACGGAAAACTCCGCTGCCAACTTCCATCTTGGGACTTGAGACCCCATCTGCAAAGCTGCTTGCGCAAAGCCAATGTCTTCCTTAAGCAACTTCTGGACAAAACCTTCCTTGAAGACTACTGTACTCTATCGGGTTTGTGATACAAATAACAAAACTACCCTGATCAAGTTTCAGCCAACTTTTTTGGCAACTGCACAATTCTGGTACCACAATTGCGTGGCAAGTGGAGCAAACATGAGCAAACTCAAGTTGTCTGTGTGTGTGCGCGTTTTCATGCCTTTTCAAGGTGCATTTTGGTCAACTGTCAACCTGAACCAACAATGGAGCACACATGGCTCCTAACTTTGAATGCTTTTCCCTGTGTGCCGCTAGTCGGTTCAAGAACTTCGATTGCTCTTTTGGTTTGGCCTCGCTCGCCGTGGGTGGTTTGGGTTTTGGCTGTGGAGGCGGTGCACTCTGGGTGTTGCCAGAGTTGACGCCAGAATCTGACAGTTGAAGGCTCTGATTCCCGAGAGCAGCAGAAGCACACATGCTGAATCAAAGGCCACCATGACATCTCGCACATGTTTCATAGGTTCATCTCTGATCAAAACAAGCACCAACCAACATGGAACCTTCGTTGCAAAAGCCTTGAGATAACCCTCTGCGTATATACATCTCTCATGCGCCATGCAATGCAATGCACCACCGACAAACCTGCACCAGCCAAGTCCTGGAATGAACAGCCCTCCATGGGAAAGGAAACATAGTTTGCACAGGTGCCATGAAAGGCTAGCTGCTAGCTTCATCTCCACCATTGGTGAATGTCGGATTCTGGAGGAAGCGATCCTCCACTTACCACTTCTTTGGAAAGCTGCGTTTCTTTGAGTGTGATGTCTGGGCCGAAGACCCATCATCACATCCTCACCATTCACCATGCCTGGCGCCAAACTGTTCGTTGAAATTCGAAACAGGTGCCTTGTGACAAGGTGCCCTCTCAGCACTCCTGGGCATGACCTCTGCCTACATGTATTTTGCTCGACTCGCTGGCAGGTCGGCCATCTGCAGGCGAAGCGGGGTACGTCGCTTGGCCATTCGCACCACCCGGCGCTCGTTGGCCAAACAGGAGTCTTTGGAGCGGCCAGGGGAACGGCAAATGTGACAGAAATTCAGATTGAAAATGGTCTGAGGGTTCAGCCTGAACGGTATGGGGATGTTCATGCCCGGTCTTCACAAGATGAGCAAAACACGATCGAGCTCTCAAGGGGAAAGAGTTTGAAGATGCTGAAGATGCTTGAACTTATGTGATGCGTAGGCGCTCAGCATTTGCTCAGGAGTACGGACTATGACGGGCAAACATGTTAAAAGCATGAAAGCACATCAAACAAGCATCCTTGAACCGAGCTTAGAGAATATGCCTGGAGACCATGTGCCCACGTTCTGGCATGTGCTCATGCCCTGGTGTGGCATGGAGTGGGTGTGGGGTCCATGTAGATGAAAAGCCTTGGTTCAAAACAATAACCAAATACACGCCGAAGGGTCGCAGAAGCACGCAACGGGCAATTTTCACATCACCTTTCCGCAAAACCACACACATCTCACTATGTTCATTCGGAGATCCTCTCTCTCTCTCTCTCTCCTCTCGCTCTCTCGCTCCCTCCCTCCCTCTTCTCTTCATTTTACATGCTTTGAAGGCTCAGACTTGAGCACTCACTCGCAGGACGGGGCGATATGAGGAGCTTTATGTCGATTTGCAAATGAGTGAAGCATTGGTTGAGCCCTGAGCCTTGTTACCGAAAGAAACACGTGGCATGTACAAGTCCAAAAAGATCCAAAAAGATTAAATCTTGATTGGCATGTTTCGGGTGCTCTGCACGCTCCACATCTTCCGGTCCAAGGAACATTTCTTGGCCACCAGGAATCCTCCACCTCACCCAAGTGGGAGGCCCCCATGCAGCGAAGTGCCTCACACATGAAGTCCAAACGCCTCACATGAGAGTTCCACGAAGAATGAGGAAAGCATCCGGTGGTCCATGCAAGCTGTTTCAGCCTGGGGGAGGAGACAGCAACAGCAACAAGTATGAGACTGGCTCGCAATCCTTCTATTTAACTCCCTCTATAAATCATTATAAATCAATATTTTGCATCCGCGTTTATGGATTCAGGTGCATCATACTGTGAGCCTGCTGTTTCTCAACAGCCTGAGCAGGAGCTTTGGAGATTTGTCGTGAGGACTCAGGCCTCACACACAGGCCGCCATTCCCAACAGCGGCATCCTCGCGAGTGGAGGCACAATTATATACGCTCTGAAGATTTACTGGATCACGATTTTGAGAACTTGCCCCCAATTGAAAGCACCAAAGACTTGGGAATCGCATCACTTTCCATGTCTGAATCAAGCTTTCTTTTGGCATAATGGCATGGCACCGGCGAACAGCCGCCGGTTCACAAACACAAAACAGCGAACGTGGTTTCTCCAAATTGGGCCACCACTTTAGCGAAACTGCTCTAGGGTACTTCATCCAGCAGGTTTTTGTTGTGAATTCTTTGCGGCGTTCTCGACACACATTCACAAGAGATTTGTCCCGCGTCCTGAGACTTGGCCCAGGCCCATGGTGCTCCAACCAAGTCGAAGTGAAGAAAGCGTTCCACACCAGGGCGAAGCAACACCGCATCACATTCCTAAGTTGGCGGCATCGCACCGGATTGCCCCGTTGATGTAGTTCAAATAGTTGCGGAATCGCGCAAGTTCTATTTTCTTTCAAGTTGTCCGCTTATATCAACCTCTTACTGTATACATATATATTATATACGTCCGTATAATATCATAATATCTGTATAGATCCCTTTCCTTCCACCAGTGGGAGGAATCGACTCATAGTTGGCTCAGAAATGTGACAACATTGATAATACCAATGCACAAGTGGGACATTCAAGTCCTCCGCTCCAACTTGACCAAGCTTCCAGAAATAACACCACTTCAGCTCCAATGGCCTTGAGCTGAGCCAGCAACTCCTTGGTTTTTTTCCCGAAAGCTTTCCGAAGGGTTCTTCCGGAAAGTCCCTTGAACACTGACACTTCGACTTACACACACTGACATCTCTACACTTACACTTGAACACTTACGCTTCCACACTGACACTTGAACACTGACACGTCTATACGTATCCCGGATCCCAGTGTAATGGTAAAAAACATCCAAGGGCAAGTATGCAAGTGTAAGTGCAATCCCAGTGCAAGGATGCAAGTATGAGTATGGTAATGAAAAGGCATTCACCCACTTTATCAATTCTCTCTTAAAGGCGGAGGGTGGGACGAACAGCGTCAACCGAAAATGCAGCCCTCTGCGGAGATCGTGCGTGTCGTGTGCGCGAAATGCAGGCGAGAGTGCGATTTGTCCCATGCCCGCGCAGCCCTCTGCGGAGATCGTGTCGAGTGCGCGAAATGCAGGCGAGAGTGCGATTTGTCCGGTGCCCGCGCAACCCTCTGCGGAGATCGTGCGTGTCCAGTGCGCGAAATGCAGGCGAGAGTGCGATCTGTCCGGTCCGCGCGCAACCCTCTGCGGAGATCGCGCGTGTCGAGTGCGCGAAGTGCAGGCGAGAGTGCGATTTGGGGAGCTGGAAGATGAGAACTGGCGATTTGCTAGTACAACTTTAGTACGCGGAGCAATCTGTGGAGCTGAGAACTGGCGACTCGCCAGTACAACGTTAGTACGCGGAGTAATCTGTGGAGCTGGAAGCTGCGACTTTGTAGTACAACTTTAGTACAGGGAGTATCTGGCGAGCTGGAAGATGAGAACTGGCGACTTGGTAGTACAACATTTAGTACGCGGAGTATCTGGGGAGCTGGAAGATGAGAACTGGCGACTTGGTAGTACAACTTTAGTACACGGAGCAATCTGTGGAGCTGGAAGCTGAGAACTGGCGACTTTGTAGTACAACTTTAGTACGCGGAGCAATCTGTGGAGCGGGAAGCTGAGAACTACAACGTTAGCCAGCACGCAATCTGTGGAGCTGGAAGCTGAGAACTGGCGACTTTGTAGTACAACTTTAGTACGCGGAGCAATCTGTGGAGCGGGAAGCTGAGAACTGGCGACTTTGTAGTACAACTTTAGTACGCGGAGCATCTGGGGAGCTGGAAGATGAGAACTGGCGACTTGGTAGTACAACTTTAGTACGCGGAGCAATCTGTGGAGCTGGAAGCTGAGAACTGGCGACTCGCCAGTACAACGTTAGCCAGCACGCAATCTGTGGAGCTGGAAGCTGAGAACTGGCGACGTTGTAGTACAACTTGAGTACGCAGGGTATCGGGGGAGCTGCAAGATGAGGAAGATGAGAACTGGCGACTTTGTAATACAACTTTAGTACAGGGAGTATCTGGGGAGCTGGAAGATGAGAACTGGCGACTGGGTAGTACAACTTTAGTACGCGGAGTATCTGCGGAGCTGGAAGATGAGAACTGGCGACTTGGTAGTACAACTTTAGTACGCGGAGCAATCTGTGGAGCTGGAAGCTGAGAACTGGCGACTTTGTAGTAGAACTTTAGTACGCAGAGTATCTGGGGAGCTGGACGATGAGAACTGGCGACTTTGTAGTGCAGCTTTAGCACGCGGAGTATCTGGGGAGCTGGAAGAGGAGTACTGGCAACTTTGTAGTACACTTGTAGTATGCGGAGTAGCTGGGGAGCTGGAAGATGAGAACTGGCGACTTCGTAGTAAAACTTTAGATGCGGAGGACCTGGGGAGCAGAGACCCACACAGACAGGGACTCATACACACACATCACACACAGAGACCCACACACTGCCTCAACTTACTCGGACACACACACACACAGACAGAGACTCATACACACACACAGACATAGATACACACACACAAAGACCCACACACTGCCTCAACTCACTCGACTTAACACTTCACACTGAACACTAACAGATAACTCACACTCTGACTTCCTACGTGATGAAAAATGCTTTCGGGCCACTCGTCGTCTAGTTTTCACTCGTCGATTCATGTTCGCAACATCCTGATTGACTCGTTCATTTTCATTAAACTTCAATTGCTTCTCTCAGGCTGTCTGTCTCTAACTCTCTCGCTCTCTTTTTCCTCTCTAAGTCTCTGATAGTCCTGACTTGACCCCTCATGTGTCTATGCAGCAACTCTGTGAACATAGCTCGCCTGAGAGCGCCGGAAGTTGGCATATGCCTGGCGGCTGAGATCCTCCCGCGGCAAACACATGAGGTGGACGAAAGACCAGTTCCTGGGCCCGCCAGGAACACAGCATGAACCGGCGGGATATCATCAATCCTTCTTCTCTCAACAAAGGCCGCTTCAAACCCAAAAAAGGTATTGAAGCCCAATCTCCTTACGACCTCCTCGACAAAAGACCGGTTCTTCTCTCCACAGACAAGAAGAATCGCCCATTGGCCTCAATCGCTGGAAGAAAAAAAGGAGAATTGTATAGAACTGTTATGTACTATTTAATACTATTTATGTACTATATAATTGCAAGCCGGTGGTGAATAGTGATAGCACCGGCACCAACGCGCACCGTACAACTTTTCCAATCGGATGGCTCGCGCGGCTGGGAGCTTCTTCGGCAAAGCCACAAACTGTCACCAAGTGTCTCACCTGCTTTTTAAGCAGCATCGATGAAGCATGGTGGCCTTCTCTTTTAAAGGGCCTTCCATCTCCAGAGTTAGCTCTCTGAGCCTGGGCTCCATGCCCTGCTCCAAGAAAACCTCTCTCAAATCTCCTCCCTTGGACATAGCTGTCAAAGCAAAGATTGCTAGATCAGTGACGCTCTTCTCGCCCACACGCAGGAGTCGACACATGCCAGGCAATGCCTCTGCAGCCTGTCGCCGCACCTCTGCTGTGTCAACCAACTCCACGATATGAGCCAAAGCCCCAAGCACCCAAGCGGCTGCATCAGTGTCAACAGCACCCAGGATCTCTACATTTTGTCCAGTGACATCCAACTCATCGCAGAGCCGTTGCATTAAAGCAACAAGGAGCCTCACAGATCCGGCTTCAGCTGCCTGCTTGGCAGCTGTTTTGGAGCCGGCGGTCAAATTTGCCAAGGCACCAGCGGCGAAAAGTCCGGCATCTCGATCTGGCAACAAACGTACCAGCTTCGAAATCAGGTTTTTCTTCAGCAGCTTGTCACGGTCCTTGGCCACCAAGGCTAAATTCAATAGGCCCATGGAAGCACCTTTGGCCAAAACTGTGTCATCAAGCAAGGACCACAAGGCTTCCGGTGCCCCGGACTCCTTGACGGAAACCCTGGAGGCCTCCCGTGATGCTAGCAGTGCCAAAGCTCGAGTGAGATGCTCCCTCACAGGGCCTGGCAACGGTGTCTGCACAGGGCCTGGCCTACGGCCTGAAGGGTTTGAAGGGCCTGACTTCTTGTTGAGCAAAAAGGCCAACCTTCGAGGCAAGTCGGGCAGCTCCAAAAAGACCTTTGCGACGGACTCAGGACTGTTCTCCAACAAGTTGGCCAAGGTGATGGAGGCATGCTCTTTCAGTGCGGGATCCACCGAACTCTCAATGATCGTAGCGGTGGGTTTCAGTATTCCAGCTCTCAACAGCCTGGCTTTGGCAGGCCCAATTGAAGCCAAGTTAGCTGCAAGTGCCAGGGCTGCCAAGCAAGCGCGGGGAGGTTGTTCTTCACCAGGCTTGAGCACATTTACCAACTTCTGGATCGGGGTTAGCTGGTAGATTCTTTGGCAAAGGCCTGGCAATTGACATGACAAGTTTGCCAGTAAGCCAAAGACCTGGACTGGTCGGGGTGTCATCTCCAACAAGTCCGCAACCACATCCAAAATGCCACCATCAATTGTATCTTGTGCCATCATCGGCCCCGTTGTACCTACTAAGTTGGCCAAGGCCGCCGAGGCATTCTCGGCCAACCGCACCTGGTGCTCTTCCACAGACACCTGCAACAAACGCATCAATCGTTGCAGTGCGGCACCTTGGTAGGCAGCCTTTCTGCAATTCTCGCGGTGGCCACTCAAAAGGTTGGCCAAGGCGGAGGCCGCCTGCTCTCGTAATGGAAGAGCAAAGCCATCGTCCAGCAAAGTGCAAAGGGCCTCCACCGCACCATTAGCGCCCAAGGCATCTTGAGCACCTCCTGCTACAAGTAGAGAAGTGAGGCAGCCCAAGGCATTTAGCAATACTTCTTTGTCGCTTCCTAGGGTGATGATGGGAAGGAGGGTGGCAGCAGCTCCTTCCCGAAAGGCCATGGTTGCATGCTCCTTTTGACCCACAAGTAAGTTCCACAGCGCATAGGTGGCATCTGTCACGTTTCCCTCCGCTCGACGGCCAACAAGTCGAACTAGGCCACGAACTGCTCCAGCCCTGGCAGCACGAAGCTGTGCGGCACGGTTGCGAAAACAAATATAGCCAAGGGCGCGGGCTGCTAGGCAAGCGTTCTTCATTTCCTTAGAGAGCAAACCCACTAGTGGTGGTAAGCCATCAGCAGACATTAATGCCTCGGCCATGCGTAGGTGCAAAGGCCCTCCTGCAGCCAAAGGCTCTAGGCATTCTAAGTCTATTAGCTCTGTTGACAATCTATTGACTTTATTGTGTTGTTTAATCATGCTAGCTGCTAGCAATTTGGCAAACAGGTGGGGTCTCTTGGGCCCAACAACAATGTTGATTCAACGAAACAACTTCGCAGGAACACACATGACATTTCCAGCGCTGCCATGGCGGTTATTGACAACCATTCACTCCAAATAGTTTTTCCATGTTGTTCCATTCTCCAGCTCCAGGCTACATGCATAGGATTGAGGGGTGAATGCCACCCCAACTGCAAACACAAAGGCCGGTGAAACAAACCTGACCGCCAACCCGCTCCTGGTGCCGGCATTGCCATGGATTGCTTCCCCAGCCTCGCCAAAAGTGTCAAGGCCTCCATGCTGCGTGGACCCTGAAGCTGGGGGACCAAGGCGCCAGACATCCCCGTGGTGATCAAGCGGTCGCAGGACTGGGCGGAGGCGAGGCGGGTTATAGCTTGCTCCCCATGCTCCCCCAAATGACCACACACATGCATTTTCAGCACATGCTTAGCCTGTTCTGGACCCATGTTCAAGAATTATGGTTCAACTGTTCAATGGCTTACCTTCACACACCAAAATGCAACAGGCCCAACAAATAAACGTTTCGCAAATCCACTGCATAGCATTGAGGATTTGTCTTCATTGGGCATACCCCTTACTTCTGGATGTAAAACGTATTTGTGTTGATGTTTATTGGTGTCCATCGTTTCTGAGGCATAACAAGTGCAAAAACAGTCATGCTGAAGGACACATATGTCCTGGGGCTATTTAGTAGTCACCCATGAGGAACATGAGGGAACTATTGATTCGACACGCTCCCAAACATCACTGCTTCGTGACTTCCACTTGCCTCCGAATGAAATGCCGCACTACTGAAGGCGTTGGGAGCCCGAACATCTGCTCTGCTTTTGCACTAAGGCCTACATTGTATACATAGGTGAGAGCTGTGTCGGCGATGTTTTTTCATCGCACAAGTCATTGAGTATGCATTTGATGTTGGCCCTTGGATGAATGAGATTGCGCGAGTAAGTTTACCCAAAGTAACAAAAACCGTTCATTTCTGGAGGAATTTTGACTTCGAAAGCATCAATGACCTATACCCATATTGTCATATTGTCGCGCATTGTTACAGCAGCAGACCTTTGGCTTCAGTGTCAGTCAAGACATTTGGGGCTGACATGGGCAGACTGGAGGTCCATTCTTCCGGCCAATGCTCAAAAAGCACAACAGAACAGGTTGTTAGTGCAACCAAAGACGCCACGGCCTCATCCAAGCGAGATTCCGCTTCTTCCAAGGCTGAGCCCTCCTTTTCACGCACTCGCCGTGCTAGGGCACGAGCTTCATCCGCGGTCAATGGTGGCTCCTGACCGATGAGTCTAACCTGCGACACCTTTATTGCAGGAAAAGACCTTTTATCTGAGCAGAAAGGCCAGCTAGCACATGATCGTGACAAGCCTCTCATTTTTCATTCCCTGCATTTACATGCGTTTGCAAGAAAACCCATTGTCATACATTGTCACACACACACACGCACATACACGCCAATGTACATGCTACTGGCTTGAGTACGCATGCAGGAAAACACCCACCAACCCACTGAGTGTTTAGTCATCTTTGCCCAAGTGGGTTCCTCTTTGGGCACTGGATCTTGAGCAGTGCCCTTTGCATCTATCTCCTCAACTTCTGCATGTGGTTGGTCCTCAGCTTCGCCATGTGGCTGGGTATCCCTTTCTGACATTTCTGCCTTGGCTGGAGCTGTGAAGCCTTCTGCAGTCTCGTGTACTTCGCACTTTCGCTCTTCTTCGACTCGGCTGGCTGGACCGAAGAAGGGTGATGCAGGACCAGCAGGCGGAATCAAAGGCGCGCTGAGGCGAATCACGCGCACACCTGTCTGCTGTGCCCGTGGGAAGCGCAACATCAACCTTAGTTGTAAGCTGAGCCTGACCCATCACAAAGTAGTATGAGGACCCCAACAGAAAGTTTATGTTGGGGAATGCTTCCCACGCATATGGCCTTCTTGGACACAATGACCACAGTACAGACAGGATCTAAGTCAAAAACTATCTCAACAAATCTGGAAACAAATGCTGTCCAATTGCCTCCTGATCTGCAGTGAGGGGAGATGACTCCTTGGGCCCGACTGGAAATGTGGCTTCTGCCAGCAGCATCTGCTCCATGTTCTCGGGACGTGGAGAGTAGTCGACCCATGTCCCGTCTTCTGTCTCATTCCACCAATAACGCTCAGCCACAAAAGCCGCACCAGTGACATCGTCAAGGAGGTCGTAAATTGCCCAACCTTCAACAATCTTCAATTGAGCCATTTCTTGTGCCTGTCGTGCATTTGAATAGCTTTGCAGAAATTTCACTTCCAAGCCATCCAGCACTTCATCAGGTTCTGGCACAACACTCACTCGTCTTGCGGCACAAGGGCCTTTGGGCTTCAACAAGGCCCGTAATGTGCGGCTTTCTTGGTAGACGTCGGGCCAGTCTCGAGGGAAGGTGTGCGGTCCAACCTCCAAAATGTCCTCATCATGATCGTCCCCCAAGACTACAAAGTCAGAGGCATCCAGCCAATAACCCTTGCTACCAACTTGGGCCACTTGGCCCTCTGCGTCAACCAAAGCCATGGCATGGTGACCAGCAAAGCCAAAATCGGTGAGAAATCGCCTTGAGCCTTGCCATCTTCCAGGTCGAAAAAAAAATGAACGTGCTTGCTGTTCGCAGCAAAACTGGCGGCATAAGAACAACCTACAGTTTTTCCAAAAACACAATTATCCCGACCAAACATGCTCGGAATTTGTTCGGTCAAGTCACCATGCAACGTGGACAGCGACTGCCGAAGCACTATGTCCAAGTCCTGCAC
The DNA here is from genome assembly GCA_963970005.1 of Durusdinium trenchii. NCBI lineage: Eukaryota > Dinophyceae > Suessiales > Symbiodiniaceae > Durusdinium > Durusdinium trenchii. Next base: position 187,044 of record CAXAMN010025995.1, read on the forward strand.
GACATTTATCAGGAAAACGGGAAGAGACAATTGAGCTGTGGAAAACATTCAAAAATTCGCAATCCTCAGACCTGATGTGCTCGCATCTCAATGAGCACCAACACTTGTGCTGATCGTTCCGGAAAACCTGCCAGAGCTAATCTAGATCTGCCTGTGCCAAGGCATCATTCACACTACCCATTCTCGTAAGAAAAATTATCTCGCCTGCCAATGGTGCAAAACCAAGGTGCCGCCGCCGTAGTGACAGGTAATCCTGAAAGGTGTGGTGATACACAGTTCTTGCCCAATCAAATCAGGACACAGTCTCATCGCTTCACTATGGAGAGTGTTCAGCTACCAGCCCAAGCCAACTGCTGGGGAGAAAATTTTCGCCCATTCTTGAATTGTTAGGGATTGCATAGCAACTTGACTTAGGATGCTAGAGAGTCTTTTTTGTGAGTGTTGGGTTGTTTGGTCTCAAAGGAGTCCAACGCATAAACTTGAGAGAGGTGGGAGCAAGAGGCGGGGTTGTGATTGTTGGTTTGTCATGATTTGAGAACTGTGATCCGCAGCGTCTCGACGAAGATTACACTATACTGGGGGCAAGTGACTGAGGAGTTAGGGCTGCTAATGTTATTGGAGTTATGGTAGGTTAACTCCTCAGTCATGTGCCACCTGAAAATTGGCAAAAACAGGGCAAGCAGATGAGATAGGACTGCCAAAAAAAAATAGTCGAAATCAGAACTTTTTAAAACGTTCAATTTCGATGGATGTTTGATGATTGTCGGAGGTAGGTATAGACAGCTCTTAGCTACCTCTCCTGATCATTTCCCAATGCTGATGACTGAGGAGTTACAAAACCGCGGCATATGTTTTCTAACTCCTCAGTCACTTGCCTCCAGTATATCATTATTGGTTGTGAGCATTGGTCGGGCGCTATGACCATGTGAAAAGGAAAAGCTCAATTTCAAGTCGAGGGGGTAGAGATGAAGCTGAGGTGAGGCAAAATGAGGCCAAGGAAGGCAAGCAAAAGAACGTGGTATGGCCAAACAAGGTGAACAAAAGCTAACATTGGACGGAATGGACCAAGGTAAGAAGGGGGGAAGTAAACAAGATGGAACACACGAACCCGAATGCAAACACGTTCGAAAAACTCCATATGTCCAAACGACACTCTTGTAGGACACTCTTGTGGGACACTCTTCTGGGACACTCTTGTAGGACACTCTTGTAGGACACTCTTGTGGGTCACTCTTGTAGGAAACTCTTGTGGGACACTCTTGTGGGACACTCTTGTTGGACACTCTTGTAGGAAACTCTTGTGGGACACTCTTGTAGGACACTCTTGTGGGACAATCTTGTGGGATACTCTTGTGGGTCACTCTTGTAGGAAACTCTTGTGGGACACTCTTGTTGGACACTCTTGTAGGAAACTGTTGTGGGACACTCTTGTAGGACACTCTTGTGGGACAATCTTGTGGGATACTCTTGTCGGACACTCTTAAGGGACACTCTTGTAGGAAACTATTGGGAGACACTCTTGTGGGACACTCTTGTGGGACACTCTTGTAGGAAACTCTTGTGGGTCACTCTTGTAGGAAACTCTTGTGGGACACTCTTGTGGGACACTCTTGTAGGACAATCTTGTGGGATACTTTTGTCGGACACTCTTACGGGACACTCTTGTAGGAAACTGTTGTGGGACACTCTTGTGGGACACTCTTGTAGGAAACTCTTGTGGGACACTCTTGTAGGACACGCTTGTGGGACACTCTTGTGGGACACTCTTGTGGGACACTCTTGTGGGGCACTCTTGTGGGACACTCTTGTGGGACACTCTTGTAGGACACTCTTGTGGGACACTCTTATAGGACACTCTTGTGGAACACTCTTGTGGGACACTCTTGTAGGACACTCTTGTAGGACACTCTTGCGGCGCTCTCTTGTGAGACACTCTTGTGGGTCACTTGCAGGACACTCTTGTGGGACACTCTTGTAGGAAACTCTTGTGGGACACTCTTGTAGGACACTCTTGTGGGGCACTCTTGTGGGACACTCTTGTAGGACACTCTTGTGGGATACTCTTGTGGGACACTCTTATAGGACACTCTTGTGGAACACTCTTATAGGACACTCTTGTGGAACACTCTTGTGGGACACTCTTGTGGGACACTCTTGTAGGACACTCTTGTAGGAAACTCCTGTAGGACACTCTTAAGGGACACTCTTGTGAGACACTCTAGTGGGACACTGTTGCGGGACACTCTTGAACACTCTCGTGGGACACTCTTGTAGGACACTCTTGTAGGACACTCTTGTGGGTCACTCTTGTAGGACACTCTTGTGGGACACTCTTATAGGACACTCTTGTGGGACACTCTTGTGGGACACTCTTGTAGGACACTCTTGTGGGACACTCTTGTAGGACACTCTTGTAGGACACTCTTGTGGGTCACTCTTGTAGGAAACTCTGGTGGGACACTCTTGTAGGACACTCTTGTGGGACACTCTTATAGGACACTCTTGTGGAGCACTCTGTTGAACACTCTTGTGGGACACTCTTGTGGGACACTCTTGTAGGACACTCTTGTAGGAAACTCCTGTAGGACACTGTTAAGGGACACTCTTGTGAGACACTCTAGTGGGACACTGTTGCGGGACACTCTTGTGGGACACTCTTCCAGCTCCCCAGATACTCCGCGTACTAAAGTTGTACTACAAGGTCGCCTGTTCTCAGCTTCCAGCTCCACACAATTGCTCCGCACTAAAGTTGTACTACAAAGTCGCCAGTTCTCAGCTTCCAGCTCCACAGATTGCTCCGCGTACTAAAGTTGTACTACCAAGTCACCAGTTGTCATCTTCCAGTTCGCCAGATACTCCGCGTACTAAAGTTGTACTACAAAGTCGCCAGTGCTCGCCTGCATTTCGCGCGCTCGACACGCACGATCTCCGCAGAGGGTTGCGCGGGCACCGGACAAATCGCACTCTCGCCTGCATTTCGCGCACTCGACACGCACGATCTCCGCAGAGGGTGGTGCGGGCACCGGACAAATCGCACTCTCGCCTGCATTTCGCGCATCGACACGCACGATCTCCCCACAGGGTTGCGCGCGCATGGGACAAATCGCACTCTCGCCTGCATTTCGCGCACTCGACACGCACGATCTCCGCAGAGGGTTGCGCGCGCATGGGACAAATCGCACTCTCGCCTGCATTTCGCACACCCGACACGCACGATCTCCGCAGAGGGTTGCGCGTCAAGTCTCCAAAACGAGCGTTTCGTACGAGACTTCCTCAAAAACTCACGCGTCAAAGTCTGCAAAACGAGCGTTTCGCACGAGACTTCCTCCAAAAGTCAAGCGGAAACACCCATCGGAGCACACACATCACGCAGCCCTGCCAAGCAGTTTCGCGATTCCAGCCCCAAACAACATCCGCTCACACGCCAATCCCAATGTGACAGCGACATTCACCTCTACCACAACTCACAACCTCACGATTCCCTGCGCCTGCCACGAATCTTTCCGCGTCCACACGTCTAACGCAGTCTAACGCGCACAAAGTACTGCGCCTGCCACGAAATGTCACCTCCGTCACACCTCGCAACCTCACGATTCCCTGCGCCTGCCACGAGAATCACGCTTCCACGCTTCAAAGCCCGCACAAAGTCCTGCGCCTGCCACGAAAAGTGACAATATCATCTCATGTGGGCTTCAACAAAATTTGCACCGCACCACACGTTTGGAATGATTTTGACCCGTTCTGAGCACACTCCCATCCACCAAAATCGCCATTTCAGCTGAGACTTGTCACGAAAACCGAGCTTGGATGCCACACCCTGAAACGCAAATCCCAATGGCACAGCCACATCCAACACCCCAAAAACACGACTCTCCAAACGCTAATCCCAATGGAGCTGCGCAGCAATCTGCGGATCTCACAAAACGCTGCGCCTGTGCAGCGAAATGCATCACGTTTCTTGCGCGACATGTCATTGTCATGCAAATCACAATGGAATAGCGGCGCGAACTGACACGTGACACATCCATGCAAAGTCACTTGCAAAAGCTTCCCCGAATGGCAGCGAATTTGAGACGCGACGACGACGACACGACGACGAGAGACGACGACAAACGACGACACGACGCAAGCCATGCAAACACAGCTCCAACCCCCAGACCCCCAACTATAAACGGGAACCCTTCGCTACGCATTCGGGAAAAAGTTAATGGTAAAGGCTAGATTGTGCATCCGAATTTCTGCATTCCAAACCTCCCGGAAACTCGTATGATTCTATGGTGAAGAGAAAGGACACATTGGCGACATAGTGCGACATTGTGTCAGTTCAATATGGCAGCCCCAGTCCTGCCAAAGCTTGTGGCTTTCTTCTTGCCATAGCTGCCAGCGTTGCAACGACGCCCCTGATGCAGGTCGCCGGCTTGTGTTGAGTTTATCTGAAAACACAGCAAGAACGCGCCAGGCTCTCAGCCTCCATATTACAAGCTGTGTCTTTAAAAGCTAGAAAAATGTGAAGAACCGCCTTCTAGAGGTGAAATGGGAGAAACATGAAGAAACGTCAAGCCAAGCAAAACCAGCAACATCTGCCTCCATGTTGGAGCTCTGGTGGCTTGGGCAGTTCTCTGCAAGCCAAGCCCCGTAAGACATCGGAGCAATAGCCTCAACACGTGAAAGCATCGAAGCCACACCGAGCATGATGACAACCTCTGGTCGGCCAGAAAAGCGATGAATGTAGGTCAAACAGTCTTTGGATTTCTCATAAGACCTTGATATATAGACCTTGTAAATCCTTGTAAGTTCTTCCCAAGAGGCTCAAAGCTGCGCACTCTTCGCCTCTGCCAGGTGGAATCGTTTCACCTCTGTCTTCTGCACATCTTCATACATCTTCCGTAGTTTTAAGTTTCATTCGTGGGTACTCCACGCCATGGCAACACGCACAAGTCCATACCCGCCTGTCATGGCTTAGCTGCGGCACCATAGCGTCAAGTGGCATCAAGCTGCCAAGCTTCAACAATTATGTTGGAATGTGATTGGGGGTCCGCGATTGTCCATGCTTTAGCCCCCCAAACGCATTGAAAGGTCAGTTCTTTGAACCTTTGAATTGAGACCCACCTCAAGAGCTCTCTACAGGTCGCCCGAAGATTTGACTTTCTTGATTGCACTCTGGGAAGCAGGATTGGAGGTCATTGTCTGAATAAGGGTAAACATGCAAAATTCTGCGGTTGCTGGGCGGCTGCTTTTTAATGTTGACTCAATGCTGCGAACCTTCATAAAGTTGGAAGATACTCTCAATACTTTGAAGATGCAGTTTACGCTATTCGCCAACTTAAAGGATATTGATAATATAGATGTTTGATTGTCTGTGGCTGCTGACTGCTGCCTGGGTTCGTACCCAATCCCAAAGACAAGTATGAGCATGCTTGTGTCCACAATCAACGGAAGTTTTCAGCTCCAAGGCTCCAAGTTCACAAATTGTCACCTTGCGTGGGAATACCGAAACCGTGAGCAGGTCCACTACATGAATGAGGAATGACATCAGGCATGGATAGGGCCATCCTTCCGATCTCTTGAAGCTACTCTGGTGGGGCTTCCAACGCTTGAGTTGCCGGAGCAAAGCTGCAAGTAGCCGAGCCTGAGGAAGTGGAAGCCGCGGGGCTGGGGTGACATGGGGATAATACCCCGGTCTTGCAGAAGAAACTGTCACCACAATCTTCAAGGGAAAATGGCGAGGATCGTTTGTTCCTAGTAGCGTCCGATCGCTCCTAGTAAGGCCAGGAGCCCCTAGTAGCTTCTTGTTACTACTAGTAAGGCACTTGTTACTAGAAGCGATGCACTTGTTCCTAGTAGCGTCCTTTGCTCCTACGTGAGAACTACAGTGAAGTTCTGGGGTCTTGAACATCACCGCATTGAGGCTATTGAAATTGACATCTGAGCACCCCGACAGGACGCACACTTCACTGTCTTGAGGATTTCGCCCTGGTGGAATCTCAACTTTAAAGGGCACAACTGGGATACGTCTCCGGACACTTGCTCCTGTCCAAACGTAACTACAACAGCTCAAGACTCCCAGGTGTTGGTGGGCAGTGGTCTCCTTCACTCATGCAGGGTGTGAGAAATGACATAGTGACATAGTAGTCAGATGTAGTCAGTTATTCTTCAATGCTGCCCGTGTCCACGCACCTGAGCTGGAATGTTTGGGATCGCAACACAGGGCAGCGAGACGCAGGAGGTCACGCAGTTCGACTTCTGCATCTTTGGCACGGCCTCGGCTGGGCCGAATCGTCCGTCGTCGAACACTTCGGCAGCATAGGAGTCCGTTAGGTTGTCCGTTGGGTTATGTTGGGTTCATAGGTTGAATTGCGTCTCAACTGCGACGCAATGGTGAAATTCATGTGATCTGGCACAAGCTCATTGAGCAAAGCTCCAAGGCTCCCCACCACTTTGCTGCATGGCCATCGCCTTAGACGCCAGGCTTGGTCTAGGAGAATGTCTATGAAAGCATCCACGGTCCCTTCCTTTGGATTACTGAGAGGCCCAGCCCGCGCCAAACGGGCAATGCTCTGACCAGGATCTAGCTCCAAGGCCTTGAGGAAGGTTCGTGCATAAGCTGCAAAGAGGAGCCCGGGTAAACTCAGGTTCTGTAAGTATATATTTTGCAATCAATGAACTTGTGTGAACTCATCAAAGTGCCCTTAGCCTTCTTCAGTTTCTTCAGTTGTTTGTATATGTTTATATCATGATGTTTAATGGTTACAGTAATTGTTTGTTTTTAGCATTTTGTTCAGCATCCAACGCGTCGAGCTTCCTCCAAGGCTTCAGGCAAACGCCGAAGCCTCAAGCTTAAAGTAAATCGTTCACAACCAAGGCGTTTCTAAGGCGAAGTATGAGATGTGCAAAAACTGATGAACGGATGTGAAAGGTACTCCTTGTAATGGACGCCCGCAGCAGCTCTTTTCACCAAAGGCTAGTATTGCAGTCGTGAGGCTGCCATTTCTGTCCACTGTGTTCCACACCCAGGAAGCTCAAGCGGTGGCTGTGACTTGGTGCGATACACGGCACCTAAAACAGCTCGTAGCCACCCGTGTTCTTGTGGGTCCGAGTGCCCTTCTAGCTTATTTGATCCAAGTGCATCGATTCTGACAACGCTTTATAGTCAAAGCAATGATCGGTTGCATGTGGCTCACGGCAGCGGGGGGGCTAGCGCCAAGCCAAACGGTCTCTGGCACGTCTGGCAGACCCCCCAGTCCCACCTCCTCTGCGTATACCTTCTTTTCCATTGCTCCCATGACACATGGCCATAAGAATGATATGCGTTGTTTCAATACCAATCTGGATGCTCGGCCTGAACCTGGCCTAGCCACTAGCCACCATATCCCTGCGAAGCCACTTGAAACCACAAACTGTCAACCTGCTGTCATTGCACGGCCATTTGAAGTACGGCAGCGAATAGACGGCTTGAACACCGACCAGCCTGGTTATGGCATGTTATGGCACTATAGCTAGCGGCGTTACCGTTAGTTCTTATCTTGATTGCCGGCCCAGTGTTCTCTGCCAACTGAAACTAGCAATCGAGCTATATTGAGCTGCCTCGTCAGGACGACATCTCGTCCAAAAGGCGCACGGAGCTGCGGGCTCGTGTTGTTCACCAACACACATACCCCACGAAATGCTTGTGACAATCTGAAACGACATGACCAGCTGCTTCAAGAACAAAGACGGCTTTTCTGTCTGTTGAGTGGCCTTGAAAGTTGCATGTAAAGCCTGTCTCAATGATTTTTTTGCAGCCGTCAAAACACTCAGGCCAACAAAGATCAAAGCACCATTGGCCCACCTTGAATCACAATGCCTTCCTGGTCAGGGACAGCCTCTTCCAACCGCACCTAGCCAGCAAAGCTCGAGAGCTGCTTTCATATGATCCTTTCCTAGTAGCTTCGTGCTCCTAGTAGTAAGGCCAGGAGCCCCTAGGCCCTAGTAGCTTCTTGTTACTAGTAGCGATGCCAGGAGCCCCTAGTAGCTTCTTGTTACTAGTAGCGCCAGGAGCCCCTAGTAGCGATAATGCCAAGCGACTGTGAGGATGCTTCCTTTGTAATCCACCTGTGCGGCAATGAGAGCACAAACACTGGTAACCCCTGCGAAGGTCACGGCAGCCACGGTACAAAGCCTGATGGCTCTCTTGTTGCTCGGTCCGCTTGGCTTCCTGTCAGGTGGATTTTTGATCAACATTGGAGCAAGACCTGTAATATCTGTAATTAATTACTTATAGTTCCGCAATGTACCAAGTAGCCTATAGGACTTTCAGAGTCTAAACTCTCCTGTAGGGCAGTATGCCCTGCTTTCATGACAGTGTCAGTTGAACATCCGTCCTTGGCTTTGCTCACACGAAATAGAGTCAGCCACCCATCACCGCGCCTTCAATGTTTCGTCCGGGTTCATGGATTTGGTATGAGTCAGTTTCTCATGAAACGGTTGAGATGCTGGACACCATCGGTTGGCCCACTGCCACTCTGAAACCAATCAATCGAATCTAATTGCATCCAATACTACAATGACTTCTGCCGTTCTTAATGTTACAATCTGGCAAGTACATCTGTGAGCTCTTTCCTTTGCCCACCTCAATTGGGAGTCGGCCAGTGGCCACAACAACCTCGAGGCAACTTGTAATCAAACTCGTTTGCGCAGTCACAACCGCTTCATACTGCTTCTGCAGATTTCTGCAGCAAGCAAATTCGGGAACAGTGAATTTTGCTTCAGGTTTTTGAATCTTCGGAGTTCTCCGCCGCGGCCCAAACCGACACACGAAACCAGCTCCTCAATTGGCCGAGAGGCTCCTCAATGCTTCCTCGTAGGTGGGCAGCATCTTGTCCCCATGGAGTCGCCTCATGTGCTCTACGAGCCAGGAGTCTCGTCTGAGTCTACTCGGTGTCTCGATGACATGCTTCGTTTGCTCCCATTTGCTCCCTACGAGTGCCGCATGAATATCAGGATGAATCACCAGGTTACATGCACATCCTAGTTCGTCCCAATTCCATGTTGGCCACAATTTCTGCCATAATTATGGAATACATGAAACTGGTATGAACTTGCAACGCTGTAGCGCGAGAGCCAGATTATTATATACACATGTATATATTATATAGATAATCAGGGATGGCTTCATCAAACTTCATCACCCTTCCATGATGGTTTCGGTGACTTGGTGTTGATCGTCATTGATGGTCTTTGACGGTCTTGCGGCCAAAAGACCGTCAAGGTGATATGTTCTTCTTCTCCCTTGCGCCGCTCCGTGCCTTAACCCCAAATGCAAAGGGGTAGCTAGCTGGGAGTCTTGATTGTTGAGCTACTTCTCAAGCTTGGGCTGCTCTTAAGTGCACAAGGTCAACAAACATTTCTTAAAGTCTCAAGTTTCATGGCAGTCAAATGATGTAAAATCCAAGGTGCTCATCTCCAATATGCCTCCGTTGTACTTCTCAACCGCCATCTGGGCGTGCTCTGCACTTACAAAGTGGATGGTCCCAACACAGTCCTGAAGGTCGCAGAATGCCGAAGACTCACTTTTCAATTAAAATCAATTAAACATATTGCCACCTCAACAGCAAACACTCGACCTCCACATTCCACTGATTAATTTACCAAGGAGCACTCACGTTGCAATCTCCCTCAATCGGGCCCACATACTTTTCGAAAAGCGACCTAGGCCGACCCCCACCAACCCAACTGCCTGAGGTCACCACTGAGCAAGCAACCTGTGATTGTTTCAGTCAGCCCAGCAAGGTCCAGCAAGATTCACTCGAGCTATCTCGGGCTCACAGCCGGTAGCATGCAGCCAGAACAAGCAACAGCAAACCAATATAATACAATATAATATATACATATAATATCATATAATTACATATATAGTCAAAATATGTCAAAATAAAACATGTTTTGCAACACACATTACTAGCAAAGGCGACCAACGTAACAAGTGGAGAGCAAACAAAAATAGAAAGAATCACAGGCAGGAACAGCTACAGTATATAAATCCAGTAAACAACTGCAACCAAGGCGGTACAGGGAAAGCAGCAGAAGCGGACAAGCACCACATGCACCCAAAGTAAAGAATAACCAAGCAAGGAGCTAAATGGAACAGCGACCCTCCCTCAGGGTCCCTCATTCCTAATTAAAATCATCCAAAAACAATAAATTACAAGACATTGTGACTTGCAACGACCATGCAAGAGAGGCACTTCACATCACGCGGCCGTACGCTCTTCATCAAGTTGTACACCTAAGCGGTGATGGATAGTGGCGTATGATGGTTATATAGTTAGTCTGGATATGTCTGGAGCCACTCAACGTCCCTTGGAGCAGGCCAAATCCCCTAAGGCCGGGACTTTGACCCGTCGGCAGGACGGGTTTCGCAAAGCGGGAACGGTCTCCCAAGACCCAAACTGGGGCGGGGGAGGAGAGCCTCCAGAATCCTCAAGCAAAATGGCAAACACAGTAAGCAGCTGCTGCAAGTCTGGGAGATTTTGCGAGTTCAGTCTACACCCTCTCAGTTGTTGAGGCCCAGAAACATGCTCTCCCAATGCATTGCTAGCAGCTAGCATCAGCTAGCAGCACGCAAATGCCATGCACAGCAGAAACTAGTTGCAAAACCACAGCCAACACCTGTTTGACTTGGGCTTTGAAACTCCTGGATTCGGAAAGCCACTCTATTCCAAACTATCCAACACAGGAGTTTTTCTTCCAATTTCAAGAAGACTACCAGCAGCTACAATAACATACTGGGCTCCAGCTTTGGGCCCTGGAGAATCGGTCAAGGCGGACATATTTGCTGAACACCTATATACAATTATGTACCTTATTGTACCTTCAAACTTCTACCCACCTCCCACTCCCACTCTTTCACACACAAGCATGGCTCTCTACACAAACATGCCGTGACTCCACAGCTCTCTGAAGCTCGGTGGATCGCGACGGGGATTCCTGCGCTCGTGACGTAGTGTCGCTGAGTGAAAACTGGGGTGTTTTGGTGAACCTGATAAACGAAGAAAACATATGACAGAAATGCCTCTTTGATTATTTCTTCAAAAAAAGCAATGGCCTCCAACCTACTAGCAAGTGCTGTAACTGTAGTCAGTGTCTTGTTAGAAGCAGGAACTTGCCGCCGATTGTTTTGCTCTCACCTTCTACATTGACTGGAATTTTACCTTCTTCTCAAAACGGCCGTGCCCTTGAACTTGCAGCTGGTGCGCCACAAAGCAGAGGTTGAAAGTTGGAACAATCAACACGTTCACACGTTTTGATGTAAGAGTTGCCTGCAATGCATTCAGCAGACTGCCCACCTATACTTGAGAGGAGGGAGACACGAAAGGTAGGACAGCGGGAAGAGAAGAGAACGCGAGAGGCAGGAACAAAAATGCAATGTTCGACATGGTGATTTATCCCCTCGGAGGCTACCTTTCATAAATATATGTTCATATGCACTTTAAATGTTCAAACATGTACTCTCGAAATGTTCAAAAAGATTCTTAAGAAAACAAACTTGCCCCATGGCTCAGATCATCGGTGAGCATTGAATCGGAATATCATAGGATTTGAACTATCCTGAAACCATAAGAGGCTCACGAAGACGCTCCCCAGGAGAGATTGACGTACTTCACAAAACAAACTCTAGGTATGTATCCCCTCGGGGAACACCTTTCGTGATTAGAATTTCATATTCACTCTTTCTGAATGTTCAAGAGGGTTTCAACTATCCTGAAATCATGAGAGGCTCACGAAGACGTTCTCCAGGAGAGAATTGATTTTAGAGGGGGGGAGGGGG
>CAXAMN010025995.1:198949-212712 GCA_963970005.1 Durusdinium trenchii
GGGGGGGGGGGGGTCTGAATTGAGCGATCAATTATTAGACCCGGACGTCCCAACACTTGCTTCGCAAGACAAACTCAAGGTATCCCCTAAAGGGCTACCTTTCGTGATAATCCTATATGTTGTTCTTGCAATATTCTACAAGCTTTTTGGGGTGCTAGTAGCCCAGAAGAGTTGGTACTTGTTCTCTCTTTAAAATGCTGTCCGCTAGGCTGAACTGTTCTGAATAGGATTGTGATGGGCAAAGTGATCGGATTCACTCGGCAGCGGCCCCTTGAGGCCTGAGAGGGCATTGGCGGTGGGGGCGGAGCTTCAGCTAGCTTCCTGAGCACAATTGAACTCCGTCATTATTGCCCCGTTGCTCCTCTCATTGTTCATATGATCGTCGCCAAGGGGAAAGACAATCCTACAAGTAGTAGTAGTAGTAGTAGTAGTAGTAGTAGTAGTAGTAGTAGTAAAACAAGGTGGAATCCACGAACCCGAATGCAAACACGTTCGAAAAACTAATATGTCCAAATGACACTCTTGTAGGACACTCTTGTGGGACACTCTTCTGGGACACTCTTGTAGGACACTCTTGTAGGACACTCTTGTGGGTCACTCTTGTAGGAAACTCTTGTGGGACACTCTTGTCAGACACTCTTGTGGGACACTCTTATAGGACACTCTTGTGAGACACTCTTGTGGGACACTCTTGTAGGACACTCTTGTGGGACACTCTTGTAGGACACTCTTGTGGGACGCTCTTGTGAGACACTCTTGTTGAACACTCTAGTGGGTCACTTGCAGGACACTCTTGTGGGACACTCTTACGCGACACTCTTGTAGGACACTCTTGTGGGACACTCTTGTAGGAGACTCTTGTGGGACACTCTTGTCGGAAACTCTTGTGGGACACTCTTGTGGGACACTCTGATAGGACACTCTTGTGGGACACTCTTGTAGGACACTCTTGTAGGACCCTCTTGTAGGACACTCTTGTGGGACACTCTGTGGGACACTCTTGTGGGACACTCTTGTGGGACACTCTTGTAGGACACTCTTGTGGGACACTCTTGTGGGACACTCTTGTGGGACACTCTTACACGACACTCTTGTAGGACACTTGTGGGATACTCCTGTAGGACACTCTTAAGGGACACTCTTGTGAGACACTCTAGTGGGACACTGTTGTGGGACAGTCTTGTAGGACACTCTTGTGGGACACTCTTGTAGGACACTCTTGTGGGACACTCTTCTGGGACACTCTTGTAGGACACTCTTGTAGGACACTCTTGTGGGTCACTCTTGTAGGAAACTCTTGTGGGACACTCTTGTAGGACACTCTTGTGGGACACTCTTATAGGACACTCTGGTGGAAACACTCTTGTGGGACACTCTTGTAGGGCACTCTTGTGGGACACTCTTGTAGGACACTCTTGTGGGACACTCTTGTGAGACACTCTTGTAGAACACTCTTGTGGGTCACTTGCAGGACACTCTTATGGGACACTCTTACACGACACTCTTGTAGGACACTCTTGTGGGACACTCTTGTAGGACACTCTTGTGGGACACTCTTGTGAGACACTCTTGTGGGACACTCTTGTGGTTCACTTGCAGGACACTCTTGTGGGACACTCTTGTAGGAAACTCTTGTGGGACACTCTTCTAGGACACTCTTGTGAAACACTCTTGTGGGACACTCTTGTAGGACACTCTTGTGGGATACTCTTGTCGGATACTCTTATGGGACACTCTTGCGAGACACTCTTGAGCGACACTGTCGCGGGACACTCTTGTGGGACACTCTTGTGGGACACTCTTGTAGAACACTCTTGTGGGACAGTCTTGTAGGACACGCTGGTGGGACACTCTTGTGGGACACTCTTGTGGGACATCTTGTAGGACACTCTTGTGGGACACTCTTGTGGGACACTCTTGTGGGGCACTCTTGTGGGACACTCTTGTGGGACACTCTTGTGGGACACTCTTAGGACACTCTTGTGGGACACTCTTGTGGGACACTCTTGTGGGACACTCTTGTGGGACACTCTTGTAGGACACTCTTGTAGGACACTCTTGTGGGTCACTCTTGTAGGAAACTCTTGTGGGACACCCTTGTGGGACACTCTTGTGGGACACTCTGTGGGACACTCTTGTGGGACACTCTTGTGGGACAGTCTTGGAGGATACTCTTGTGGGACAGTCTTGTAGGACACTCTTGTGGGACACTCTTGTGGGACACTCTTGCGGGACACTCTTGTAGGACAGTCTTGTGGGATACTCCTGTAGGACACTCAGACTCTCTTCCCGCTCCCCAGATACTCCGCCAGTTCTCAGCTTCCAGCTCCCCAGATACTCCGCGTACTACAGTTGTACTACAAGGTCGCCAGTTCTCAGCTTCCAGCTCCACAGATTGCTCCGCGTACTAAAGTTGCACTACAAAGTCGCCAGTTCTCAGCTTCCAGCTCCACAGATTGCTCCGCGTACTAAAGTTATACTACAACAGTTCTCAGCTTCCAGCTCCACAGATTACTCCGCGTACTAAAGTTGTACTACCGAGTCACCAGTTCTCATCTTCCAGCTCCCCAGATACCCCGCGTACTAAAGTTGTAATTACTACAAAGTCGCCAGTGCTCGCCTGCATTTCGCGCGCTCGACACGCACGATCTCCGCAGAGGGTTGCGCGGGCACCGGACAAATCGCACTCTCGCCTGCGTTTCGCGCACTCGACACGCACGATCTCCGCAGAGGGTTGCGCGCGCATGGGACAAATCGCACACTCGCCTGCATTTCGCACACTCGACACGCACGATCTCCGCAGAGGGTTGTGTGTCAAGTCTCCAAAACGAGCGTTTCGTACGAGACTTCCTCAAAAACTCACACGTCAAAGTCTGCAAAACGAGCGTTTCGTACGAGACTTCCTCCAAAAGTCAAGCGGAAACACCCATCGGAGCACACACATCACGCAGCCCTGCCAAGCAGTTTCGCGATTCCAGCCCCTCCAAACAACATCCGCTCTCTCAATGTGACAGCGACATTCACCTCTACCACAACGCGCAACCTCACGATTCCCTGCGCCTGCCACGAATCTTTCCGCGTCCACACGTCTAACGCAGTCTAACGCGCACAAAGTACTGCGCCTGCCACGAAATGTCACCTCCCTCACACCTTGCAACCTCACGATTCCCTGCGCCTGCCACGAGAATCGCACTTCCACGCTTCAAAACCCGCACGAAGTCCTGCGCCTGCCACGAAAAGTGACAATATCATCGCATGTGAGCTTCAACAAAATTTGCACCACACCACACGTTTGGAATGATTTCGACCCGTTCAGAGCACACTCCCATCCACCAAAATCGCCATTTCAGCTGAGACTTGACCGAGCTTCGATGCCACACCCTGAAACGCAAATCCCAATGGCACGGCCACATCCAACACCCCAAAAACACGACTCTCCCAACGCTAATCCCAATGGAACTGCGCAGCAATCAGCAGATCTCACGAAACGCTGCGCCTGTGCAGCGAAACGCATCACGTTTCTCGCGGGACATGTCCTGGTCATGCAAATCACAATGGAATAGCGGCGCGCACTGACACCTGACACGTCCATGCAAAGTCACTTGCAAAAGCTTCCCCCAATGGCAGCAAATTTGAGATGCGACGACGACGACACGACGACGAGAGACGACGAGAGACGACGACAGACGACAGACGACGAGAGACGACGACAAACGACGACACGACGCAAGCCATGCAAACACAGCTCCAACCCCCAGACCCCCAACTATAAACGGGAACCCTTCGCTACGCATTCGGGAAAAAAATCCGGGCGAACCTAGAGTAGGAGTTTCCGGCTTCTACGACATAAGGTGCAAACCGCTTGATTATCTGGATTACGAGGTGCAAACGACCTTTCTCTCTCCCTCGTTTTTTTTCCTTGCGGTTGTCACCCACAGCTCTGCTATTGCTTCAATATGCTTCAATTTGTTCCTCAAGGTTTATGAAGAGCAATCGACGTGTGCGAAGGCCAAGCTGTTTGTTGAACATGGCACAAGTACTGGCAAACCAACTGCAACCCAAAATGAGCAATGAAAGACACATCGTTATAGTTGTTCATAGGTATTTGACTGTTCTCAGCTTAAAGTGTTGATAGTCATGTCCCTCCAATAGGAATCCTTCCTCCTATAGGAATCCTTCCTCCTATAAACTATATAATATGTTTTCATATGAACTTTGCCACGGAATAGTGATGGCTCTAAAAATCCCAACTCAGGGACATTTGCACTGAAAGAAGTAGTACAACACCAATTGGCTCACCTGCTCCCAGCGAATGTGCCAAGGGCACCGCGATTAATGTTTGGCTCCTATGTCAACAGCTCACCAATCTTCAGGGGTCTTCACTAATGATTCGCTCTCCATGGGGGAATTTTGACAAATTATCTATACAATTATACACACATCTAAATTATATACGTCCTAAAGCTACAGGATGCTCATTGATTCCTGAATGACTCATCACGCTTATTTCGCATGACCATGGCATCTGCTGACAAGCGGCGAAAGCCCCTTGAAGTTGGGCGTTGGCCTTGGCAAGTGACGCAACAACATACAGCAACATATTAAAATAGGCCACGCCTCAATTTCAATCGTAAGACCGCGCTGGCTGCTGAAACATGTTCAATTGCAGTCAGTATTGAAACGAATGGAATTGACATTAAGATACATTAAGTGAAATAAGTAACTACATTTCAATCTGTTCGATTTCAATTACATTCCACTGCTATGGTATCATAAGAATTGCAGTCGGGCGACATGTTGGCCTCTGGAGTTTGCCTCAGGTCAGGCCAAGTCAGGGCAAATCCAAGCGCCCCAGCTGTCTCAACAAGTCTCTCAGCCTAAGTATCTCGGATAGCTTGCAGTTTGATGCGGTTTGCCCATTTGTCCAATCAAGTCGCTGATATGTCATCAAGACTTGAAGGAGATCCCCAATGGGGATGTCCAGGTTTAAACCAATTGAGATCGTAGGCGTAGACGCGCCTCAGAACTGAAGCAGGCTCCGAATGGCTAGCGCCCAACCACCACGAAATTTGGAAAAGTGAGGACTGAGGACTGGAAATGCAAACATGTTATGTAATTCCAAATTCAATTTGCCATCTTGGTTCCATCAGCACTCAGGTCCCATCCTGCTGAGGCATCCTGGGAGGGACATCTGATATGCAAGGGATTTTGTGGCCGGTGAAACATGAACCTTGGTAGCTCTTCACAAGTTCCACAACACACTGGGTCATGTAGTCACTGTAGTCTTGTTAAGTTGTTTTTTTAATAGTCCCTTTGTTGAAAAATAAACTGCCCACAACTGCCCTGTCACAGTCAGCTCCGTCCTTGGAGCGAATCGTGCTCCGTACGCATGACACATGAATTGGAAGTGAGAACTGCCCCATTTGGGCGATCCCCTGTCTGTCTGTGCAGATTCGAAAGGCTTCCAAGAAAGTCAAATCAACAAGTGCTCCGAATCGAAATCCCTTTCACGTGCACACTTCTGCTTTTGAGTCTTCAGGAGTCTTTGTTGGAAGCCTTTGTCTCAGGGACCAGAAGCCCGCTGAAACTAAATGTTGCGAGATGTGGCAGCGAGCAGCTCAGCAAAGTGCAGCAAACTGTTAACCAAGGGATCTTTCTGCCCTTTGGCAAGCAAAAGCGTTTCGGACGTGGTGCATCTACCAACAAACTTAGCCCTCCAAAGCCTGTCATTCCATGTGCCCTTGCCTTTCTTGCGCCTTTGCTGCCAAACTGTGTGCTTGTGCCTAGGACCCATGGCTGTCAATCAAAAGATCTCTTAACCCCAAATGGGGACACTCCACAGTGCTCTGAGGTTGGCTCCAGCAAAGGCCGCGCAACTGCTCGCTGCTCCTTTGAACTTCTGTTTGGTTCAGTCTTTGTGGACTGTTGCTTCTCGGTCTTCGGAGAGTGTCACTTGCAAAGCCGCCTTGAATGAGTTACGGCAAGTTGATGCATGTTGTTGCACACAAGGGCAATATATCAAGTCAGGTACGCAGCTCACCTTGCGCAAAGCCTGCTCTGCGGAAGAAAGCGCACGTAGGGCAGCTTCCTGATGTCTGAGGACTTCTGAAGGATGAGTGGAATGCTTGTGGACCATCGAAAAAGGTACTTCTTTATCATCTTTATCAATCACATCTCCCAGGGCTCCGGCGTAATCTGCAAATTGGATTCTGACCTCCGCAAGGAGGAGCAATGCCTGGTAGGACGCTGCGCACGATGGAGAAGGTGGTTAAACAATTGGCGAATTTAATTTGCAGCAAGAACCTTGGCAAAAGCTCGCAACACTGCGTTCCAGCAACTCTGTAACGGATTGAGGTGCCATTCCCTCCCGAAGTTGATCGGGTTGCCTTCACGTCACCACCCTCGCCCGTCTCCATTCGTACAGCTTCCGAGGCTAAGCTTAAAGCCTCGAGACACATGGGCACACAGTGCTACAAAACGGTTATATAATCCCTATAGACTCCTTGACTTTGAGAAACTCAAGCCAAGATTGGCAAGTCACAATCATTATTCACAAATCTTGGGCCTGTGTGGACATCACTTCTCCCAAATCTACATCAATCATAGATTCTTCTGACTGACAGCTATCTGCAAGCTTGCGCCTTTTTGAAGTCTTCCTCAATCAAAGCCACCTTGAACGGATATCCACTCGGCTCGACAACAGACTTGGGTTGAGGACGGTCGCGGAAACTTTGTTCTGTCGACTATAGTGCAGTATATTGCTATAGTCTAGCTACAGTAGTGTGGAGTTTGCAGTGCGATGCGCAGCAAGAGCCTCTCTCAGGCTTTAAAGCCAAAACCCTGGGTTGAAAAATCACATGCATCACACAGCCATCCCTCTCGGCCTTGGCCTGTGCCATCATCAAGCGGCTGCGCCTTTTCGCTGTAACTAGAAACATCCAAAAACATTTCAGACCACACGGTACAGAATTAGCCAAATCCAAAACTCACAAACAGCTTGTCAAGTGGCGGTGATCGGTCTGAGCCAAAGGCAAGTGAGGCTGGGAAGGTACGGCATTTAATGACTCCGGCACCCGGCCTCGCTTCCATGTGACTCCAAGGATCTACAGTATCTCTCCTCTCTCTCGCGCTCGCTCTCTGCGTCTGGTGTTTCGAATCTTTGTAGTTCCTTCCTGACATGGCTTTTGCGGCCATCTGGCCATCTATCGGAACTACTATATAATTACATAATAAATAAGTACAGTATATATAAATATAAGTATATATATATATGTATAGCCACAATGCCAAGCTAGAAAGGGTGGCACCTGCAGCTAGCATTGCTTCCGCCAAAAGCAGGTTGGCCTGAAAGCAAAACATGTGACCTGCCGCCCATCCATCCTCGCAAAACTCACCCTGGATTCCGCATTAAACCCAGTAGACAAAAGGCTGCGCATGGAAAGCAATGAGCCGAGATCTTACACTTTGTACGTCATCTACGTTCTTCACTTTCAACTATAAAACACCTGACAGCCACTGCATGAAACACCAACCCTCCAAGACTCTAAGCGGCACAGCCCAGCCTCCGCATCCGAGGACTTGAGTGCCTTGGTAATGTTTAAACGCTTAAATCTGTCACTGTCCCTCAAGTATGACATGCTGTACAACTGGCAGTCAGGCCTGCAACCGCTTAGCAGCCTCACAGCAACCCCTCTTCCACCAACACACAAACACTTCTTGCTGCTATCTTTCTCTACTTGCTTGGGCACAGCTCACCGTCAACGTCAAGGCTTTTGTAAGCCCTGCCTCAATCGCTGTGCTGCCATGGCCGGTTTCCAGCAGGCAAAGTACAACACCACGAAGAGCCTCATCATATCATAAGTGGTGCAATGAGAAGCAAGTTTATATAAACAAAACAACCATTGCAATATTGCCTGAAGCGGCAATGACTGCATGGTTTTCCACGAGAAGCTTGAATTCAAGATGCATTTTGCCAATGAACCCAAACTGCAAACACTTGCAAAGCAAGCAAGCCAGTGCAAATCACGAGCCTCTGTATTGCCGCTGTCACCATCGAGGATTTTCCTTTGCCCAGGAATAGGTCACACACGCTGATTTTGTTGGTCTCAGAATGGCTCGGCTTGTCTGGCTGTCCCGGCCTATACATGGTATAGGCCTGCTGCAAATTTCCATTGGCTCTCTGCTCGTCAGCCTGGCAGCGACCTAGTCCTACCTCGGCACGACCCTCTATATTCACATGCCAACTCTACACAGTTTATCACTATATCTAATATCTTACCAGGAACATGGAGAGCCAATCCCTTGATGTGGTCAAACGGTTGAGCAACAGTCCGGTTGATGACATCAGCAAACTGATCATTCAGAGCTGCAACCATGTGCAGCCTATTCTGGAAATCCCCACGCATAACTCACAAACGGTTTGAGTTTCAAAAACATCTGCATTTCTCTCCCCTGCCAACCTGCCACAAGGCACCACCTTCGGCATTGCCTGCTCTGCCTTGGCACCAACAGCACTCTGAACGCCCATCTCTTGCTATCTGCTGGTAACAGCCCTGCAAATTTCAAACAAGTACCATAATTTTTGCCCAGAGTCCAGCAGGCACGGTCATTACCAGCATTCGTTAACATGGCCGAGGATCGTTTGTCCACTGCCTGCTCTGACCATAATCTATGGCTACAGTATACTAGCCATCCCCTGACCACAAATAAGCTTTCTTCCCTCACCAGTTGTCATAGTGCCGATGATCAGATTCCAAAGCATATGGGAATTGAGGAACAAACGCGGTTGGTCAAATCAACATCCACATGCCAGATACGCCTCGCAAGTGGATCCTGTGTACACACGGTACAGGGCGTCCCAATTTGGGACAGCCAGGGAAAACGAGGCAAAACATTATTGCGCTGCAAACGTAAAAAGTTCATTGGCGCGGTCACATCTGTTTGATGATATCAGCCACGGGCAGCAGCGACGATCCTCATTTCGCATTGGTAGAGTCAAAGCCCCAAAACGTGCTGATGCAACATTCCATGAATCGGTCGTGCTTCTCTGCTGAGGCTCCTCAAAGCTGCACAAACTCTGATTAATAATTCTAGGATATTCTAGGCCTTTTGGGATTCTGCCAGGCCACCTTGTGTTCACACAAACGCCAAACACGCCAAAATTTATCCATACTTCATCTAGATTCTAGATACTTCCCACCTATACCGCGATGGCTGCGTCAGCTTAATTGACTCTGAACAGGCCGAATCCCATGACTGCGTCGACTTCGATCTTGTTCTCGGCTAGGACCAAGCCGCTTGATGTCTTTCAAGGCTAAACCTTGGTGCATCTGGTGGATCAGGGCCACGTTCTGCTCTCGCAAGCGCTTGCACTCCTAGTGGGCCGAAGTTCCGAGGCCGAGGCTACACTGCAAACGATCAAGATCAGGCATCGTAGGATCAAGTAATATCAAGTATAGTTCAATTGCAGCACAGTCATGCTACGACTGACCGAGGCCATGGTGTCAGCTCAGCTCAGGTTTGAGGCCCCAGGCAGGCAGCTGCAGGACCGGTTGTCTGTCCAAGTTGGCCAATCTTTTTGCTTGTGGCTGCTGACAAGTAACTTGCGCCAGCTCGAGTGAGCACTCGGCATCTCCAGCCACTTTTTCTTGCTGCTGCTTGATTAATCTGTTGCCCTGTTCATCTGCAGTGCTTTGCGGCTGGAGTCTCGGTCCACAAAATCCACATGGGGATGGTTTGGCGCTTGGCCAAGTCGAAATCAGGTGACGGGTCACTCATCAGACACATTCCAGTGCGAACGTTTTTTGGTGAATCTTGGAGAGCCGAGCTAGAGTGGGGCTGCCTCCACGTGGTGCTCTCGAGCTGGTATTTGCGACACTTTGCACGGCCAAAGCCCAGTTTGGTGGAGCACTGAGTGCAAATTTAATGGCAGGTGTAGTTTCATGGCAGGTGGAAGGGTTGTGCCAATTTTGTGGCAGGCGCGGCATTGAGTGAAGTTGTGGATAAGACCTGTTGGCAGGCCACAAGTTTAGGTACTTGGATTGCTTTGGTGTGGTTTAGCCCCCTGAAGGAACCCTATGAACAACTCATCAGGCCAAGAGTCAAAATACCAACCTAAGAAAAACAGCAGGACAAACAAAGAAGCAAACAAAACAAACAAGTACACACATAAAACACACAATCCAAGGAGAGATACTTCCAGAACACAAATTAGGGTAGGTCTTGGGACCTTTTTAAAGGTCCGCAACCAGGGCACAGGGGACACGAGGACCCAGGGAGCAGGATGGCCACCAAACGAAGCAGAAGCGCAGGTGGTCCTTTTTTCGATGTACTTTGTTTGTTTATTGATGCCCATCCTCTTTTAAGGTGATGCAGAAGGCTCTTCCAATCAACCACCGTTGAGATATGTTGGGATCTCATGACACTTGAGGGGACCCCCGTCCCCCCGAGAGATTCAGCGACTGCTTGTGGCCAAGCAGGTCCTCGCGCAAGATCTCCTTCTGCTCAGAAAACTCCGAGGCCCGTGCTTGGGCAACAGACCTTCAGCTACGCTCTTCGCAGAAAGGAAGAGAAACACAGTTTTTTCTTTAAATTCTAATTAGATTCTAATTAAACTCAAATACTATCTATATTGTTTATAATAGCTTCTTGTTCCTAGTAGTAAGGCCAGGAGCCCCTAGTAGCGTCCTTGCTCCTAGTAGCGATGCCCTTTGCTCCTAGTAGCGAACATTGCTCCTAGTTGGGTGGTTTTCATCAAAGGTTCTGTGCAGTTGATAGGGCCACGGCTCCGCAGCCGCAGCTCTCTCTAACTGCAAGTAGGCAGCAGCGACCTAGCATGAGATCATCATGACAAACGAGTCAAACAAACTAGGGTGTCTAAATCTGACTAGCAGTCTAGAGTCTACTAGAGCCTTTAGCGAACATTCCTGCTTCACACTCTTCAGAATGTGAAGTGGAGGTCAACCAATTAAAGAAATACAATCCACTTGAACTGCCTCCTACTGCCCCACATGGCCAGCACCTGGCCTGGTCAGAAGCGCCCTGAAGCTGCAGGCCCTGCAGGCCATCCAGCCTAAACATGAAAGGCATTTTGTCGTGGGCGAACTGAAATCTTCAGGCTTCTGATCTTATCCAAATGGGCCAGGTGGCCAGCTGAAAACACCGCTCCTATGCCAAAAGACCCAGGAATATCCTGGACAGAACTGGCTGTGTCGTTTATGCTATGGGCAGGGCGCCCACTGCCTATTTGAGTTGCAGGCAAGACATCTAGCGAGATTCTTGATTATCACGACCCCAAAACTAGCCTGCAACCTGCTAAGCTTAAGTCAGTTCGGGTTTTAGCAGAGACATTCCGATTGATAATCAAGCATATTCAGACTTTTTCCAGATCCAAGATCGTCCCTGCCTATAAGTTACAAGGTACCTCTAGTCTCACACGTTTGGGATTTTCGAGGTATCATGAATCTGGTGTTTTCATTGCCTAATGCAAAAGAAACGTATCAGTATTTGCAGGAACTGGTCTTGACTATATCGCATAACCCACCGTTCCACAACGAAACACTCCCGCTCCCAATTCCTTTGCGCGACGACGCACCGCAATGGCCAAACTGGCCGGAGATCGCTGTGTCAAAACGGGAGAAGTTTACACAACATATTCGTTACTACCTATTCAGAAAAAAAATCGACTTGGTTGCACACCCTGGCCCTAATTAGGTTCTTCGTTACCTGCTAATTCACGATGATCAGTTTTGTGTTTTCGTCTCCTGCCGGAATGCTAGCATCTTGCCTTTCGTATCCTGTTTGCCTTCGTAGCGTACAGAGTTCTTTTCTTTTGGGTCTCACGTTTCTTTCTGTAGTGAGTCTCACTGCAAACATCCACCTTTACCCGCTATACAATATAGCAAGGGGGAGTGTGGAGGCGCGCCTGAACAGACAGTCCGCAAGTTCGTTCATCCAAATGGGCAGAATTCATTACGAATCTTCAGGCTTCTGTGAAATCTTACCCAAATTCTTACAAATACATCAAATACCAAGAATCCAATTGACCCTCATCCATTCGTTTGGCATGTTTGGCTTGCCAAGGCTCTGAGATGTTAGCATTGCCCGCTCTTCAAGTTGGTACTCTTGAGTTCTCAACCTCCATTCAAAGTGCAGTTCAACGCAGTTTTGGCATAACGAAAGCCTAAATTTACTTTCTTGTCTAGGTCTCAGCTTGCTGGTCATTCCGAACTTGACCCTGCAACCTTCACCCCCTCGACTTACTGTGGCTCAAGTTATGCCACCAAATAAACACCGACATGAACTGACCGTCTCTTTGGCTGGCCATATGTGGCCATGTGTGACCAAAACAAACACTGTGAAGTTCAGCTGAGTTGCTGCATTTCCAGGTCCTCAGCCAATGTGGCCGCTTCTTCTTCGCCCAGCTTGGCCTGCAAGAAGTCATTTGATTTTCTATGTCGTATAACCTGCAGCGACGGACGCTGCCGTTTCTCCTGAAGCATCCAATGTTATGCAATATTATGCAAAATACTCTTTCTATGCTCAGGTTATGAATCTCCGATTTGGTGGCATGCATGTCACGACAGCCTCCTCGTACTTGCCCTTCAGCTTTTGGTTACGGGTTCTCAGGGCAGCAATCACGAGCTCAGACCTGATCAATGAGAATTTGGCTCAATTCAGGAACCAAGCTACTTGCGGCGACGGTCGTGGGATAGATCCAGCGCTTTTTTGCTAATTATATAATGACAATTATATATATATATGTCAGAATCGGTACCCATCCACTAGCAGCGCCTTTGCGCAGCATCTGCATCATCCACTGATTGCTGCTGCAGTTGCAACATTTCCTCCTGTAGGTGTTGCACATCGATGGAAGCCACAAACTAGCATGGCTCAAAACAGTCATCTGCATTTCCTCTTGGAGCGCTGCCTTTCATGGCCCACCCATTACATATAGATTTTTTTCATATATCTATATGTAATAACCCATTTCCCATCCACTCGTTTCCAAAGAATATATGCAACTGAACAAGTGCATCCACTATTTCAATCAGTGGCACGTCTACGATCAGCTAAAATGCAAAGTGAGCAAGGCAAGGATCTCCAGTGACCTTCGGAAACAACAATACCACACATGATGTGTATACTAGAAGGTTATCAAAGGACAATCCCCAAGCACCAAACGATCTCGAATTCAATCTTCCGTAGGCCACCTGACACGATGAGCCGCATATGCTGAGGGCGCCTTGATGGTAAGCAAGTCCGTGCGCAAAGTCACAGCCAGAGCTGCCTGCGCGGTGTGGATTGCTCCACTGCAGCACTGACAAATCCAAAATTCCTCAAGTCCTTGGGTTATCCCACATCTGGTGAAAGCGGTTTTTAGGATATGTATGTTGATTGATGAATTTGTTACAATATGTAGTTATATATATGTGTATGTACAGTATATATTACGCTTCATTTGCGACCTCCTCTTGAAGCTGTGCCAGCTGGGCATTCTCCGCATGAGCTTGAATAGAGCGCAGGCCTTATGAGCGGAGAGGTTTGGGGCTCAAGGGCGGCTCAGGCTGGGAAGTTGTGGGTTGGGGCCGGCGTGGGTGGATTAGTAGCAAGAAGCTACTAGTAACACCGGCATCGCTACTAGTAACAAGGGCATTACTACTACTACTACGACGACGACTGCTACTGCTACTGCTACTGCTACTGCTACTCCTACTCCTACTACTACTACTACTACTACTACTACTACTACTACTACTACTACT
>CAXAMN010025995.1:229915-327616 GCA_963970005.1 Durusdinium trenchii
GGAGCTGGAAGCTGAGAACTGGCGACTTTGTAGTACAACTTTAGCACGCGGATGGTCATCTCTCGCGGCTGCTCTGGCGCCCCTGCAGCTGAGTCATGTCTCCCGACCACCCGGCTCTCTTGAGAGGTTGACACACACACAGAGACCCACGCACTGCCTCAACTTACTCGGACACACACACAGAGACAGAGACTCATACACACACAGACATTCATACAAACACACAGAGACCCACACACTGCCTCAACTCACTCGACTTAACACTTCACACTGAACACTTAACAGATAACTCACACTCTGACTTCCTACGTGATGAAAAATGCTTTCGGGCCACTCGTCGTCTAGTTTTAAATAGACAACCATTCTGCTGGATTTTATAGAAAAGTAAATTGCTCAACTTTTCGTTACAAGAAAAACACCCGGCGTAAAAAATCATAAGATTATCGTAAAATGTTCAAACAGTCCTGAATTCATAAAATTGTCATACCACTTTCCATAATTGTTTCATAAACTGTTCATAACATTCGAGAAACATATTACGAAAACTTTATGAAACAATATGAAGCATGGTATTATGGTATGGAATAAATTATGTTTTGTTAACAGGGCTAGTTTGTTCTTGTGTGTTTTTGATGTCACAAATTTGGTAGTTTGGGTTTCATTAAGGCAAAAGTAATGAAACCATTACATTAAACACAGTTTCAATGATTTGGCCTTATACCAAACTCGTTGGGTCTCAACTCTAAAATATCCAGCACCCATTAACATCATCCAGCATGCATCGGCCCACCACTCACTTACGACGACACTTTTCACATCATTTGCGACGACACTGAGCACGTTTTTAAATGCTTTTTAAAGATCACTTGCGACGACAACAGCATCACCAGCATCATGGGTGGGGTGGGGTGGGTGGGGGGTTGGATTGGGGTGGGCTAACGGAATGATTGGCCCATGGCCACATCATCATCTTACGTCCGTGCGCAACCAATACACACAGTCCTCTATGGTCTGATGTGGCCATTTCTCCGCGATCTGAGGCTGGTGGGGGGAGATCTAATGGAATGATTGGCTCGTGGCCACATCATCACATCTGACATCCGTGCACAACCGGCACACGCAGTTCTCTATGATCTAATGTGGTCCTCTGATTAATAAACGCAAAGCCTCACCTGCATCGGTCATACAATGCCATGCATCATATGACCAGTTTGTTCGACATGTGTGCTGTGTGCGTTATCTATATAGGCTAATGAATGCAAATGAGTCGAGTCATTTCGGCTATGTGGCTGATGTTCATGTCCCTTTTTTCTACAACAAACTCAGGCACCCAAGATTGTTCAAATTGGATTATATACGGGACTATCAAGCTGAGACACTTGCCTTGGCATATCTTGGCATGCTCTGGGGCAGGGGGGGAGCAAAACTTGTTTTGATAATTTTTGAGATATAATAAAGCTGTCTTCTTGAGTGACTGGGATTGGCATTGTGCAGTCTCCATCAACTGGTCAACACATCCAACTGCCAAAAACACGTACAGTATCACCCATGATCATCAGCCATGGGCCCTGCATGGAATGTGGGTTGGTTGGCCTGGCATACGAGCAAAAGCTTTTTCAAGGTACAAACCCTGCCTGTGTGTCAACTTCATCTTGCGTGGGCCTGCACCGCTGACTACGAAGCTCCCATGATCGAGCATTCATTCTGGACTTCAGCCCATCGCACAATATGCGACTGTCTCTGGCACAGTCAATTGACAGTCGCTCCCTGCCTTGTAGACCCAGACTCTTCCGAGCCTGCCTTAGATTCAATCAACCAGCAGTTTGCCTGACTACCTTCTCGGACCTTTTTCAATGCAGTTTGGCAAGCAGGTTTCACCACAATCATCATAATATCGATTTAGCTGGACAAGGTGGACACCCAAACTGAATCAAACTGAGAGGATTTTTCTTGCCACACACTACACATTATTAATCATTATTACTAGTAACAAGTAACAAGAAGCTACTAGGGGCTCCTGGCCGTACTAGGAGCAAGTAGCTACTAGTAACAAGAAGCTATTACTGTACTCTAATCCAAAAGTCTGATCCACAAGGAAGGGTCACGAACGAGGCGTCCTCCAGAAAGGCATCTTTGCACCAGGTTGCTCGACGTTGTTGCCGTTCCAGCAGCACTTTTTTGTCCGAACACACGCACAGACTGCCGACTACGAGAGCGGCCTTTGACAGGACTCCTCGGCTGCCATTGGAAGAGCTTACAGGGTCGAGCCACCTTTAGAACCCCTTCTGCGGTTGTCAGTGCAACGACGGAGTGTCAACCTTGTGCGAAACAAGCAATGCTCTGCAACCACCAGCCCAAATTATACCGAATCTTCCAATCTGTATATATACTTACACACACATAATATGTATATATATATAGGTATATATAATATATGAACTCAATGCACTCCAGTACCGCTTGAAGGGATTGTTGGGCTGCACATCCATGATGTGCAGCATGTATCAGCATGTCATCTGATCCGATGATGCCTTGCTCGCCAAGTCACTCTTCTTGCATTTGTGGCGGGCCAACCTCAAGACCAATCACCAGCTCACACAGGCCACTTTGTAATGTGAATGAATTTGGTCTGCAAGCTGGTTTGATGCAGGCATCCCACTTCTGGTCTGTCTATGAAGCAGCCCGAAAAACAAACACTTCAAAACACATGAGTTTCTCATCATGGCATGGAATATTCTTTTCAGTGTTTTTCAATTTTGAAGCACAACATCGCCCGGTGGTTGGCCTGCTCTGAAGCCGATCTGACATGCCCTTCCTGTGGCAGTGGAGGCTATATTAGGAAGCTTCCCTGACGAGAGTCTAGAATATAGAGATGTCTAGACTCGAGGCCATTGGGAAGTAGTTTTCAGTGAAGCATGAGCCGGAATGCATGTGAGTCGAACAAGGAAGGATGATGGTCCAAAACCCTTCGACACACTTGTCAAAGAAACACTGCAAGGCTTGTAGCTGCTGATCTTTAAGTCACAAAATCATCAACGAAGCACTTGCGCCACCTCAGAACACAAAACAATAGTAGAACATGAGCATAATACCCAAAACAAACATATCTCCCAAATAGCGTGGTGTGTAAAGGCGGGCGCTCGGTCTTTAACCGCCATACGGATCCCGACAAGACAAGTAGGGCTAGACGGGCTAGAATGGGATCATAGGATATCGGATCAAGATGAACAGGATGGATCAGGGGAGGGCTCCAGAAAGTTGCGATCAGGGCTTGGGCAAAAAGCTTGCGGCCCTCCAGAGTTCAAGGCATAAGGTTGCAATTAGGGGCTCGTTCTACAAAAAGTCAGAACACATATAGCTTCCAGTCATCTGGAGAATACACAGAAACGGTTTTGAGAACGGGAATTCATCCAATAATCCATGTACTGTATTATCATTGTCAACTGGCCTGGGGCTCATCAGGTTGAGTGCCCACCTCGGAACATTTGCCATTTCAACCTTTTGAGAGTCTGCAAGCCACAACGTTTCACACTGACCAAGGAAACTCGGGGCATGACTGCCAGGTTTTGCTCGAGAAGGCTTGCCATCTGCCTGGCAGGGCCACATCTATAGGCGATCCAACAGGCCCATGCTTCATAGCTCCCTGTATATCAAGTTTACCTCTGCAAAATTAGAGAGCCAGTACTTGTGCTACATCACCATACATGACCTGGATAATGCACTTCAAGCTTTTAAGCGGACACCTGGGCCCATGCAACCCAAGTAGCAAAGGAGCAAGGACGCTACTAGGGGCGCTCCTAGCCTTACTACTAGTAACAAGAAGCTACTAGGAACAAAGGGCATCGCAACGAACAGAGCAAGGACGCTACTAGTAGCTCCTGGCCTTACCACAACACAATGATAACGCAGCAGTGGTGCCTCTGGAGTTTCAAATTCCGCTGCATCAAAACCTTACTTTGTTCATCTGTGTTCCTAAGCATAAGTCGTGCTTTTTGTACCTTCCTCGAAGTCTCTCAAGAATCAGTGGACACCAAGTTGCTCCCACTCGATCTGCCAAAGACGGACCTCAAACGCACACGATTCAGTTGTTGGATTGTTCTCCTTAACACCTTGATTGAATCCATTGTCACCCCTACTTTCCAGGACATTCGAGCTGACGAGCAAAGCAAATTAAACCAATGTCTACTCACATGGATGCAAGACAATGGAGCCTCATCAGTGCCTTGTTGACATTTTGTATGATCATTTATGCGTTCTGAAGACCTTCCATTCGGGCAGTTTAGCGAAACCTGGCTATCCGGAGGATCAGTGGCTCAAGCTCCCAAAGAAGGATAGTTATGGCGTTGATCTTTATGTGTGACATTAGTCTATGTGCAAGTGGTTCCCTCATTTTGCGTCCGGTCACCCTTGAAAAGGCTCGACCTAGACCTTTCGTGCCACTTGATTGCCTTCGTGTCCGTTCTTGAGAGCGTGGCCGTCCGACTCATGGCGAGCTGGCCTGGTTCGAAACAAGCATGGTTGTGAACAAACATTCAAACGTACATCAAACGTCCATAATTGAACCAAGGTAGTGTAGGATCTAGGCCTATGAGTGGCCTTCAAATGCCTTCAACATGTATACTTGTGCAGGATTCCGAGGAAAATGGAACGGTGGCCGTAAAGCCCAACGTATTTTTGTTCAGAACATGAAGGGCCACAATGGCGGTTGAGTGCATCTATATAATCTTTGCCGAGGACATGTCCCTTGATCCTGCTGCAACAGCCATCCCAATGTCCCAAATGTCTCTGCGGCTAGTGTGCCTCAGTGCGGAGGCAACCTTTTCTGCAAGCAGCGCCCGCTCCTCCGGGTTCTGCAAATCTGTTCCAAGTCCAAACAATGCTGTTGCTGTAGACTCGACGCCTTGCAGTAATCAGCCTTTTCCAACAACAGCTGGGCATGGCCATGTACCCAGGTCTTTTTTTGTCGTGGGCATTACCTCAAGTTCTCTCTGAATAATTTAGACACATGATGAAACATGTACGTGTACCTGTCAAGAGGCATAGCGCCGTGTACCAACCGATGGGATCCTGGGCCAGTTGCGCCTCCGACTCTCGCGCATCCTCCTGAATCATCAGGTGATGGTGTGCTTCTGCTCATTTAGAGTTTTTGGTGGAGAGTGGGGGCATGCCTGTCCGCCTCCATCATGCCAAGATCTTCTCATTTTGGGGGTTTGTTTAAGTTTCACCTGACCACGTGGGTGCCATTGCATTCCTTAATCTTTAGAGCTTCTCTCACTGGCTTTGGGCTTGCACGATGCACTAGATGTAGCAACCATGCAACGGAACCACTTAAAAAACCCTAAACGGAGATGCGTTCCAAGAACAGGCTCGTGTGCGCCCAGGTGCGATGCTTTTCTGCAGCTCTGCATTTCGGGCTTCTAATAGCTTTCTGCTCTGCGTCTCTGCCTTTTGCAGGCTCCTCAGGAGCGGAGGCTGTGTTCAACAGGGCCCACATGCTTCATGCGAAAGTACCCTGTGGTGCATGAGCTGAGTTTCTCGAACATCAACTTGTACTCGGCCAGTTCGTCTTCGCGGGCCTTGTTGGCCTGCCAACATTGAACACCTTTGCAACTGCGGACTCGTTCCCATGCTACACTTGCTTGAGGCAAGAACAACCTGTGAAGCATCCAAACAGTATCGCCTTACTGAAAGGTATTTTCGGAAGATGCCCCTGCCTTCTCCGCAGCCTCTGAGCGCTCCTGGCTTTCCCACCTCATGAAGGGCAACGATGAGCGACCTATTGAATATGGGAGACTTCGAGCTGAAATGATCTGAGGTCTTTGCAGCAAAGTTTCGATCTTGGTAAGACTTTCAAGTTCATCTTCTTGTGATCGAGTCCTGAAGTGTTGTGGACAATTAAACCAGTGGGTCCTGATGCTGTGCTGGGGCACCCGGCTTTGACTCCAACTCTGTGAGGATGTTTCGTGCCTTCAACTCACCTTCAAGGGCCTGGAATGACACGCAACGAATTCAGGAGCGTGTTTCCCATAGTGCCCCCATCCCATGAATTGAACCGTTTTTTTACTGCGGCACAGCCTTTCTTGCCCGGACAGATCTTGAAACCCGGATACTAAAAACACCAAAGAGCTGCAACATCCTTCCCTCACTTGGCACAAAGATCTTGACGGCCCAACAGGCCTCGTCTGCACTTTTCGCCAGCTCTGTGCATTTTGATTGTGTAGATTCCAATCTCCTTCAGTCTCAAGAATTCCAAGTGCTACTTACTAATTATATACTTGTTGCCCATCTCCCATGCCATAAATGCTCCACCATCAAGGCAACGTGTGCAGGAAATGACGACCCCGGATTGCAACAGTGTCCGACCGAATCGCGCTATGTACAAATATACACATACATAGATACACATACGGAAATACATATGTACAAACAGTGAAATCAATAGAGCCGGACCTCCCGTTTCCAGAAGCTACGAATGGACACTGAATGAGCCAGTCCATGTCTCTCCTCTGAGCCAATGCAGCTCTTTCCTGCAGTTGCTGCAGCGTTGACACGACTTCACGGCTCTGCACCCACCGCACATTACCCAACACCGCCCAAGCCTCGCTGTCCAAGAACTCTGTGCGATACAATGCCATCTGCACGGCCTGCGGTCTGGAAGGGGTGAATGCGTCTTTGATGCTCGGCATTGCTCGGCTTGCTAGGTGGTTTCACTCCCTCACAATACTCTCGCAACTTCAGGACACAACAGTTAACATGAAAAAGTGCCCAACTCTCTCTCTCTCTCCCCCTCCCTCTCAAAGCTTCATGACAGCGGGCTTGTCCAGCCTCCTTCTGATATTCCATCAGCTTGCTGGTGAGGCACTCCTCATTTGCCTGCCGGCCTCATCAAGGTTTTATGAGATTTCTACACCAGTTGAGGGTTTGCTTTAAGACATTTGTAACATCAATCAAGGCACGGCCCTCTTCATCCTGCAGTGCTGCCAGCTTGGCTTCAGTGCCCCTCAGATTTCCAGCTTTCTTGTGGCACATGTTCAATGATTTCATCATCTTACAGTACATCTCCGACGTTGAAATGGCTGGTCCACCTCATGTGACTTCTGCTTGTGCCAAAAGACAATACCACATGCCGCGCGGCTTTCTCGGCATCAAATCCTTGCGTGAATGACGGTGATCACATACACTTCAAGCTCGGATTGAACATCTAGAATGTTGGTTCGAGGCCAACTTATTCCGGTAAGTGCATTGAATCGGATTAAGGAGGATTGAGGCAGTCCACGTCAAATCTTTCATCGATCTGTGGGCTTCGATGTTTAACAACAGTAGCACCGCAGCAACCTACAAACATCTGGGCAGAGATCTTCAGACTTGACGCGTCCCTTTGAAGCTCTGACAAGATCAGCATGGTTCATTGAGCTGGTTTCAGGTCTTTTCTCATGAGAATAATCCGGCCAAGAGAGGACTTCCCATGAAATCTCATCAATTGTCAGTCTTGATCATGGCAGTCGATCTACCCAAACTGATCAGGTGTATTTGCTGCACCCACCAAGGACAATCCTCGCTGCTCGCTCAGTTTCAACTCTTCAATAGCTGACAGCTCCTGGCGATTGGAAAAGTACCGACAGACCATGAGGGGGGGGTTCAAATGTCTTCAATGACGATGGCACAATAAATGTCGGATCAATACCGGATCCATTCTAGATTCTATATAGATTCCAGGATGTCCACGCTCTATGGCGGCATGGTTGCACCAGTTTGCCTGTCAAGGCCTTTCTGAGTGCCCTCTGGGCAACTGCTGAGAGACATTTATCCATCGACTTTCTCTCCTGATTATGCTTCTCATGCAGCTCTGCTAAGCGAAGTTCCAGCCTCAGTTCAGTCAGCTAGCCATTTCAAAATATCTTGAGCCCCTGCACAGGTTGTGGATATCTCTTATGCGTAGGCACACAACATCACACAATATCACACAACACCCATCCAACTTTGCTCGACACAGCCTTGCAACCTTTGTGCTACACTGCAAGTTCCGCAACCCATGGGATCACTTGGGTCAGCATGCACCACCACCGTCACCACCATGCTTTGCCAGCGGTGTCGCTAATGCGTCCAAGGTGCTCCTGGTTTCTCTCTTTGAGTTTAGTCTTCTCTGCCATGTGCTCAGACAGCAGTATCTTGGCTGGCTGGGGTCTCTGGGGATGTTGCTGGGAACCCTGCGGGGCAAAGTCAGATCTTCTGTTCTCCTGAATATCTGCCCTCTATGATTGTCAAACAGCTCGGTGGGGCTGTGCAGCACAAGTTGCCCACTTGACTAAAGGCTGGCAACACTTTGGCCAATTCTGATCTACTTATGCATAGGGCCTATGGTTGTGTGCCTTTGCTGAGGCCAGCTGTCAGATGGAGCCCACACCCCTTGTCATGCAACCAACAAATAGATGCAAATTGAATCCAAGCTTTAAACGTGATTCTTATTGAGACAAAATCTATACAAACACCTCTCAAATGCATCAAGTCTCTGAAGTCCTCTTCACCTCTGCATTCATGAGCCTTGGCCGAGTACGGTGGAAGAGTCTGGACTGTACCTCAAAGCCTCGAGTATATCTGGTGAAACAAAAACACATGAACACTTCCAAACATGCAAAGGATTTCATTGCAAATCACGCAGTCAAACCACAGACAAGGAATATTAGCAAAGGTGCAGGCCCACATCAAGACTGGCACACCAAATAACTGATACGCGGACACTCACTCACACACACACACACACATGAACACACGTGTGCAATCCTGTGCACATCATGCTGCCACTTCTGCAGTAACAAGTGCCTTACTAGTAGTGACAAGAAGCTAGTAGTAACAGGTGCATCGCTAGTAGTAACAGGTGCCTTACTAGTAGTAACAAGAAGCTATTAGTAACAAGTGCCACGCTACTAGTAACACCTCGCTTACTTCAGCGACTTCATGACACAACCCTTGTCGATACAGAAAGAACATATTCAGCCCTTGACAGGCTCAATCCCAATGTGCTAAACATAGATCTACTCTACTAACACGAAGCCTAAGCCTCAACAACGTTCAATCAGGTCAATCTGCTCCAACAGCAGCTGAGGAGCCGTTCGTGCTCAGCTTCTTGGTATTGTGAAGCCTCCAATGGATCGATGTCAATCATGGCCCCAAGTAACAACAGGCCTTTCCCATCCTTTGTTGATCTTCGTGGGAACTGTTGAGCTGGGTCACAACATTATGTCGCAATTTCCTACCAGGAAATACTCTTGTTTCAACACACATTTTTGCAAATGGTGAACCTAAAGATCTAGGCTTGGGATGCATGGTTCGCGTGTCCCCTGTTTTGAAGGGTGAAAAGCCTCAGAACCGCCCACAGCTGTGGGCGCCAGGGGCCAAGAGCACGCGACGCCCGGCGATCGGGCAAAAGTGATGTGCCCAGCCACTTTCCTTAAGGATCCAGGCATCACATTGCCTGGTGATGCTGACCTCCCAATGACTACAGAAAATATCCGGTGGCAAAATTTCCTCTGCAATTCGCAGCTTGCAGTCTCTGTATCGCACCAGCGTGAAGTCTAAGTAGCTGATACCTGTGTACATGAGCTTTAGTCCCAGCTCTTTGGCGTGGAGATAGGTGTAAAAATGCCCCACATCCAGTGGCAGCTCGTCTGATTGCAATTCATAGCGCTGAAGGAAGCAGTCTCTCGACGACCCCCAAGCGGCAAAGTGTTCCATTGCGACGGATGGTCCGGCGAACCAAAAGTCGTGAAGTCCTACGGGGGCAAATTGTGAGGGGGCCAAGACACCAGTTTTTTGAAAGCGTGGATCTCCTGCGTGGGGCTCCCATGACAAAACTACTTCACGTACCAAGAGGTCCTCTGAGTGGATGGAACACCAGTGGCTGGTCCAAAGCGTCTCATTGCTGCTCAGCCATAGGTTCAGTGGCCGTCTGAAAAGAATATCATAGCGCATCAAAACAACTAAATCGTACCGGAACCCCCCTTTTGATCTCTTCCCTTCTTCGCAACTCACTGCTGCGCCAAACACTTTCACCAAAGCTTTCGACTGCTGGCGCAGTTGGATCTCTCAGCTCGGCTTGGACTTGCAAAGGTCTGTAGGCCTCATTAATCGCCTCAGCCAAATCTTGATCCCACGTGTGAGCAAATATATCCCAATACATGTCTGAATTGCCTCTGATGACATACTCCCAAACACTGGCCGCAGAAATGGCCAAAGCTTCTTCTGTTGAGCCAGCTTCGTGAAACTTGTCATGTAAATTGCCAACGCGTCCAAAAAAAACAAAGGGCTGCACAGGCACATAGCTGACCATACAGTGTCCTGAGTTTGGTAGCTGGCACCATTGCATGGCCCAAATCCTCGACTTGCACTTCTGCGTCCATGCCGGGGTTTCGGCGCAGCACTGTGGCAAGCCACCAGTCGTTCTGCAAAAATGCCCAAACTCTCTCGCCAGCATTGCAACGACAGCTGGCACCGCTTGCCAGAGTAAAGAAAGCCATCACTGGCAGCCCTGATAGCATGGGTGCTTGAGGTGGCCCCTGCATAGACAAAACTAGGCGACATGGCAGTTCGCCTCACAAGCAAATACCCTAGCTACCCCTGTGCGGACCTATTCTCACAGGACCCACGAAAAAAAACTGGCATCTGGATCGCCTCACAAGCGACGGCTCTGTCTGGCACTGGGGGCTTGGTGTGGCTTATTGGTAGCTGGTCAATCTTGAGCTTGCCTCCTCATACGGGCCCACCTTCCTTACCCCGAATACGTCCCCGAGGCTGGCAATTTGTCAACATAGCATGCCCAAATCCATATGAGCTTTCGGACTCCAGAAAACCTTGAGCCTTCTGGTAACTCCGCGAACAGTGAAATGTCAGAAACACATGCTTTAAGAACCATTCCTGGACAAGACGCCAAAGCAAACAGTTTACATGTGTGCAAATTACAGTCAGCATTAGCAACCATTAGCAACGTAACATTGACGGCAACTCTCAAATAGCACAGCCACCACAACACCTCGGGCATTGCATGATGCACAGCTGGCCTGGAAGTCTTCAGCGAAAGTGACGGTCCCAGATAAAGCTGCAGCGCCACGATCCCTGAAGGACTCTTGACAAATCATCAAATCATTGGGTTCACAGCAAAGGGTGCCAGAGGAGGTTTGAGTGGGCAGTTGAAGCATGTTGGGACAGGATTTCTTCACCGGAACTTGAAGCTTTTCAGCGCCTGAGGCCACTGCAAAAAGGTCACCATTCCTACCACTCCAGCTCCGGTCTGTTCCAGCGCGGTAAGTAATGTGTCCGATGCTATGCTTGAGAACTCTTTTTCCCCGGCACTGGTTGGGTGCCTTCAACCAGTAAAGGTTCCGGGGTAGACAATTGTCCGAGCAATTTCTGGTTGCACTCAGATCTAGCAGCTAAATGCAGCTAGCAACTACGAGGCATTGCAAGGGTTGTTGGAGTCTCTTGGAAGTTCCAAGTTTCCGGTTCCAATAGGTTTAGGGAAGGAAGCGGCCGGGGTAGCTGTTGGGAACATCACACGGGCTTTGTGTTCAACAATGCGGATCGAAGAGATCTGACATTCTTGAGAGTTTAGCGGCTTAATTAGCGCGTGAACTTGACTGAAAAGCCGAGAAGCTTGGTCCTTGGTTCTATTGTCATGAGTCATATTCCTCTCCTTGTCTTTCCTTTCTTGGCCCACATGGGCGGGACATGGGAGGGCTGCATTCGAGGTGCCGTTGCGGTGAAAGCGATGAGCTGACATCCCTGGAGCTAGCCTTGGCAAACGTTCTCTCTCTCTCTCTCTCATGTCATTTTATCCTTTGACACGGTCATCAAACATAATTACACCCAAACCCCAAACTGGATTCCTAGGACCGCCCATGATCAGGGAAAGGACATCATGATGGTCCTGCTCAACATTCCGGAATCGTTGTCTATGAATCACTGGGGACAGTGGGCATTTTTTTTGACCCGCCCTGAACCACATGACAAACTGCTGCAAGTTTGATGCCTTTGACTGCTCCCTTTGCCAAGCCGCAGGGTATTCAAAGCTGCTGCGGCTCCCCCGACCCTTATGGGATTCGTGGATTTCGGCCATCTTCTCAGCGAACACGAACGCGGAGCTGCGCTTGGTGGGTGACTTGGGGGACTTGTTGCGCTCGCGTCGCTCGTGCTCCAGCTTCCTGGGAATGGCCACCGGTGTGCACTGTGCACTACGGAGTCTAAGAACTAAAAACGACCCAACGGGAAGTCAAAAGTCAACCAACAACCACCAGCTTGGGGATACCCAAGCTGATGAAGCTGAGTGTCTCTTCCAATTGCATGATGTGGTCCTCATACCTCAGCTGGGTACTTTTCTACCAAACGCTGGTGGGACCCCTGATGTCCTCTACAATTCTGAATGTTCGGCGAATGCAATGGTAAAGCTATGACACACACACGCATATAATCCGCATATATATATAATTATACAATCATATGTATTTATA
Organism: Durusdinium trenchii; assembly: GCA_963970005.1. Lineage (NCBI taxonomy): Eukaryota > Dinophyceae > Suessiales > Symbiodiniaceae > Durusdinium > Durusdinium trenchii. The sequence continues at coordinate 242,416 of CAXAMN010025995.1, forward strand.
TGTGTACATATGTGTGTATATATATATATATCACAAACCAACATAAATCAACAGTAATTACAAGCGAATCTCTTGCCAGGTCGCTCTTCTGCTTCTTGCTTCTCTGCTTCAAGTTCTTCTCGCAACTCCGCGATTGTCAAATGCTCCTCCAGCTCACTTTTCATCTCTGTCTCAAGCTTGTCGTGCAAATCTGCGATGGTTGAACGCCCAGCATGCACTTCTGCCTCAAGCCTTTCACGCAACTCCGCGACTGTTGAATGCTCCTCCAGCTCACTTTTCATCTCTGTCTCGAGTTTGTCGTGCAAATCTGCGATGGTTGAACGCCCAGCATACACCTCTGCCTCAAGCTTTTCACGCAACTCCGCGACAGTTGAATGCTCCTCCAGTCCAGCTTGCATCATAGGGTCTGAGATTGAGTACTTACTATGCATTGTGATGGTCTCAACGCGATTCATTCATGACATATTAATATCCTTTTTGATTTAGATGGCCAACGTCAGGGTAGCTTCTCCCCACCCAAATGACCAAAAATTGAATGCCCACCTCAGCGGCGACCCACTGACTCTTTCCCAATAGCTCGGGCGATCCAACCTGGCGCGCTGCCGTGAAAAGTGGGCATTGAAGCTTTGAAGGAGCAAGTGTCACGATGAGAAGGTCGACTTGTATCAAGGGCTTACTGTGACTCCACTGAGGTTGGTGAGCCTGACGGACTTTGATCGCTTGCTCCTAGAGTTGGTTCCTTCACAAACTATAGATAATATATCCATCTCAGCCATGTGGCCAGCTGCAAGTCGTTCTGCAATTTTCCAACCTTGATCTAACAAGCAGTCGCACACCACGCGTCATTGCGCTGCTCAGAATATCTAAACCAATAGGATGGTTGGTCGCTGTCAGTTTTATTGGGCTGAAGCAGTAAAATGAAATGCTCTCCAACTCTCTTGAAGAGGGTTCTTATTTTCATTCATTGGAAGGTGATATGCTGATATGCTGAGATTTGTATTTGTTGCGACCTTTACCTCTCTGAATGTCACTTCACCTTCCCGTCGGAGAGTGAGATCCACTTGAAGTGAAAGCAGTCAAACATAATTCTCTCTCAGCAGCAGTAGTCTCTGATCGCCAAATCAGCAGATCCTCCATTCGCCTGTGGGACACATATGTCTCATGAATGGGCGCCAACTTCAAAGCGGCCAGTCCTCACCTACAAAATAATAGATGTAATTTACGTATGGATCTCCTTTTTTTCCCTCTCTCTCTCTATCACTCCATTGTCGTCTGTCAAGTGAAGCTAGGCGCTTGTATAACTTATCTAGATAGTTGCTCCAGTTCTCGCCCCTTCCCGAGTATATACTGTAACATGATCTGTTCTGATTTGGTGGCTCCCAACCATGATGCCGGCCTTTGCAACTCGAGATTCTTGCGAACCTGCCCCTTGGCGTGGCTCTTGAAAGCTCAAATCAACCAACTCGTGGGCTACGAAGTATGCAAGGGCTTGGGAAGCTCAAAGCCGACAACCCTCGTCTGCGGTCAATTGCATCATGGCTACCGCCACTCTTGCTGCAAGTTCTGGATCTGGAGAAGTGTGTGGGCTGCATCCAGCACTGTATCCTGCCCGCATGGCCAGCCTATATAATGTTATATAAAAGTTGGAATCTAGAGGTGCTTCAACAAATGAACAACTACAGTATCAAATCATACATACATGCAAACATTGGGCCTCAGAAAGCCTATAAGACTAAGACTAAAACTAAGACACACACACACACTTCTCCACCAATTCCTCCTGCATCAGAGCAAGGGATCTCCAAAGGCACCGTAAGCATGTCGTCTGTCATCTCCACCAGGAAGTCCCCCTCTGGCCTGCATAAGATGCATTCCCAGCAGGCTCCTAGCAACATATGACATCATATACATTCGTTGCAATCCCAGTCGCGTTGGTCTCCTTGGCTTTGTTGCACTCAATCTGATTGCTCAAGCAACTGAACATTGTGATTCCATTGAATTCAGTGCAGCCATGCTTCGGATAACGCATGTTCATTTCGGCTTCGCTGTTTTGCAGCCGCTGTTCTTCGATTTCCTCTATGAGCTCTCGGATCTCTTCTTGCGAGAATTCGTCTTTCTGGCATGGCCGGGTCGGTGCCATCACGAATGTTCAAATGGAGCTACTGAGCCTACATGAGTCTACAAAAGCCACCCTGACCAGTCCAAGCCAATCAGCTTCTTAAACAATCCAAAGGCCACCCTCACATCGTAGTTCCGAGTCTTGTTCTCGGGTTTTCTATGGCCCAGCGGACATCCACAAGGTTCCACAGGTCTCCGGTCCTTCTTCCACTCAGCAAGGCCCTCTTCAAAACGCCTCAGCCGCATAATTCTGAAAGAATGACATGCCCAAATATGTCATGGGATCGGCCACGGGAGGAGAGAGTGACGAGAAAAAGAAAAGCTCGGTTCGTAGCGTCCTTGCTCCTAGTCGCGATGCCAGGAGCCCCTAGTAGCTTCTTGTTCCTAGTAGTAAGGCCAGGAGCCCCTAGTAGCGTCCTTGCTCCTAAGCTTTATTTAACACAGGACATTCAGCATTGATTGCTGGACATCACGTGTAGCACTTGAGATACTGGTTGGGAATAAAGGTGGTATGTCTGTGTGGTGGTTGGTGGTATGCACGGACAAGTTGTCCTCACAACAATTCTCTTTACCATTAAAAAGCTTCCATGTTCGGCGCGAGGTATTGGGGTATTCTGAATTCTGATTCACTCTTCGGCTGTGTGGCTGCTTGGCTTCCTCCGACTCCTTCTTCTGCTGGTCTAGCTCCTGCTTCATGCCGTCCTGGGCCCCGTTTCTTTGTTTGTTTTTTTTTTTGTTCCGTCAGTCAAGGTGCTCTACTGTTGGACAAGTTGTCACTTGGACCTCCGTGTCGCCCGGGCGAAACCTCATCAGGATACCCTCCTCTCTCAGAGTCCCCGGGGTTTGGCTGATGCATTCCCAAGCATCGATTTTCTTCTTGGTCTCTGCTTCTTCCTCTTTCCTAATGTTCTGGACCTCTGCTTCTTCCTCTTTCCTCATCACAATGCGGCTTTGTTGGCAATTTTGCTCATGTCTTGGGAGTCCCGCGAGTCTCGGGACTGCTTGGACAAATCCAGTAAATCCAAGAGGATGTGTAAGAATTTGTTGCTTCGCTATGACTCTGAATGACCCTTACAATGGAAAAGGCCTGACCACGGGATTTCCATTGAGCAAAACCAAATGGAGATGGATCTGAAGGCAATGCCATCACTAAACAGATCTCAGTGGGCAGTACCTATGGCCAGCCTCGGTGCCCAGCAGGGCAGGACAATGGCAATCACATGCGGCTCAACGGCTGAGGCCAAACGGCTTAGGGTTTCTGCTTATACACACATTAAGGCACTATTTACCGAGTGTGAAATGTGCGCCAGATGAGTCACTCGCAGTCAGTGAAGCCCGAGTAACGAAGTGCTCTATGCACGTCTGAGTTTCATCATCAACTTCATCATCAACTTCATTGTGACGCGTTCCCAATGATGAACTTGCAATTCATCCCTCATCTCCAAATCCTGTGCGTCCTGTAAGGTTTGTCAAATTTTTGGAGGTTCAAACAGGCAGCCAAAATGCTGGCAGCTTGCATTTTTTGTCTGACATTCTACGGCTGATATGCTACAGGCTTGTGTCATTGTCAGGCCACTGTAATCGCGTCGCCAACACCATTGTCTTAGAATCCCTTAGTGCCACTTGGTGATCATAGTGCCACTTGCTGGACCAACTGGTGGAGTTTTGAGACTTGATTTCTGCAATACACCGAGGCAAATGGCCGACACTCCTGAGATTGGTTGCCTCCGGTATCTTCTTGGTTTGTGTCGCCACACCCTGGCATGACACTGTTGACGCTCGCATGTTTCCACTCTTTCAAGTACTCTCTAAAAGCCACACAGTTTCCTTCATCAATGCTGAACACTCTTCGCCAGCCTGGGGAGGCCGGGACTTCCTCTTCGATTTCTTGTTCTTCTTCTTCTGATTCCTCTTCATAGCTGTCGTCATCCCTGCCTCAGTTGATTGATGTTGAAGGTTAGAGTATAGAGCGCACAGCATGCTAGTTAGCCAGAGCTTTCCAGTGATACTTAAAGACTTAGAACCTGAACCTACAAGTTTGCATTTTGAGACCATTGTGAATCTTGTGTTTATTCATCTCATCCCGGACTTCCTGCCCCCACCCTCCACGGACTTCAAGGCAATGGACAATGTTGGGGAAAGCAAACATATACAAACGTAACATAATCAAACATACATATTTCGTACTCCAAAAGGTAGAGCATTTTCGCCCCACCTTAGCATCTACATACAGTATATAAATATAGACGGCCCAAGCAGCAACCTTGCAAAACACGTGCAAAACACAACACACACACACATGCACACCGCGCATTTCCGGCAACATTCTTACAAGCCGCACCTTAGAGATGTTACAGTGTGCACAACACACTCCAAAGACTACACCGCACATTGCTTGTTCAAGCTGCAGCCAAAAAAACTGGACGGTACAGTTGTCACGACACATGTTTGAGGGCATAGTCCACAAGTGTGTTCAAATTGATGTGCGCGAGCACGTGCTGTAGCGAGTAGTGTGCAAACAAAGAAACTCCTGAATATGTGCGGTGCTGCACTATGCCGCCAGAAAACAGCCAATACACCTGCATGGCAAAGCTGCACAATGCAGTTTGCACATAGCACGGAGATGATCAGGGCACACATTGCATACCTACAGCATGTACAGCATTCGACACGTTGTATTGCAAAAGACTTTGGTTGAGCACATTCATTAATTGCATCTCGAATGACACGGTACACATATGCGTGATCAAACATGAAAACAATTGTGTTCAGCGGCACTCAGGCAGCGGCACTCAGGGCATTGACATTGCTATAACGTAAAATACAATGTGTTGAACAGGCTAGCGTACACACAAAACATGGCACACACACGCACTACACAAGCCGAGAGCCCAATTGACACACTACAATATGCACCCGTATGAGCAAAGTCTTCTTCTATGAGTGCACTACGGTGAGAATGTCTGGTGTTCAATACGCTGCCTTTTTCATCTTTTTTCCTTCCCTCAATTCTGCTTTGCTGCTTCCGCCCGGCCGGTCTGTCTCCTACACAACCATCACGACCACCTCTCCGTCCACATCTGTGTGTCAGCCCTATCTCACACTGACAACCACCGCCGTATAATCTTCTGATGGTTTTTAACTTTGAAGGCTTTCATCGGATACACCTGGACCAGCAAATCTCACCTTCTCGGCATCGTTATCATGATGTAACATGAAATCAAACAAAGGGAATCAAAGGGATTTGTTCTGACCGGGCCCGAGATAAACAGCAACCTGCAAGCTGCATAGAGCCAAGTTGCTGCGCTCCAGATCTCGAATAATTTCTCGCAACCTTTTGTTTTCCTCATTGATGCGGATTAGGGCATGGACTAACAACACCAGGAAAAAAGAAAACTGCAAGCGAAGAACGTGCCAAACGTCTGTACCCGAAGCAAAAACATGCCAAAACTACGTGTTGCTAATGCATCTGCTGAGTAAAAGGGGACCGCAACTGAGCACAAGCCCACTCATGAGATCCTGCAAGTCGCTTCTAACTTCTTAACTCATTCTTTCCACACATCACTCATTACTTCCTTCACAAAACCCTCTCCCTTTTACTCGCTTTAACTGCCTGCCCCGCCACCTCTTCCAATGTGCTGCATTCGTCCATGGCCGAAAGAGCAACCGAGGACATGCGAGAACGCCGCTTTCTGCTCAATCGCCTTATCCGCATGGAGTCCTCGCCCTCAGCATCCTCAGGATGTCAAGTGCATCAATCACCCCCAAACCTTGCACTTTAAATCGGTTACCCTCATGTCTCATGCTGCTGAACTTGTTTGGCCCTCATTCCATTGACAGTTATAATGAGCGCTGTAGGTATCCAAACCTTGGACATCCGTACAGTAAATTCTAGGCCCTGCATCATGATCCTTCTGCTTGAAGCCCAGCAACTGAGAGAGCCAATGATGTTGAGCTATGACTTCTAGCAAAGCGAACCGATTTCCTCAAACACACCGCAAAAGAAGCATGCAGTACTGACAGGACTTGACAATGACAATTCCATAGTATGCGGTATTGGTTTGTGTGTGCGTGAGCGGGGGGGCCCATGGCTCGCGATTGGGAACATGGCAGAATGAGGTGATTTTACTGAACAAGTGGGGACAAAAAGGTATGAAGTAACAAGAAGCTAGTAGGAACAAGTGCCTTACTAGTAGTAACAGGTGCCTTACTAGTAGTAACAAGAAGCTAGTAGGAACAGATTCAATTCTTTAGCCGTGCGATCCCATACGACGTACGAGAAGTAGGTTGAAAGTTGGAAGGCCACCAGTTGGATGATTGGACAAGCCACATGATCAAAAGCTTCAACCATACAGAGTCCAGCTTGTTATGTTTTCGCCTTGTTGGCATGCACTGCATCAGCCGTGTGCTGGTTCTTCTTGCCGTGCTTGCCACATGCGTTTCTCAGCTGGTCTCAACCCCGACGACTAGTGTCCATTTCTGTGGTTTTGAAGTTGCAATATATAGTGCAATTGCTTTTTGTGGTTTGAATGCTGCATCATAATATGTCATGGTCATATACGATATGTGTGAAAACCGAACCTGATTGACTTGATCGATGCCTCCAGCTTCGTGTCCGCCTTATTTCTGACTTGCATTTTAGTTCTTTTATGTTCTTTTGTTCTTGGCGAAACATCACCAATAAATACACAGTTGTAGGCTGCATCGGCTGCGTGCACGCCTTTGCCCCAGATTGATGGACCTCTCATGACTTCCCCCTACAAATTCCTTTCCCAACCCAATCGCTGCGGCCATCCCAAGTACAATGAATCGATATCACACGTCAAGACGAACGAAAAGCTCATAACATGTGGCAATGTAGTGAATGAACAAGTTGGGAAAAGGTCCAAGATTAATCGAGAGGAGACGAGATGTGACGTGGACTAAGGTGGCTTGGTGCCATGAGTTGAACCTGAAGTTTCCCTGAAAATCTAGGAACATCTAGGAACCAAATCATTAGTGCGTGAGCTATCCTGCGTCCAGATCGTCCAGTCATTAGAAGCTTTAGTAACGTAGCTAGCTTACTCCCTTAGTTACTTGATTAAGCAGGCGCCTACTTGATTACAGTAAGTAGGAGTGGGCTAAAAGAAAGAAGAAAGGGGCTCAAGAGAACAAAGGAGGAGCTGGAGCTGGTGAGCCCTGAGAACGAGATGAGGTGTCAAAATGCCCAAAAACAGGTCCTGAGCGGACTGAAATTGGATGAAATTGGTGCGCAACTTCTTAAACACGTAGGAGATCAAAGTCCGCCATCCGAGCCACTGCCCTAGACTTCACTTAATTATAAAGAACTCAGGTGGCCAACGCAAAGCCGGCACCTCAATACCAAGCAGTTATATAACATCCCCATAACAATGCTGACCTTGACATGTCGATACATGTTTGGCCTTCTCATCCCAACAGCCCAGCTTCTGTGAGCTCTGCACCGGATGCTCCTTCACTTTTTGAAGCCGAAAGATCCGAACGTGCCCTAATAAGATTAAGCGGTAGTCGTCTGGATCGTCTTTCATGGATACCCTCCCGAACTTCCAAATTGTAGATGATTGGTCGCAAAATACATCAAAATGCTACTTAATCACAGGATGGATATGTTTTCCAAAGCGAGCCGCCCATGTCCCGCTCCTTTTCATAGAAGAAATCATCTGCTCTCCGCAGGTCATCTTTCAACTGTTCATTTTCTTTCCTCTCCGCTTGCAGCTGTCTGCGAAGCAAGAAGATCTCGATAACCTTATTCGTGAACATAATCCTTAGCTGCCCGGCCCTGTCGAACTGGCACTGGAGGAGCCCTTGGCTTAAAGCAGGCCATAGTTCATCAGGCATACCATAATAGGCAAACAACACTTTCACCGCTAAGCCAACCCTGGTCAACCGCCGGTGAATCCAAAATCCAACGGATATTTTCACATGAGATGCTGGAGTGTTGGTAGCCTAGTTTATATGAGCTACAAATGTATCATGCATCAAGGTACAGCATTCTTTGTCACACGCCTGACCACCAGCACCAACTGAACATCATGCAGTGACAAGGGCTGGCGCTTCAGGAACCATGTCATCGAACAAATCAAGGAGACGAGTTACATGATTCAACTAGTCACACTTTGGAGCATGACATGTGCAGGTATGTACAGGTACAGTGTAGAGGTTGCAAACATTGTTTCCGCTTCTTGGATTTTCACCATGAACCACCCTCCTGACCTTGCCTGTGAGGCTTGTAAGAAGCGACGTTGGCATCGTGGCGCAGGCTCCATCTTGACTGAAGCTCGTTCTATGTTTACACGTGTGCTGTTTTCAAAATTCTCGGGTCATGTACTTGTTATGCGGGTTTCATCATGTGTCTTCCTCTTGAAGTTTTCACGCTGATCTTCACCGTGTGTTCATGAATGGCATGAAACAATCCAGAAGTCTATTCATGCATTTAATTGAAACACACGAACTGCATGGAGCCAAATGGTGAAAATAGTGCCACACAAAATGATATTGGCCCCTAAGGCCAATCTAAAGAAAAGCAAACCGACGGTGCCCAAGTTTAAGAACCTGCATCCTAATTATTTCCACTTGGAACTCCTCTCTCTCTCTCTTCTCTGAAATTGTGTTTGCAGGTTTTGTGTTTGGGGGTCTGAGGACTGAGGATTGATGCGATCAGCTGATCCAAGCCGACCTCAGCCACTTCTAATGATCCGAGCCAAGATGGTAAAGGTGGAGCCTCCATGTGCCTCTCTCCGTCTCTCTCTCTCTCTCTATCTCTCCCTCTCTCCCCCTCCCTCTCTCTCTCTCTCTGAATATGCCTGAACCGTGTGCAAACTAAAACGACCTGCGCATATGATCATAAGCATACTTGATAATTCTGGTAAATCACTATATCCTATTTCCATCGGCACTATATATCAGTATTCTGAGGTTCGGAAGCTGCAGCGGACTTGCAAGCGCTAGAGTCAATCATGGCTTCTGGCGTTCAGCTGAGCCGGCGCGGCCTCGTGCCAATTCCCAAACAGTGGAAGGGCTAGAAAGGGGACCCCGCTTTACAACCGTCCTCCTGCAAACCTGCCAGTCATCTGACCACTGCGAACACACGTGTGACCACTTGTTCTCATCTGTTGTCCTTCTGATCTTTCAGTCTGAGGTTTCTGACGATCACCCATTGACAATCTGCCTCGCCAAATCTCCAAAGCTTGCATGTTTTCCCAAGAGCTATTCAGTCATAAGAGTCATAATATAATAGAACTGCTAAATAAACATGTATGCTGGTTGCATGCTGGGCTGCTTGCAAATAGTTGTCCCATGCTATCCCTCCACATATTTAATGGTACGTATAGTATCGTACATACTTACAAGCTAGACAAGGAATAAACGCCATCAAGAACTTCTTGAACCCCATTCACAAAATGCCCATCTATGCCGAACACACTCGCAAACTCCTGTGCAGGGGCTCCGGGCGTTCTGCAGAGCCTGCGCGGCCTAAGCTGAAAACGTGCCTTGCACAACTAGGTGATTTGTACATGTGTTTACACCAATTGCATTTTTCTTTATGCAATATGCGTTGCTATTTTTTCAGGTCCTCCATCCTGGGGTCGGATTGGACCCAACTGTGACTGATTGTGCTGTAACCGGCGTCTGCCGGCCAAATGAGCCCAATCTCGGGCTCCCTGCGGTCCACTGAACCTGATCGACCTCAGTGGAAAGCAAGATGCGGCATCAAAGCTCCGATGAAAATGCTGAGAATGAAACGGTCTGCTTGACGGCCTTAGAGCACTCAAAGCACGTCTGCATGGGCTGTTTGGCAGCCAAGCCCTAGTGTGCAAGCTGGGAGTCAGTAGCCAACTGAAGGATTGGACACAACATGACAGAAGTTGCTGCAGAGCTACAGCCATTTATAGCTTGTGACCTGATAACCAAGGATTCGGCCACGCATCTCCCAGGGGCGAACCTCTTGGCTTGTAGGTCGTCCGTGGCTGGAAAACCTGCACGCAAGATCCATCAATTGACCAACAATTAATGAGCACCAAGTACATCAGTGATGGCAATCTGGACTTTGAGATCAACTTGTGATCCATGCCTTCAGCAGTGCAAGTATGTATACTATACCATAACTTTAGAACGTCTTCTCTGAGTTTCAACGTGCATTGCAGTTGAAACTGAGCGCTTGAATGTCGCGGGCCTTGTGGTCCCTCAAACATGTTTGATGGCAATCATGCGACATTTATCAGTGGCATTCAGTGCCTGTCTTCGCAGGGGCCAGGACCAAGGAGAACCTCCGCTGACCTGAATTGGTTGCAGTCTTGGTGTCATCTACGGCAGTGATAGCTGATAGATGGGGAAAACATGAACAACGCACTTTACAAGTTCTGTACTCCTACATCAAGTGCAAGCAAGGCCACCGCTCATCACAGCGCAGCTCTAATCCATCTCCATAGGCTGATGACCGATCCAAACATACTTGAAGCTCTTTTGCAATCTCCCGGTTGGTTGGATCGGCCTGCACAAAGCAAGCTCGCTTTGCCCTTCACAAGAAAGGAGAGGCAAAGCCAAAACTGCAGCTTTTGAATCAACGGAACACATTTCAGGATTGATACAATCACTAGAGCAGCTCGGCGTGCTCTCTGCTAGGCTGGACAAGGCCTTCAAGAGCCGCCGGAAGCATGTGCCAGCTTGCGTCCACTGCTGACGATCTCGGTAGAGCATTGCTAACTGGTGGAGCACCTGCTGGACATGTGGCTGCTGGTCAAATCGGTCAACGCAAGTATATACAGGAACTCTTCGTGCTTTCGGGCAGCGCGCAATCAAGCTATGGCCTTGAATTCTAGGGTGACTTTCAACGAAACCCTCATCATTTCAAAGGTCAGGTTCCAACGGACTGCAGTTCTTTTTGTCGAATGAACTTAAAACATTTACATACTTTGATCAATAAATTATGTGCTGGGGTGACTTGGTTGGAGGGTGCAAAACCTGACTGACCGCTCACAGCATTCCCTCCTGCATGTTGAACTCGTCCACCTCGTTCCTCAGATTCGGCACCAAAAAGAGTTCCGAATTTTGTACAGTACCGTTACAAGTCTCCACTCCAACCAGCCTGTAGAATTGTCAGGAACAGATGCTGGTCTTCACCAGTTGCGTGCAATGGTAGAACTACCCGGACCATCCCATACTTAATCTTGCTATTTGGGGTCTTCTATGGTCTTCTTAGGGTGACTGTCCTCGAGTCAGACCTGCCATCCCCCATTTGCAAGAATCTTGCTTTGATGTCGCCAGATTCTCCCTAGACCAGAAACTTTCAGCATCATCCAACAGTCATCGGAAAACATCGTGCTCGTAACAAGCAGCTCAGTGTTAACTATGTTAACTATATATATATATAAACATAGATATATATATATATACATAGAGAGTCATATAGAGTCCCAATCTTCAAGGGCCACTTTGTGCTCTACAGATGTCCAAAACATATCAACCAAGACACAAGTAGTTCCGCAGCAGCCACACCGCCTCCTGGTGGTTCCCGCTGCGTTGCTCCAGCACTGCCACAGCGCGGAGGATCCGGCAGCTTCGCGGATCCAAGCCTTACACAGCAAGAAATTGAATCACTATCTAGCACTGCTAGTGGGACATGATTCGTGGAGTCATGCTACAAATGACTTGGGCACAGCTGGGTAATCATGGTAAAAATGCCAAAGGGACGGTGGGCTTCTTTGAACCAGTGCAGGGCGGCATCCTCATCGCCACGTTCGAAGTACGCGCTACCCAAGTTGGTCCGTGCAACTGCGCTCCTGAGGCGCCCAGGTCACTTGGATCATCTCGGCTCACTTGGAGACTACACGCCAATAAAGGCACATGTGACCAGAGGCTGCAGGGAATGTGGGGAATGCAGCTGCACTAGCTAGCAAACTGAACTGCTCCACACAATGTACATACGCACACCGTCACACCTCTGTGTCACATCGTCATCTCAGCCTCTCCTGAGTAGTCGGTTGCACACACCATGGAATTCTCTGATCGCCTCGTCCACCCTGCCCTCGTGCAGGGATCGAGCGCCGTTCTGGGTGCCCCGCACCGCCTAACAAATGAGCGATGTGCTTTGAGAACCTACCAGGACCTACCAGTAACAAAGGCACCGCTACTAGTAACAAGTGCACCGCTACTAGTAACAAAGGGCACTACTATGCATTACTACTACTAGTAGCAACAAGAAGCTACCAGATCGCATGTATATTTATACAGTAATTTTCATGATTTTCATGTCGAACATCGAGCATCTTGGGATCACAGCAATCCCACTAGTTGTGCTCGAAGTGCCCCTCCTGACTTCCGGCCTCTGGATCAACATCGCCCAAGGGGCTCACGTCGAATAAACTCAACAAGGACGAATCCACAGGTTGTCGATCACGGCCAGGTCCGTAACAAGACCCGCAGGAGCTCATAGCCTCAAGACTCACTAATGGGGCCAGTGACATGATTTAAAGCCTTCCAAAATATAGCAAAAAAGCATGCTGCCGGCAAGATGCCAGTTGGTTGGCCCTCTCGAAAAAACTCATGGAGGCCAGCAACCAGCGACTGCATGGCTTCGGAAGAAGTGGCACGCCAGGCAGCGCAGGAGAGCTACTGTGAAAACGCACCAAGTAAGAAGGACTCAATCACTTGCACGTGGGATTGGCACAAAGCTCGAACAATTCGCCAAAAAAACAGTTTCTCAAGTCCAAAAACCTAGATCACCATAGTAGATAAAGGAGAATCAGCTGTTGAAACTTTGCCCGTACATGTGCTAAATCGCTGAATATGATGGCTGCTTCAAAGCCACTTTCAGCAGGCCAGCACAAACGACATTATGTTGACGAACTTCGGTCTCAGGGGTCCCCCCAAACACGCGATACCAATCAGGAACATAGCTTCAACAACCCATCGCTACTAGGGGCTTCTGGCCTTACTACTAGTAACAAGAAGCTATTAGCTTCAACAACCTGCAAGCACATTCACTTGCAATTTGGCAGCCGGACTCTTTTTACATAGCTCGTTGAAACCATACTCGGCCGCCAGAGGTGGCACATTGCGCTTTGTTGGTGACACATCCCACAACCAATCGGCTAAGAAGTTAGGTGGAGTTGAGGATGAGCAGTGTTCAAGCTCCATAGCTCACAATAGTTCACTCACGACCGTTGTGGTCGCATTGGTTGTTGGGATGGTGAGCCAAATGACAAGTGATATGAACAAAGGTGCGGGTATCCATCAAGGAGGTCGGAGCAAGGTCCAGATTGGACAGACAAACGTTAATTTTTTTAATTTCAAACCCAACATGTGTTAGGACCTTTTGCAGCGTCTTGTCGCCTTTTTGTAGTGCAGGATTTCTTCCAAACACAGTGCCAAATGGACCCACAACCTGAGGGTTATGAACCTGGATCTTGGCTCTGCCCGCTCGTCACATGCACCGCCGTTTGCCGGCATGAAAAATTATTCGAAACTCATATACCATTAATCTACAGGCCCGAGCTTGGCCAGCCTCGTTTGATACAAAAGCAAGTTAAACAATATAATAGTAACATATAGTCTATCAGTGTCTATCACATATATAAATAGTACAACATGGGATCCCTGATCATCAAAAATGACATTCCCTCCAGCAAATGTATCCAAGCATTGCTCGGCTCAGACGTCTGACATCTTGCAGTACTGCCCTGCAAAACCTGTCTGTCTTGTATACTTCCTGATCGCGGTCCTCTGTGTAAGGTTTATTGCTGACCATTGAGCACCCCTTCTGGCAAAAAACTGCGATTGGGAACAACCACCCGTTTCCTCTGGATTCTTCATCCTCAAACTACATAATCAAACACATTTTGAAGTTAAAGTATACGGTCACCTTTTGGCCTGCCATGCTCGGACCTGTCTTGAAACTGTCCATCGATCACTGGTTCAGTGAATCACTTTCCATTGGCCGCCTAGAATCCGTTTGCACTGAAGGCGGAGCGTGCAAATCTCGACAAACAACAACCCAAATGCAAACAAGAAACAACTTGTAAACAGCACGTGAACAAGCAAAACTGAGAAAGCAAAACGGTGGCCCATCAATCGAAGGTGCTTAAAGCTGTTGCGGAAGTACTCGGGGCGCTTGAGGCAGCGGCTGGCTTCCAACGAGTCTTCTTGTCAGTGCTCGCTGGCTGACCTTTGCCGGCACCTGCGCAAATGAATGAACAAACGAACGAACGAACGAACGAATGAATCAATGAACGAATGGATGGTCGATAAACACCTTCACTACTTGACCCTTGACCGCCTTGACCTTTGTTCAACAAGTGACTTGATTCCTGAACCTGCCTATTCGATATGAGGGACTGTTCGAACAATCGTGATCCTGCCTCTTCCTGCCGCTGGCTTACGCCATCGCCTGGGCTTGGTCACGCGTGTGACACTGCCCCATTGAAGCTTGAAACTCACATGAAGTCGCTGGACGAGATGAACACGATGTGAAGTGACTGCTCTAGGGTTCCCAGCGAATTGGCCCCGGCCTGGACATTTCTTCGCGCTCAAAAAGACAAAACCTTCGTCAATTCGTCAAGTCTGCCTGCGGCTGGTTTGGTGAATCATCAGAATCGTTCCTCAAGAGCGCAGCTGAACTGATCACAGCACAAATGCAAACTTGACCTGTCTGTCATCAACCCTCTTTTTGGTTCTGGGATGCCCCGCGAGGCATCTGAAGTCTCCTGACAAGAAATTTTGGTGCACACCCCTGGAGTGCTCCCCATCAATAATCTCATGCTGAATGTAAAAGACCTTGACAAGTTATATACCACCTCTGGATGATATGAGTGGGGAATGCGACTCTGTCTCCAAGTGCCCTCTCCTGGCTGCTGACCTGTCGGCCTTATGCGGATCAAATTGAACGAAGTTGAGCAAATCGACAGGCTTGTGAGATCAACAACTGTCATGTTGCCAGCGCAGTCTGACCTAAAGCTCCATGGACATCATGATGAGACCGGTATAACATGCACCTGAACCCTTCCAGGGCCTGCACCTGCTTTTGCCTTGCCCTTCTTTGACCTGAAAGCGCCAAAGGACAAATCACACAAGGTCATGACATATTCATCCGCGCCGACTGGTTTCATCCAACCACAAAACATCGTGCGATCATTGCGGGCCCATTTTGCCAGCCTGCCCTGTGGTGTTGGCACCCAGCGCTCGTGCCTGGATCTGCATGAAGGAGTTTCGGGTGATGCGTCTGGCATCTCCACACATCTTCCATCAAGCATCATCTTTCAAGCTGGGCTATTGGCCAGTCTTCCCAGTCCTGGCCATAGCCCCACCAGTCCTTGCTTGGCACCCCCGGTTTTAGGCGCCTGTTTGACCTCTCCGGCCGGCTGAGAAAAAAAAACACCTTCCAATTCCATCTGAGTTGCTCCGTTCCACCCGGTCTTCCCCTTCTTGCCAGCCTGCGGAAGGGGGGATGTCCAGACGCTTGCGGGTAATAAGGAGTGTTGCAGCAGCTTTAGGACATGAGTGCTACAGCTGAAAGAAAGCTCTGGAGCCCACCTTCCCGTGACCCCATTCATCCCAAGACCACCAGCGGCTGTCACCTGTGAATGACACACCTGTTTGCCTAGAATGCCTAGAACATTGACATCTGTCTGAGGCAGCTGGCCGTCGTACGCCCATGCATCGTTCTTTGGAGGTGCACCTAGGCCTGGGCCAGGTCGTCGCACTATGCCCCGTACGCAGTGGCATCGCTTCGGACTCCTCCCTGCACATCAAAGTGCTGCTTCAAATTTCACATGACATGATCCCAACTGATGTTCCTGTTGCAGTTCACGTTGCTGTGGCTCTCTGAGGCTCAAGCTGCCTGCCTTGACCTGTTGCAATAGGGCTAGGCCGGCGCCAGCGTCAGGGCGCCCTATGCACAATGTGTCAATTTTCGGCCGTTTGGGCATCACTCAGGACAGTACTTGTTCGGCGTATGGCAGTGCATGGTAGTGTCGCAATATGTCGCAATGAGTGGCTCGGTGAAGTAAGGGGAAAGTGGTTGATTTTGCAAGCTTTCTGTTTCCGTCACGTCACTCGGCTTCAAACTTTTGGCCAGTACCGGGCCTGACTCCACCTTGCGTGTGCCGCCGCCCTTTAACTGTTGCAAAAGGACTGCACCCGCTTGTTGCGGTGGGCGCTCCTGCAAAACGTTAGCAAAAGCTTTCACTGCACTGTGCCTGTGTCAATGAGACACGTAGTGAGCGCTGGATTGGCTTTGGACAATACATACGCACACACACACACATATATATATATATACAGCACCTACAAGCCAAGTTAATTCAAAACAACACGTGCTGGTGTGTCAGTTTGGAGATTTCTAGTCCTCCTTGTTGTTGACCAGATTAAGCAGGATTTTTCCTGCTTTTGCGCCAGCATCATTCGTGCCTGTGCTTGTGGGCACTGGAGCCTAGCGGGAAAGCATGTCTCGACGGCGTGATCAAATAGCAAGGGGTGCACAAATCGGAACGTCTGCTTCTGGTCTTTCCGATGCTTCCCGATGCAAAGCAAGAACATTGGCCTTCGGTGTTGGTTTGTCTCCTCGGTGATTCAAGGACTAGTGACCTGCCTTTTTCGTACTTGATCCAACCAACGAGCGTTCAGCTGCATTCACATTCTCTCAGCTTGCTGCCAGGCACGGCAACACTGCTTCCAGCCTGGTCAATCTATCTCCCTCTCTCTCTATATATATGAGGTCATGAAGGTCATGGGTTCACAAAAAAATAACAGCAACAGCAACGTGACATTTCGATTGTCCCGTGTGCAATGTTTTCCGCGATCTATGGGAGCAAACACAAGACAGACCTAAACCAAGTGCCGAAGCCATGCAGGACTACAGTATCCACAAGCCACGGCTATGTATGAAATCTGCTAAAGCTATTCTCAATCGCAATGATCTTTAGACCTTCAGCTATATTAGGACCACTTTTCAAAAAAGAAAAGCATACACCGCCTTGATGGGCGTTGTGCTGGAGATTCCCGGGGGGTGCCATTGTTGAGAGACCTGGCGGCAACGGCTTGTCTCAGCCCATGTAATCTATCACATGCAATCCACCTACTAAGAACTACGATCGTGCTGTTCATTGGCTGCAGAAACTATCAACCTATCTGCTACCTGTATGGGGCCTGACACAAGCATTTGGACGCTCTACATCGCTCCACAAGAACCGGCACCATTGTGCATGGTGACCGCGCTACCTTCTTCATCCTTCTGCTAATGTTTCAAGAAAGGCTAAACCAGCAGCGGCCTGCAGGA
The DNA here is from genome assembly GCA_963970005.1 of Durusdinium trenchii. Lineage (NCBI taxonomy): Eukaryota > Dinophyceae > Suessiales > Symbiodiniaceae > Durusdinium > Durusdinium trenchii. Next base: position 259,823 of record CAXAMN010025995.1, read on the forward strand.
GGCTTGGTCTGTGCCTGTGCGGCTTCAGCAAGGGTGCTTTGGCGGGGGAGATGCCACACACAACTCTCGAAAGCAACTTAATGCAGTGCCTCTCTAGAACTTATAGCATCCTCGGAACATATTTACGCAATATTATACTATATTATATTATATACTAATATATATATAATATATATACACACATGTCGGGCTTAGTGCATCCAAGCTGGACTGTGGACAACTTCAGCCAGCTCCTGACCTGCGATCCCCTTGCAGATTCCAGCCTCAAACGGAGAGGCTTGGAGATGTTGAAGGTGCACAAAACAAGCGGCGTCTGAGGTGGAGATTTATATACATTCTAGATCATTATGGTACATCAACAACACCTTTCGAGATACTTGGAGCCAGCAGTGATTGGTGACACCCCCTGTGGAAACATGTCCACCAGGTTGAAGAACAGGTTTGGCCCGGAACAGGAGGTCACCAGGTGGTCTTCATTGCTTTGTGTTGCAAGACCAGCTGCTGGTTGAAACTTGATCTCAGCGGCTCTTTCGTCACGCGTTCCTCGAGCTCTCAGATTGGCTCCATCTGTGCGGAGCCCGCAAGTCTCCCGATGAAACCCTCAGCAAAATTAGGAAAGACTCAATCTCATCTCCTGAACAAATGGACCACATCAACATCTGAAATCATTGCTTTATGGAAGGACCTTCAATCGGGAAGCGAGATAACTCCTGAGGCTGATCCGGTTCAACGAGGACTCATGGAATCTCAGCATTAATGAACGTCACAACAGAATAAATGCCTGGTGGAACATGCCCACACGGTTGCCATGAGCATGCCATGAGTCACACTGCTATGACCAAGCAGATTGGCCTAGCAAATAGCCATATCAGGACAAAATTGCCGATTTCTCTGATCCGCAACCAGTTCTCAAGGGTATTCGGCCATGCTGCATTGGCAGCTGCCGATGGAGAGCGAATTTAAAAGTGTCAATGTGGGGAGCATTTGAGAAGTGTTCAACAAATCGATGTTCAAGTTGGAAGCCAAAACCTGTTACAGCCCGAACGCAAAATATCTTTACAGTTGTGTACAGTTTTACAGTCAGGTCAAGAAAGTCACAGCGAGCTCTTCTAAGGGACGCATGGTCACGCACCCCACCCGTTTTGTCTAGCCACTTGCTGTGCCAGAGAGGTGGATATGCTCACACACCCTTTGAAGATCAGGAACGGAAAAGTAAGGAACTTCAAATGTTGAAGGAGCAAAAACTCCAGCTGTATTGAGGTCCTGTACCGACCTAGGGAGAGAACATCAAATGCAGAACATTTGAGCTGGCCTGCACAACACAAACTGGCTGAGTTTGGGACGTAGGGTCATGATCTGCAAGCTTCTCAAGTTTCAGTGACCACTTCCTGAGCCATGCTTGTTTTGAAGTACAAGTGGCACCAACATCGTCAAACATGCATGGCTTGGGCAGCATGCACATTCACAACACATATTTGTCTTTTAGACCTGCGACATGGCAAACATTTAACACAAATTAAATGCAATGCCAAGACTCAGTGCGCTGGCGCTTAGCCCTCTGTAGAAAGGGAGGATTCAGCCGCACCCGTACCACAGGTCCTTCGGGAACCCGCTCCTGGATACATGGCAATCTGGGATACGGGGTTGTACCTTCAAGATCGTCTCAACAATGGTTGAATTGTAAGCGGCAAACACTAAGAAATATTCCATCGACCCTTGTAGACTCCTCTATGACAGCAGTAGGATCTATATCAGGAATTGTGGAGCAGTGAGGCATTGCGGTGCGCCGCAGCAGGAACTGACATGAACCCTCCAATAGCCCAGTGGATCTGCGGCAAAAAAAAAATTGCAGTGGCCGGTTTGGACCCTACTAGTATAACATGTCATAGATCTCTGCAACTCCTCGTTTCAGCCTCTCCTGGTAGGCTTGCTTCTGACGCTCCGTGAAAGCATCCCACTTGGCTCTCAACCTCAAGGCACAGGAGCTCGATGGCTTGCCGAAGTTACTGGTGTCAGCCTGATCATCCTCTTTCATCTCTCAAAGGAATGTCAAAAAACAAAGCTGCTGTGGTGGGCTTTGATGCTCAAACTGAAAAGTTCTTCAGCTCGCCCATCCTATGTCAAGCACGGTCCAACCCAGCCAAAACACCTCGAAGCCAGGCAATCCTCATCCATGCTTCCCTCCAGCTGCTCATTCATGAAGACCGCGTAGCCGTTGAACTCTGGGAACTTCTTGGACGGATTCAGGCCCCGGATAGTGCCAGTCATTGGGATGGGGGGATATGTACAATGGCAATGCCTTGAGCCGAGTTCGCTCAGCTGCAAACAGGCTGTCAAAATCTGTGAAACATGCAAGGTCGAGGCTCAATAAGTTAGGCTTAATATCTGGCCAAACCAAGCTTCCTTTACATCTTCTTTGTCATCAGCGGCGTTCTTGGAAGTCTTTGCCATCCACATTCAATTCGTTGGGAACTGCTCCTACTATTGAATGATTGGCCAGTAGCAGGGATGCAGTTTTGAAAGACTTCTGGGACACAGAATTGCACATGGCCACAAGCCAATTTGTAGTCATGTTTCAATCCGTGCTCCACTCTCTTGATTTCCAGCATGTTCCATTCCTGGGGCTTCGTACTGAGATGTCCCCTGCGACCTTGCGTCGTGTAAGGACAACGACCAGCAGTTATGTGTGACGCGTCATTCTCACCGCGTTTTTTTTTTTTTTTTTTTGGGGGGGGGGTGTTACAGTGTATATATATATATATACACACATACTTATAATCAGATTTAATCAGTTAATCATGACATGACTTCAAGGCGCTCTAACGTCTCGACTCTATATAGTCAGAAGTTATCTGGGAAACTACCCAACAACCTTTAGAGATCCATAGAGCCACTCAAAAAGCATCAGCAATATGACAAGTGTGGGAAATCAATAGTGCCAAGGACGGCTTGGTGACCAATCAGTTCTTTCCTCACACGTCCGACCGAGGTTTGGATTCCATACTGCGCCAGCTGCCGCTGCAAGATTTGCTGCTGGAGCATCTGCCTGAGCAAACACCACTTTACAGTCCCAGTCCTGGTTCCGCACTCAACTGTGGTCCCTCTGCTCGGGCCCAACCATGGGGTGTCAATCCTGAAGATGGTGGCCCCCCCGTCAGAAGGAGCGCTTGAGTTTGCTGACACCTAAGCAGGTGAACCTTCTTTTGTTTCCTGGTGACTTTGCAAGCTCAATTAAGCTTGATCACAGTGAAACAGTTGAGCAAGCAGGCCGAATTCAGCGATGGCCCAAGCTTGACCAACCTCAAGCTACATTTGGTGTCAATTTTAGCACCCAACCCATCGGTTGATTTGGGCAACAATAGGATCACTTTGTTGGGACACACCCAGCCCAGTGAGCAATGAAAACCTATGCAGCAGCACTGGCTCGTGTAGGTGCCGCTTCCTGAACCACGGCTCGGCTGCATGTGACGTCGATGCTCCGACCCACCAAGGTTCTCACATTGGGCTCTTCCCGACCCACAAGCTCTGCAAGCTCTGGTCTTAGTTTTTGAAGGAGCCCGTTGAAGTCCGGGTTGTCTGCGATGCCTAGCAAAGCCGCAAAGTCCAGGGCTGTTCAAAGTTCTTATTCTCTGGTGCACCTTCCCATCAAAATCAGGTCTCGACTCAACTTTTCATTTCTTTACTATTTACTGTAGGAACGAGCAATGACAGTATCACCTTCTTTGACGCAAAGTTCATCCTGTCTATTGCAGCCACAGGACTGTAGGAGTACAAGATGTGCTGGTGTCTCATGATGAGCCAGGCTTCGTGGAAGCTCATACGGTTTGGTGGAGCCTGAGAGATCGAACATCTTATAATGTCTTAATTAAGGTTCTCCACTCAGGAGCCAAGTGAATAAAAAATCAAATATCAATCAACACGCTGCAGGAGTGCAAAGCTACAACAAACAAATTGACATTTGATCACACAGTTCTTTGCACCTCCAGTTTGACCAAACCCAAGTTGCCTTCCTCTGCTTCGTGTATACCAAAGGTCTTGAGGTCCCTGGCGGGTCTCCGAAGCCAAAGGCCATCCAAAGAACTCCTCGTATTGTCCAAAGGAGCAGGGGAGCACCAACCAGAAAGGCCACGAAAAGTAATGAGGCCACAGCAGGCTCGGATGACAAAGAGTGCCCTGGACCTGTGTGGCCAAGGCTGGGAGGGGGGGGGATCACCATGAGAGGACATCATTGCCCCTACCGACGATACACTTGGGACATCTCAAAAGCCGACGTCGAAACCTGATGACATGTTTTGACTGTCTTTTACAGCAGTGGCTGCCTTGCCACAGAACTGCCAAGAAAAGGCCGCAGGCGAAGATCGTCGCAATCCAAAGGCACCCGGCAGCAGTTGTGGCACTATACAAGGCGAGCCTTACTGGTGTTCCGCATCTGACCTTATGCAGCATTGGTCACACTATTCTACAGCTCCATTGGTTGCAGCAATTTGCACTTTCTCGAAACAACATGAAACAACTTGACTCAGCATAGATATAGTACCTCATGGAGCTTCATCTTTGAAAGTGGTCAGTTTTGGTGGGTGAGGGCAATGTGCAAATGACAGAGTACTTGAAATGTAAAGGCCACACAACTTGTTTGCGGCAAGCTGTGCACTTTTGACCAATTGTGCTGTGAATAGCAACTGCTCTATAGCAAAACAAACGCCGTGGCGTGTGGTTTCCCACTCTCACACCTTATCACACCTTATGTTGGAGGCCATCGCCATCAGGTTGGAGGCCATCGCTATTTTATTGGGTTACCTTGTCATACCTTATCGCCTTGGTCTTACCTTTCTGCAGCCCTGGAGCGGAGGCTCCACGGAGCATGGACGACTTCTCACACCAATAGCGTGCCAGGAGGCCCAAGGTCGCCAGTGGCGTCAGAATGGGTGCCGCAGGCTGAAAAATGATAGTCACCGCGAGGGTTGAGACCTGCATCTCCCAACTTCTATGCGAGATCGAGCACGTAATAGCATATATATATATATCGTATACACACATATATATATATCTCTACAATATATAGGCACAACAAATTATACATACATTGGTTAAATCAGCTTGGAGGTTAGCATGAGTTGTGGCTATATATATATATATATATATAGAATTATATAGAATTATATAGCCATCGAACTTGACAGCCAAGCTGCCAGAGATGCATACTGCCTCCACAGGATAAAGCGCTGACCTGTCCAGCGCATGGCACGCAAGCGCAACGCATCGATAATCACCGCGAGCCAGCGGCAAATACACCAAATTACAATCACAGGAAGGCCATAGAGGTAAAAACTCAAGTCCATCTGCCATTTTGGATCTGCAAATGTGCTAGGACTCTTCACCAGCTGGTATGCCCATAGAAGCTTGAGACCCCAAAGCCCAAGGACAGGAGACAGTGCGGCGCAGCTGTGTGCCAGTGCAGTTGTAATCATCCAAGCACCTTCCTGACGGGACCGGTAATTGCATCTCCACCACTTCATGGTCCATTGAATTACACGCGGGAACATCTGCTGGAAGATTTCTGCCAACAGCCCCTGAGCAAGAATGCCAACAGGAGGGCTCCATTCGTCACAGCTTGAAGACTCGCAAAAACAGAAGCAGTTGCACGAACCTGCCGTAGTTTCTGACCAATTGGTGCATTGCATCGACATGCTTCCTAGATGTCCAAGCAATGGCCACCAAAGCAACGCTGAAATGCAGGAGCCTGTGCTCAGGAGAAGCAGGAGCGTAGCAAAGGTACAGCAGCGGATCAGCGGCTGAAAGGTCAATGATGGACCACAATATCGTCCATCCAAATAGTGTGCCCATTGAAGATCACATGGTTCAGGGGCGGCTCGGAAATACAAAGGCCACTTTCTGCAAAAGCGCTTCGACCTCGGTTGGAAGCATCGTATCCATCGCTGCCAACGGAAACCGCGCATGAGCCAGTTGCGCTCTGCTTCGCTTCCGAGCACTATGAAGGTGCTGAAGACCTGTGGTGGATGTGCAAGCTGGTAACACACGACAGTGGCTAGCGGCTTTCACATCTTGACGCACAACTAACCGGCAACCATATTCGCGGTCACTACACACATCCGATCATGTTTGATTGCATTTGCAAACGCAAAGCCTAGCTGTGCCATACAAGTCTTTGCAGTTGATTCCGTTTCAGTGAGTATACCCCAAAAATACTCATGCATGATTTGAAACTCAAATCGCAGGACTGTTCTATGGGAAGATCCATGTGAAACCTGAGGCTTGGTAGGGGAAATCACGTTTCCCCTAACAAGCCTGATGATACTCACCAAAAGACCGTCCAAAGAACGACACAGCACTTGAAGCCATGGTGCTGGTCGTTGATGTTCTTGCGCCCGCTCGTGTTTTTGATGGGTGTTGAGACCGGCCTCACCAGGCAAAATGACATGGGCAGCAAGCCGGCTTCAATTCTAAACATCTTAAACATGAGACTCCTCTTTGTCTAAGATGATGCTGGCTTCGGAAAATGAATGTTGGTTGGATGGTGAAATCCTGTGACATCTCCGGCCTCCATCGCCTCGAGCAATGCACCCCGGAAGTCCCGAGCCACGGCCACGTCGCACACCAAGCCATCAAAGCTGCTCCCGCGCAACCTGAGCTTCCAAATTGCTGCGTGTAGCTAAAAAGCCACCGAACAGTCACTGAACAGTACTTGTCTTGGTGTTTGCTCCGGTTGGCCAATATACATTGATAAGTTGAAAAAGAGGTTCTGCACAGTGAAACACACATGTACAAGACATGTAAACATATTTATGTGTAAGAGAATGTCGAGCCCTCATGTGTTGTTTGGATTCCGTTATCCGATTGAATTTGTTTGATAGATTTTCCATCATCTGCCAAGGACTATGCCACTCCCACTTGTTGACAATGCAACCGTCGAGAGTCGAAAGGATGAATTTCCCAGAAAAGCCTAGTGATTCTTCACTGCTACTACTGTAGGTGTGCTAAGCTCTGCCAAGTGTCAGTTCTTCAAAGTGGCTCACAATTTCGGATTCCAACGCAGAATCAGGAATTCCAAAGACCTCCAGGGCATAGTCTGCAACTGATGGTTCCTCAGAATGAAAGAGAAAGTGCTCCGACAGGAAGATTTCCAATGGGTTCTGAGTGAAGGTACTCGTACTCTTTTGAAAGCCTCACTTTTCCATGCCACTTCATGCCCTGAGACCTGATGCTACAATGAGCTGCCGGGGGTTGCCAAACTCGATGCAGAAAGAAACCCTGAAAGTGTCCGAGTGATTCCGAGTGGCTGAGGTGAGATCAGGATGTCCAGCCAAGCGCGGCCATGCGAAACAACTGAGGAGGAGCAGTGCCAAGGCCGGGAAAACCAGCTGAACGCCAACTAAGACTGTGATTCCTTGCTGGAATGCAGCATGGCAATGCAGGCCGACAACTAAGCAGCATATTATTCAGAGTATGCTTTATCGATTTTTCGTGACTAAATCCTTCCCGCCCAACTGTGTCCAGCAAAACCCTTCTATTGAATCTATTGAATTTTATATTGCAAAGGTGGTAGCCCTGAGGTGACCTATATACTCGCGATGGATCTACCAAGTTGCAGGGAACATCACAAGGCAAAATGTATTGCAAACATGGCCAGGGTTCCCAACGCCCCAGAAGTCGAATCCAAACGAACATCAAGTGTTCCAACTGCAAGGGCAGTATCTACTCCAACGTTGCCCATCGTAGTACGTGCAAATCTTGAGCAAAGGTCATTGTTTGAAAATTGAGATCCCTCAAGTGCAAAAATAATCAAGAAAATTGCAGCGATAGACATGAAGAATAAGAAACGGCACACATATCGGAGAGTTTGGAAATAAAGGCAGTACTCCAAGCCATACTTCTCCACATCATCAAGGCGAACCCACAGAATGAATCTGTAGTCTTCTACCACCTTTTCTCTTCCCGAATCGGGCCACTGAAATTCCACATCTGCTTCCATTCTTGTGGCGCATCAAAATAATGAAGCCAATGCCACTCTCTCAACGGACCATGAACCAGCACGCTTGTCTGTAGTAGACTCTCTTAGGAGGGGTGTTCTGGCTGCAAGTGGAGGTGCGGTGTTCGGCAAGCAGCTATTGAGGGTTGGACCATTCCAAGGAAACCGGAAGTTGACGGCACATTCAACAAATTGCAGTAACATGACTCATGACAACCTGCCAGTCATGAATGCCGCTAGTGCACTCAAGTAAGATGGATCATGGATCATGATTCATGATATTACAAAGACAAAGTCTCTTTGCGTGCATCCTGCAGCCATAAGCTATGCAGAACATGAACAAAACCTCGCAGCCGCCACCAAGATATCCACATCTGGTTTTCTCAAACACAAGCCAGTTACCAGTACATCTGGAGGGCCCGCAGTTGCCAGTACATGGCTGCACTTACCATGGAACGACTGCGAAAGTGCGAGAGTTGGCCAAACCCACACCACCAAGGATCGGACGACTGGGACGCGCCTGCCTGAGTTGTTTGTCCATTACCATCCGATCATGACCATCCATGATCGTCCGTAATCCATCTAATTAATGGCTTGGAGGCCATCACTAGTAGGTTGGAGGCCATGGCTTAAAAGGAGCGACACCTTCTGGTTGGTACTGCTATAACATTTGAGAAAAAGTGCCTTCCAGTATGCCAGGTAGTCATAGCCTATGCCTAGGCTGATTCAATCTTGTAAAATGGGAGCTGATTTTTGATGGAATATAACATTTCATCCGAAGCCACGGTGTCACCCGGCATCTTGCTCCCAAACAAAGCTCTGAACAAATTGTCTCAACAACAAGTATTATTTCCTGTATTTGATGTGCAATCCGCGCATGTCCACTGCAAGCTGGCGTCAATCCTTTTCCGAACGCGCACACACAATATGCTAGCTGCTATGTGTTCCAAGGGTTGTGCACTTTCGTATGCCTACATGAAGGGCCTGCATCAGCTGCTGCATCCAAAGCTCTGGTGACCTGAGCCCATGCTGAAGCACCCCAGCTGAAGAAAGACCAGCTTGGCTTGGGAATTCCATTTCTCATAGTTCTCCCAATATGATGGATCTTGGACTGCTCAAGGCCATCACTTGAAAAGGTCCAACAACAACAAGGGATTCTCATCTCTGGCATCCCTGCGATTGGAGCTTTGCATTCAGCGCGGCAAGCCTCGAGTCAACATACCAGGACCAGCATGTTGTTTTGCTGACACTACCATCATATCCTACTTGTCTGTGGAATCCACATGCTCTTGCAAGGGACGGTTGCGTGTCTAAGTTTAAACCCAAAAGATTGCCTTTGACACGCAAGGGTCAATCAGGCTCAGCCAAGCAACATGCTTGCATCTGCATAGCCTTGAGATGGATACCACCTTAAAATCACGAGTTGCGCAAGCCCAGAATTTCCACACCTAAAGAGCTACCTGCTTTCAATGCACATGCAGCAAGCCAGGAAACACATCGGAAAAGGCTCCCGGGTTCTGGAACCACCTGGGCTGTCTCTGACCGCTTTTCAGAAGTTGGTGATCCCTCCATTGAGTGCCAGGTCAACTGAGTTCCGAGCCCAGATTGTTGCGGGAGCCTTCCAATGGCAGGCTTTCACCATGTACTCATTAATTTAATCTTCCCATCGTCTCTCTTTTCTATATATTCTTTTCATTTCTTTTCTGACTGGTTGACGGCCAACCCTCAGCCGCTGGCATCTGAGCGAATTGAAGTTGAGAGGCAGCACCTGACAAGCACTCAGCCACTGAGACATAATGGATGACAAAACGACTCAGCAATTCATCAAGAAACCAATGAACCACCTGGTTCTGTTAACACCTCACCGCAGCCCCACCTGCGTAATCTGGCCTTGGTGATCATTAACAGAAACTTGACAAATCTGCGCAGGATGCTTAAGTGCCTGCTCTGCAAGTGCTCAAACTTCCGATGCTGACAGGAAAGCAGGATGTTTAAACAAGGTCCTTAGGCCTTAGACCCACCTATACTCAATAGTCACAACAAACGTCTGCTGCCAAGCTTCCAAGTGGTCGCTGCCATGTTGTTCAAATAGCCTGTCCAAACACTATGTATGACAAGATCAAGAAGCTACTAGGGGCTCCTGGCATCGCTACTAGGAGTAAGGACGCTACTAGGGAGACGACTGAGGCGGCAACCTTGAGATTCACTACCCTGTGCTGTGGCCTCAGCCCATATGATACACTGGCCAAGCAGGGCTGAACCACGGCGCCCTCCGGCCGAGATTTGGACAAATGGGCTCTCGAAATTTGCCATAAGAAGCGTCCTCCACACCTGAGGCTTAGCATGGCTCAACGAAAAAGACTATAAGGATCTATAAGGCAAACCTCTATGTACAGGTGGTACAAGCACCAACTCCAATCAACAGCCGGGCTGGACTCGAAAATTGCTGGATGGATCCAGATAGATTTCTTAACCCCAAAGTGATGATCCTTTCTTTGGAGCACTTGAGTCTTGGACACAGCAACCTCATGTTCTAAAGGATGCTGGTGAAACGCTGGAGCTCCAGTAGTTGGGCTCTTGAAGCTAAAGCACTTGTCTCGTGTGGCCTTCTGCAATGCCCACTGTACACAGCACAAGAGTTGTCCACTCTGACCACAAAGTACTACACAGCTGTTGTAACTAAAGGCCATTTCTGTAGAATGGCTTGCACAGGGATCGTGTCCAACCCTTGGCCCTCCGGAGCTTCAGGATGGCCTCAGGAAAGCCTTGGCGAGGACTGGTGAGAACGGGTGTTTTCCTTGCCTGGTTGACTGTGGACATTTGCAGACTGTTGTGTATAGCAATTCCCAGTGCAAAGGATTCCATCAAAACACGACAGATTGCACACAACCACAAATAACAGCAAAACATCCAGAAGTGACCTTCCAGATCACTCCTCATCGCGGGCTGATATGGTTTCTTGGTAACGCGTCTCTGATGCCCAGTGGCAGAGCTCGTTGAAGCACGGGGCCTCAGGATCGAGAATATAGGTGGCCAAGTAGTCCGGAGAGATGTTTCATGGTGAGTTTCGGCGCATTGCCCAGTTGGGTGACGACATAGTTTTCAAGACATATTACACACACATATATACATATATATATATATATATACGCTCCCACTTCCAGTCTGGAGCAACCTGATTGATGTTTTGGCCGAAGGTCACCCCACTGAACTTCCATGGTCTCACGAAAAGGACCAACCATATAGACATATAGATCATATATATAATCAATAGTCTCTTCCTGTGCCCCACTGTCCCCTGCACTGAATGCAAAGCCGCTCGCCAGATAGAACCTGGTAGTTCATCTCAGGCGGCCTCACTGGACCTGAAGGGAACTTCCCAACCGCCGGCCGGAAGTTTCCATCAAACCTGCCTGTGTCCCGGCTGCTGGAGGACGGTACATTACCTTAGCGAGTGCCATCCCTAGGGAACACGGATTGCTAAGAATGTCCAACTGCTAGACCCAACAGTGAAGTGTTTAATCCTTACAGTCCACCCAATCTAGGCATCTAGGTGGACATGTGCAAACATCTTCATGTCTGCACAAACAGGTGGAAACAATGATTCAAACTCATTCAACATGTTCTTGCAAGGTGCCACTCCGCTGACGGGACACCGTTCCAGTCTCCACCTCTTCCTGATGCGATGGCTCCCGACCCATGACTGCCCCGCAGTGGGGCAATTGATTTTTTTCACACAACAAAGCCATTCTGACATGCACATTCCATGGACTACTTGAGTGACAAAAGTCAGTTGTTAAATGTTAAGTCTGTTAAGTGAAGAGTCCCTAGTGATATATGCACCTCGTACAACAATCCAAGTCCCTTCAATTATATAGATCCGTTTCACTGCCATAAGGTTGCCCTGTCCAAACAACCAAGGTCATGCACGCCTCCCCAGTAGCAAGCTCACGCTCCAGCTGCTCGCGCCTGAATTTGCAGTGCAGTCTTTGATGCCATGGACACGTCATGAACCACCCTACACGGAGATTAACACAACAAATTGTTTTGTCAGAGGCATAGAACATCCTTTCAACCAATGTGCTCAAGGGCATGGATCAACGTCTTGAATCTGAGAATATCTGAGAATGGTTCAGAATTTAATTTTGAAGATTTCTATATTATAGTTTGCTATTAGGGTTTCTAGGTTGTATTGGAGGCCATGGCTATTAGGTTGGAGGCCATTGCAATTAGGTTGGAGGCCGTTGTTATCAGAAATAACATGACATAAACAAAGGAAAACACATTAGTAACACCAGTCTTCGACTCGATCAGCTAGCTGCATCTACGACGGTTCATGCAATGTTCGCTCCATTGAGGCCGAGATCTCTCCCAAACACTTTGCACCAAGGCTCTGGTACTCCAAGCGTAGCTGTCGCACGTGATGTTTGCACCTTCAAAGGAAAACAGCTTTGTTTTTTCAGAAACTGTCACGTATCCAAAAGATCTGCCCATAACCCTCTGAAAGTGCCTCCCCCAAACACGCGCAGCCCCCTCGTAGGCAAGTAGCCAATTGCATTGTCAATTTCCCGTATGCATCGTCAAGCAGCAACAAAAAAGGGGCCACAAAGGTAGGTGTGTGAACATCCAGGTGCTGGTGAAGTTTGCCTGCTTTGAAAGAACCACATGAAACGATAAATTCCCCCGAGTTTCCCCCTCCTTGCCTCTCGTACTTGTTGTAGTGCCTCAGCCAAAACTAGGTGTTTAGACTGGCTAGAGCCAAGGCCCATCCATCATTATCTGCCAAAGGGTAGTTGCACGAACGGCCTATTGGCCCAATACCGTGGCCCTTTTTCTTTCTCGGGCCTATATGAGCTATTTGGGAAACATATTCCCCACAACCCACGACTGCGAAAGCTGGATCGGATGAGGAACCTGAAGCGGAGCCTGGCCAAGGACTTTTCTCAACCTGTCGCCAGCAGCCCTTTGTGCTTCACAGTGCGCATAATTCAATCTCTTCAAATGTTTCTCGGTCATCTGCTTTCGGAAAACTTCTCGTCATCAAATCAGCAGTGCTCTTTGCTCCATCAACTTTCTCAATCGTCAGCACACCATTTCTATAGTATTTTGTTGCAACCACAAAAACCTGGTTGCACGTGTTCTGTCTTGCCAACACCAACGCGACACGCTATTGCTCTAGCTGCCGTAGATCCGCATCTCATTGTCAATGTGCATGGCACTTTTCACTCATTCAGAAAATGTTTCAAAAACAAACATGACACGGCACCTTTGCAAATCCCATACTAATTACTCTGCTTCTGTTGAGCTCAAGGAGACAACGCTTTGTAGATTGCCCTTTGTCAGCAGGAGATGCTGTTGAGCGTCTGGTCTCCAAGTCACACGCACAAACACTGTTTGTAAAACAAATGAGTTGATTGCTTCATGTATTGCATTCTGAAAATTCTCTTGCCATAGGGATGTTTCAACAGATATCGTCTCAACTTTTTCAGTTTGTCAAGATGACAGTTCCGCGACATTCCTCGCGCTAAAGCCTTTGCTGTGTTTGCCAAGTCCGGCCTATCCTGTGAAAGATAGGCCGTTCGCATGGTCAACGACCTAAACAACTTCACCTCCTCTGGGCCCCAGCTATTGTTTTTGTAAATGTTCAAATCCAACATCATTGATCTTCGCCGCAGGGATTTCAGACCCCTTCGAACCACTCAAAGTGTGCCCTGCATCTGCTTCAATATCCATCTGGTGTTCGCCATTCTCCCTTCTCACAAGCTGTACCAAGCTGTTCAAGAAAAACATCTGTTACAGTTTGTCATCCTTTAAAACCTTTGCCTCTTGTCCTAATGTTGCTCGCCAACGAACCTTGTCACTTGCAAGAACAAGATAAACCATCACCATGGGCCATGCCCCACATGTTTCTGCTCTTGTGTTTGCACGTTGCGGGACAAAGTGCGCCGATTCAAAAATCATGTGGTTCCAACCTTTCTGAAAAGTCCTTGAAGCATCTTGCGTTCCATACATGCTCCGGTTCAACTTGCCACACGTGGGCTCTGTGTCTGCCTGCTTCGCAACGCAAGTCCTTGGGCGGCAGGTCAATGTACAAGTCACGCTCAACGACGCCCATCAAATGGGCTCTGCTCACACGCCACGAACAAGTCTCTTGCGCGGCCTTTGAACAGCGCCATCAGCGTTGTTGAACAAGGCAAAAAGAACATCCCAATTCAACTTCTGACAACTGCTCTCCTGGCTGTTTGCGTTTCTGGATCTCTCTCGCCACCCACCTTGACGCGCAGAGGTCTTTGATCATCACCTTTGTTGATAAACCCATTTTGGGGGAATGGGCCCTCGTCCTGTCACAGCTTAACATTTCCACAGTCAAACCCGATCATAAATCTCATCTTTGACTCTGACCCATCTCAACTCTTCAGCTCTTGCCTTGTGCACCTTCTCTGGATCCAGAAGAACTCCAGTTGCGTCAATGAACTCTTTGTTTCTTCTTGCTGCGCAAACTGCGCCTCGTTCCAAAGCGCTTCATGCGGGGTAGGACCTGCGTGCAACAATTCAATTGAAGACAGCAATCCGTCTGCCAACAGCTGCTCTCGAAGCCCTTGTAACACTGCACGGACAAGCCGACCTGGATAAACCAGCGCTTGTTTGGCAACTCCTCCGATGACTCATGCCTAAGGGGCCACCGGCTTGACATTCTGCCGTTTGCGAACTCGAAAGACACCTGGAAGATCCCCCAACTCCTTCCAGTCAGGCGTGTCCCAAGCAGTTGGCGGTCAGTTGACGGCTCAGGATGCTCAGGAAGAAAGCATTGTCCAGCATCATACTGCTTCCGACACATCTTCACTGCTGTTCGCACTCTCTCTTTTTGCGAGCGAATCTCTTCAACAACTGCAGGATCTCTCGTGGTTTTTCAGATTGCGAAGCGGCGGAAAGGACCAGCAAGTTACCAACCACGGCTCATCATATTCCAATATTCCTTCCAGACTTCCAGCTCTGAACGATCTTTCTTCCTGTCCAAAATCCACATGTCCTTAATTAACCTCACACAGATTTATTGCTACTCCTCTTTGAAGCCCGACACAAGCTGCAAGCG
This sequence comes from Durusdinium trenchii, assembly GCA_963970005.1. NCBI lineage: Eukaryota > Dinophyceae > Suessiales > Symbiodiniaceae > Durusdinium > Durusdinium trenchii. Next base: position 274,903 of record CAXAMN010025995.1, read on the forward strand.
AAGCAGGCCAACTCAGAGGAAAAATCTCCATCACATCTTGTCACCTGAACAAATGGATGCCGACAGTGTTGCTATCTTTTACACGTCGGATTTGTCGTATTCAACTCCTTCTGTCACAAATTGCTGCTCAATCACTTCCTCCAAAACTTGTTTCTGCATTGCTTGGTAACTGTGGTGAATGTCAAATTCCAAACTGCCTACATCCAAACTTGCGGTTGCCCCTGCTGGTGCTGCTTCTTCTGCCACTGTTTGTTCAACCAATGTTTCAAAGTCTCAGTGTCAACTTCGGCCGCCCGCTTTGGAGAAGCCGGCCTAATCTCGGCAGCAGGAGGCCCGATGGGCCTCGAGACTGGTGAACTCTGTCGTTCTAGCACTTCGATATCCACCTCAGCCTTCCTTTTAGTTGGCCTGGATGGCTCATCATTCTGGCCCGCTTGTTCTTCTCAATCTCTTTCTCTTCACGAACTCGATTGTAAGTTCTGTGACGACATTCTGCACTGTGCTGAATCTGCTGAATCATCTTTCCCTTCTTGACACTGCAGCAACCATCACAACCAGGGGTCTCACCACACTTCCCTATCCCCCAGAAGGGCCTGCTGCTTGTCACATCTTTCACTGCCGTCTCACGTCGACTTGCCGGCTGACGCCGGCGCCGTCATTGCAAACGTCATCGGAACTGGCGTCGTTGGGCTCACCTCCGACTTCCTGCCATCCACTGCATGAATCTTCCATGGGGCACCTCTCAACTCACCCCAACCATCGGCGCTCCACCGTTCAGATTCCGACAATCGATGAAACGAACTGCTAGCCCAAACTCCAGCTCATGGTGAGCGCCAAAAAAAACTGAACCAAAACCTGTCGCGCAACCCAACAAAGCTATAGCATCACTTCTCTTACTGACTGGGCCAGCTGCTTTGAACATCATGCGTTCTCTGAACAATGGAACTGGTTTCTTCCACCGCTGCCTGTTCTGCGCTCTTCTGGTGTCTGGCCGTGTGACTCAATCGACGCTTCAAGTCATTGATGCAGTTCTCAATTTCGCCATTTGCTTTGCTATCACCCGGCGGTGACTCTTGCGGAATGATTGCGCTGTCACCGCAACCTGCTGATGCCGTACGCTTGAATGCACACATTGCTGGTTCCCCACCACCCTTGGAAACAAACTTCTTGTAACCAAGCACCTCATAGAATCAGAACTTTCTCATGGCTTCATTTCTGGCCTTCTTGCTGTCCAAAGCTGGCGCAAACGTCATCCGGGCTTTCCTGTCGATCATTGCCAGGAAAGGTCTATTGCCTTCCTCCTCTGGCGACATGTAAAATGTAAAAAACGTGACTCGCAACCGGCATTGTCTCCTCTGAATGAGTCTCATGTGTCTTCGACCAAGCCCTCAACTTTCAACGCGCTGAGGGCACCATGCTCTGTAAACTGCACGTCCACCTGGCTCACGCTCATCCAAACTCTTTCTAAGTCGGTTGGCCGGGATGATAAAAGCAGGAGCGGCTCCTCTCACCTCCTCTTCCAAAAACGGAGCCCGCTCCCGAACTTGCTCCGGCTGCCTCCTCCAGCGGTGCCAGTGCCGGCCCTCGAAGTTCTTCCTCCTCCGCCTCCTGCAAGTCCGCCGGCCGCCCAAGAGACTTTCTTCTTGCGCTTCGCCTGGCTCTGACCCGAACCAAGTGCACGACTGCCCAACTCAACTTTGGACTGCTGACTGTTGTCACCAACCTTCGCATGTTGCGCACACCACGCTCTTCAAAGGAATTTCACCGGTTCCGGTTCCTCCAAATCGACCATAGGTTTTGCAGGACTCTTGAAACAACCGACTGGGATGCTCAATCAACATTAACATGCCACCGCCCGGATCAAGCCACGTGTTAAAGCCCTTCTTGTGAACTGAACTTGCACTCGGCAACACTTTGTGAACATCTGCGACTGTCCAGTGACTCCTCTTCTTGCCACCCCCATCAACACTTGTGATTGTTGCTTTGCCCATGTCACCAAGCCTTTCCCCCGCTGCTGCCTCGAAAGGTCTATCGCTTTCACTCGGCTTCCGAACTCTCCGCTACGGCTGCACCTGTATCGTAATTCAAGCGGAGCCAACCATTTCACAGGCCAGAATTCAAGTGACACAGATCTAAGCCACCTGCTTCTGCATCTTTCTCCGGCTCATGGTTCAGGGAAGTGGCTTCTCGAGAATCCCTTTCCGCCAGCTTTCTATTTCCTCCAGCCTCGCTCCAACAATCTTTTGCTTTGTGACCTTCTTTGCCACAATCGTTGCAACGACCTTTGTGAGGTGCTTCTCGGTGATGAACCTTTGCCTTTGCCTTTCGGCTGGTTGTCTTTACCTTTTCGTTTGGTTTTCGACTTGCTCCATTAATCCTTTGCTGATTAGTCTTGCCACGCAAGTCTATAGCAAGCCTTGCGGCCATCTCTCCGCCCTTTACCGCCAGCTGTTCCTTGTGCAACCTTTGGAACCTTTGATCTATGCCCCAATGTCTTTGATGCCAATTTGATGCCTTTATCAATCAACGCCCCAACATCCACGACAAATGCTTCACTCGACGACTCTGAAAATTGTTGCTGATGGCCCATGGCCATCTTGGCACCTGTTTTGGCCTCAACGAACACTCGAACTTCCTCCTCAATCTGGTCACGAGCCCGCAGGGCTCGCCATCTCTCTAAAAGGCACAGGCCAAGGTTTCGTAAGGTTGTTCTGTCCAGATGGTGAGAGCATTCAGCATCACGCGTTTCCGCCCACTTGTTGCAGGACCATACTTGCGACGCAACAAACCCCAAGCTTCTAGGCCACTGTTGCTCGACGACGTGTTGTCAACGACATCAAAAGGTGTTCCTTCTGTTGTTGGCCCCAATGCACTGTACAACTTTGTGTTCATGTCATCAGCATCTTCAATGGCATCATGGGAGACCGCATGCTCCCCATAGGTGTTTGTCAACATTGCTTCTGTGATCTCACCTTCAGATTCGGACACTGGCCCACTGCATGGCTTCACGACTTCTCACAAACACTCGTGCAACGTAATCTTCAAGTTTGATGCCCCACAACTAGAAATGCTGCTCTGCCTGTTGGTCGCCAAGATTTTTGTGGTTTGCCCAGACCTTTGCTGTCAAACAAACTATTCCTCTCCTTCTGCCCCCTGATGGGTTCAAGGGCTTCTGGAATCATCTGCAGAACCTCCATCTGGGACCGCTCTTGTCTCTCGGCCTCAATCACGGCCGCAGCTGATCGAAATTCACTGCCTGTTCCAGTCTCTGATGCTGTGCTCACATCACGCATCTGCCTGTTCTCAATCACGCTCTTCTGCAACTGTTCTGGCAACCTCGACTGCCGTTGTTGCAAGCTCTGAATTGCTTGCATCGACTGTTGAACATTCATTGATCCATCTCCTGGTCGTACCAGGTTGGAACAGCCAACGACAAAACGAACAGTGCAACACCGATCTCATGCTCAATGAACCGACAAACATGTAACTGCTCAAGATCCAATGTTGCTCCAGCTGACCGGCAATGTACAACACAGTGCTCAACAACAGCTGCTCGGCTCCGACCAAGCTCAATGCAACTGCAAGAGCCACAATCAATGCTGATGTCACACCACCTGCCATCGACGGTCCCTCTAGGTGGATCCGGTTGGCACCAGCGGCTTTACCCTTCTCGGCCGATGAGCCACGTCACGCTACCATGCACGAATGGCCTCTTGGCACAATACCGCGGGTGCACCTTTTCTTTCTCAGGCCTACATGAGCTATATGGGAAACGTGTCAAATCTCCACAGTAGTAGGAGGTCCTTCACCACACGACAAGGGAGGGGAACCTCAACAGCTCCGGTGACTAGTTGGCAAACACCTGATCCTGTAGCCTTCGGTAGCATTGCATGCCAATGCTGTAATTTCTTTGGTTGTCGTCCATAACTAGAGACCTGTCACCAGAGGGAGGGCCAACCCAAACCGGAAAGAAAGTGCCTGAGACAGCTCCCACGTTCTCTTCAGCTCCTCGGCCGTGGTGCAACAGAGCGGTGACGAGGCATAGCAAAGGCAATGCCACACCAAAGAAGCAAACGAAGCCGATGAAGGCCTGGCGGAAAGGGGATGAATGGCTTTGAGTGGGCTTGGGTGACGAAGCTTTCTACTTTTCAGGAAGCATTCAGGAAAGTAGCAAACAAAAAAAGTTCTTTGCCAGCGTTGCCTCCATGGCATGTTTTTTCATTACCCTAAGGGATCGGATCAGCCCCAAAATGCAGGTTGGATGAGCCACCCTAATTGAATGTCATGGAACAAGTGGATAGAAAGGTTGAGATGTGATACTGTGGCAAAAGTGGGTTGATAATGATTGAGGCACAGTGGAGTTAGCGGCCAGCGTTGTGACTGATGCGTTGACATCAGGGAATTACAGTAATGGCTTGAGTACACTTGTTGAGTCTAATGTACTGACATGGTTTAGGGTCAATTGGCATGAGATATGACACTGGCAGAACTGATGAGAGACGGGATATGGGAAATCTGGACGAGATCCTGCGGGCGAACTGGAGATGAGATCATTAATTAAGGTCAAAAAACAATGAGACTGGAAACGGGGGCAACGCTTTTTAGTTACTTACTTACACTGGATCACGGGATCTCAATTTGTTTGGAGGCCGAAGTTTTATAGCCCTGTGGCTCTGGAAAGCCGAATGCTGAACGGCGCAGCACATCAATCGCAGCGGAGATTTTTCCGTCTGCCCGCGCACGAATCTGTACTCCTCTGGGATTTCAGGCCTTCAAGCCTACCCAAAGCAACGCACGGACTGCAATTTTTGCCTTGACCGAAGGCGCGGTTCGGCATGCTCACTAGCAAAGTGTGAGAACGGGCAAAGTCAAAAGTTCCAATGGAAACGTCGAAAGTTTGGTATTGACATTGAAAACATCACGGATCTTCGGAATGAGAAGCCGAATGGGTTGCCCCGAATCCAACTCTCAGAGTCATAAACGCCCAAAAAATGGCAGACACATCGGCTCTCAGCCCAGCGACCTGCAAGGTCCGGATTGAACATCGAATTAAACGTCCAACCGAATAGCCATGGCCTCCAACCTAATTGCGTAGTCACGAAATTACACAAGAATACAACAGCCCTGCCTGCAAAGCTATTCAACTTCATGGCTCTTCTGCACCTGCTTGTTTTTTGATTTGGCACCGAGAAGGATCGCACTCCTGGACCCTTGTGAATCGGGAGTAGTGTGCCTCGACGCCCTCCACATCCACCAGCTCCTGGAAGACCTTCTGCGCATCTTCTGGTGCACAATTGAGGCGATACCTGTGGCAACGATCAACTACCTAGAAGCCTGCATAAGCCTGCCATTCATCACTGAGAGAAACTCAGCTGCAAACCTGCCAAGCTTCACCTGCAAGTGCTGCAGATGTGCGGATCTCTTTGGCTGTGTGATGTTGGATGTTTGACCCTCTGCCGAGCTTCAGCCAGGGCACTATGTCTTCTCCTTTTTGCTGCATGAGCTTCTCAATATCAGTGCCTCCTTCCTCGAACCTTGAAGCAATGTCAGTCCAAAGCTTGAGGCATACAATGACAAAGGCTCACAACTGAACCTTTTTGCGGCCAACAAGAAATATTTGGCCAAAAGTAGCAACTTCCTGAGAGTGTTGCCATCCAAGGCGATCTGCGATCAGGTGACGGTTCCTCAACAAGAAGAACGTGAAGTCCATGACATTGCAACCCTGCACAAATCAGCTCAATGACGTGCCTGCTTTGCTGCATCTTGCAAGCGAGGCTCTGGCAGTGAGGGCAAGTGACAACGACGACTCCATGATGGTAAGCACCTGGACTACAACGAGTCCAAGTCTGACAGCTTCAGGCTTTTGCCAGTTGAGTAAGTCAAGGTGGACCTTGCTGAGAGCACAAGGAATCACAAATCAAGCTTGTCTGGCATCAAACATGCAAGACGAGGCACGCTTTGAGATCTTCTTGGCGCTCCGGCCGTCACAAACCTCAGGCTTTTGGGCAACTTGCAACTGACTCAAGTGTAAATTCAACAACACGTGAAACTGCCGAGCAACTCCCTGAAACAATTATGGAAGTGGAAAGGACAAACTGGAACGAGGGGATTTGTCATGGATTGCCCACTTCCGTGTTACTGTTTGTTGGAGGGAGCGTACCTGTTGGAGTAATGTCCTAAGCAACCATCTTTTGGTAGGTTTTGGGTGGGTGAGCCAGCGAAGGACTGCTAAAGTTGGGAGTCCAAGGTGCGTTACAAGTGAAGGCAATTGCATATGCCTCTTTTGATCTTGTTCCAGGAAGACCATCGGGAGCACGTTCCAGTTCTAGCCTGTTGAGACGCTGCTTGGCCATACTCGCAGGCACCCAGCAACTCGCCCATTCAAAGGCTCTATGCCAGCCAGTTGACTACTTTTCTGGGAAGTTTCACGCACCACAAGCCTGATTACGTCCTCCAACTCCTTCACCTCGTCATCCCAGATTTTGCTCCAGTCACCCGTTTCCTAAGCGCACGCAATGGTCATGCAGTTTTCTTCTGCACTCTCCACTTCAATTGCTGTATAAATATGTATATATATATATATATGTGTGTGTGTTCTGATGTATATATATAGTTTATAGTTAATGTGTATATATATATATATATGTTGCTTTTAGGATTACATGGCATGGGCATTGCTTATCGCATCTGTCAAACAAATCCACACCACTTTGTCGTCCAAACTAGGTGCAACGAACTGAACAGACAAGACACTGCCCGTTCAGACTGGGAACTGCAATATCGAAGTCCAGAGACCCTCAGCAAGCGCAGCCCCTCCCATGAACATGCATGGACATTTTGCCGTGTTGTTTTGGTTCTATGAAATCTTTTGACCTATGAAATTTTCTTTGTCACTGCACTGGCACCGTGGTTTCATCTAGACTCTCTGGCCAACCATTGGCCAAACTCATGAATCAGGATTGCCTTGTAACTCTCCGTGGGTTCTACTTCAACCGGTTCCCAAACTTCAAACCCCATCGCACAAGTTCCGTCCCGACTTTCTACCCTCATCTCATAACCTCCTAATGGATGAATTGGTATATAGTTATTTTTGTTGAGGGAAGCAAGTACAAAGTTGACGGGCCAGAATCCAACCTCGCTCTACACCAAAAAAACTGTTCGACACTCACTTCCCATTCGCGCCATTGGCGCTTCGGACCAATTTTTTTTCCGAGCATGTTGCGGAACGGGTTTGCAAAAAACAAAAAAGTTCGGAATTCAAGCGGTTTCGTCACAAACACGTGGGCTTACTGAGAGCCAGCAAGGCTGCTGAGCAATCTTGGACGGCCATGCTGAGCTCATGTTCGTTTCCGGCATGCACAACCTACATGATTAAACATGATGCACGCAAGAACCAACAAACCCTAAAGTGTGTTCATGCATGTGTGAATGTGGGCGGGCATCTGAGAGAACCCCTTTGCAGTTTACCCTTAGGGCAGGACTGTAACATGTATGTATATATCTAGACTGTTGACTCTTGACCAGTCGACTGCTGCTAACTTTTCACGTCTTAAAGCCACTGCGCGCGCACATTGGCAAGCAGGGCTGCCACCATAGTAGGCATATGTGGGGGGTTGATGTATTAGCCCTTCACGACATTTGAAGTGTAGATAAGTGTAGCCTTTAAGATCTTTAAGTTGTCAATCACACCGCTTTGTTAGGTGGCTCGCAGGTACCTAGCGCTCGTCCTAGACCACTCTTTCTAGGGGACTCCGAAGGGAATGTTAGAGACTGGCAGCGGTCGCTCCCAGCCCCCTTGAAACCTGCAGTGTGGTGGCCCTCGGTGCTTTTGGTTGTGGCCTTGTAGAGAGGCTGCGGCTTGTTTGTGCAGGCCCTGGGCGGCTTGTACCTGGCACTTACCCTAGACTACTCTTTCTATGGCCTTCCGAAGGCTACGTTAGCAGCCGCTCCCAGCCTTGTTGAAACCTTCAGGGTGGTACCTGGCGTTCGTCCTAGACTACTCTTCCTGGAGAGCGAGACTGGCAGTCGCTGCGCTGAGGTGGCGTGCCTTCGGTGCCGGTTGCCTCCTTGCGCAGGCTTGGCCGCTGCCACTGTCTATGGGATTCCGAAGGCAACTTTAGAGACTGTCTGTGGTCCCAGCCCCGTTGAAACCTCCAGGGCCAGGGGCCAGGGTGTTTCGGTGTGGCGACACTGAGGTGACCACGGGCGGCGTGGCCCCGGCGCTCGTTCTAGACTCCTAGACTACTCTTTACCTGCAACATCTTAGACTTACTAAAACAATAGGTGAACAATTACGGACATTATATGACCTGATTTAGGTTGCAACCTAAACTACTTTAGGTTGCAGCCTTTTGAAGCCTTGGAAAATGGTTAAGAATCCATGTTCAATCATTTTTGCGGCTTTATCTGAGTGTACCAACTTGTGTGGCTGGCTTGGAAGCATTGCTAGATGATAAGACGTGCTTATGTCATCTGCCTTCAAAGGCTTGGAAGGAGACGGTGATGCTTCTGGTAAAGCAATATCAGGCCCGGCCCCCATCTCGCACAGGGGGGGTGTTGTCTCGCACCCCCGCCGGGCCCTGCTCACGCCGCCTGCATCCTACTAAGCCTGCGCCTGACGGTTGCGCTATATAAATTTATAGCTTGATGGATTTATTGATAGATAATTATATAGTAATTAGATAACTAGATAGGTAGATAGATAGATAGACAGATAGATGGACGCCCATCCGGCCAAAGGATTGATGGAAATGATTCAGCTAAACATTCGTTTATGACTGATTGCTGAATCATTTCACAAGGTACGGAATATGCAATTAGCAAGGGTTCAGCACGGAAAGCGTTGCGCGCGAAGGGTCGGAACCAGCGGGTGGAAAAGAAGCCTTGCAAAGCTTCGCAAAACGCAAATCTTCTACCATAGGCGAGTCAGGAAATTCAGGGCGCACTAAGGCCGTAAGGCCAAGCAAAGAAACAAAATAAGGCAACAGGCAACACTGCAACACTGACTCCCAACAGCCAGAGGAAAGGAGAACAAAACAGCAGGGCGGGGAAAAGATTGGAAAAGAAGCCCCTCTCCCAACTCCCGCTCATCATTGTCCCTTGTGCCGGCGATGCGTACACTGGCCGAGGTGCACTAAGGGGACTTCGACTGAATAGGTCACTGGGACATGCTTCCTCATGAGCCTAAGTTCTTTCAGGCATCGAAAGGACGATCTCACTTTGCGCACAAAAATTCCTATATAGATTGTCCCAATGGGAGCAAAATGCTTACTGCATGACCATGCAGTGTCCCCGACCCCAAAGACATCTCCATCTATGCAAGTTGCAGTCTTTGCCTGGGTCGGCATCGGAGAGCACGTGCTGGGAGGCGCCACATGGCGGCAAAAATCGAAAAAGAATTGTATGGGCTGCAGATGTTATTTCATAAAACATGTGTGCTCTATACATTTCACACAAAAATTCCCTATAGAATGTTATATAAACCGCTGAAATTATAAAATGTCAAGACTCAAGACGCTACAAGCCAACTGATGCATGGCAGAGCCTGCTGCTTATAGAATGACTGTATTGACCTCATCCGAAAACAATCGATTACTAAGGAAATTTATTTATATATAAAGTGCATTGACCCTCTCCACGACCCTCTCAGCGGCCCTCTCGGAGACTCTCTTGGAAGCCTCAATCCTTTTTTTCTGCCGCAAAACGAGCCAAACAACTATGTTCCCGTCTCTCACTATTTATGTATCTTGGGCTACATTTTATTCAAGAGATCTATATATATCTTTGGAACCACGTGCCTTTGTGGTCAGGCTCTTGGTTTGTTTATTTACAGGTTCTTGGTTTGTTGCTACCGTGAATGCTTCGACCCAGTCTCCAATATATAGTGGCGCACAAACAAAACAGCAGCCTGACAACAAGATTCATGTGTTTTGCGCATCGACAGAGTGAGGGCCGGTGTAGCTTATAAAATGTGTTGAATCGCAAAATAAGCAAACCAAATCTTGTGTCTGCTTCAGAAATGGTGTTTTACAACATGTATTGACCCCCTGATATGATCGACAGCTTAAAGAACAGACCTGTTGTAAATTGTGTTGACCTCGTGCTCCAAAACTGCTGCTTTATGATTGCCAGCCCTCCAGTTTGGGCCTATAAAATGTATCGTGGGAAAACATTTTGTAAGGGGACGACATCGACATTTTATAGTGTCTGAACCTAGGGGGGGTGCTGACAGCTTGCGGGCGCGGCGCGATCACCAAGTTGCTCGATCACCAGGTTGCCCAAACATGCTATACAAGGCTCGTTCAAACCTTGCAACTTTCCCAAAGTCCTCCTGCCTGCATATCTAAGACGTTCCTCAGCCCGCGCAAAATCAAATCAAAAAGCAAGCACTCGCCGAGTCCTCGGAGACTCCACCCAAAGCTCTTGGCAAACTTTCAAGAGGGAAGCAAGAGACAAATCCATCGGCACTGGGCGGTATCAGAAAAAGGTGGGCGCATGCCTGTTTCAGTCGAAGGGCATGTGGACCACTGCGAAGCCCACCAACCAGCCATGCGCTGCTGGCCCTCCTTCAATGTAGCATGGGTTAGTCAAAAATTTGTTTCGGCTCCAATCATGTGATCCCGGACAATTCAAAATCTCTGGGTTTGCACATGGTTTTCCCGAATGCGTAGCGAATGTTTCTCGTTTAACTATGGGGTCTGGGGGTATAAGGAGTCTTGGTCGCGATGCGTTGCGTTCGTAACCGTTGTGAGGTGTTCGCAGCCGTTCGCGGTAGGTCGCTATGGCGCTGGCATCAGGCAAAGCTTTTGGATGGGGGCAGGACTCACCTGCCAGGTTTGTGCGGCAAAGCGCAGAAACGTGTGGAAACGTATAGTAACGGGTTGAAGTGTGGAGGATGATATGACTGCGCACCGCAGGTGCAGCGATTTGTGCGATCCTCAGTCTTCTTTGCCACGAGATTGAGATTTGCGTTTAAGGCCTGTGTTTTTGAGGTGTTGGATATGGCTGTGACATTGAGACTTGCGTTTCAGGCCGTTGCTTCAATGCGATTTTTGCCACAAGTCTCAAGCCAAAATGGCGATGTTGGTGAATGGGAGTGTGCTCAGACTGTGCTGAAATCATTCCAAACGTGTGGTGTGGTGTAAATTTTGCTGAACACATGAACATGCATGATTGATGATTGACACGTATGAACATGTCATATCGTCACTTTTCTTGGCAGGTGCAGTACTTTGTGCGTGTTGGAGGTATCGAAGTCGAATTTGTGGGTGGCCGGCACAGGGAATCGTGAGGTTGCGATGTTTGGTGGAGTCAATGTTGCTGTAACGTTGCGATTGGTCTGTCCGCAGTTGCTGTTTTGAGGGGCTGGGATTGCGGAACTGCTTGACAGGGCTGCAGGCTGTGTGTTTGCTTTGATGAAAGTTCCCGCTTCACTTTTGAAGGTTTGAAGGATCTCTCGTACGAAGCGCTCGCTTTGGAGAGTTGACGGTTGACTTTTGGAGGAAGTCTCGTACCAAGCGCTCGTTTTGGAGACTGGACGCGTGACTTTTGGAGGAAGTCTCGCAAGGGCGTCTGACAAGACTACAAGAGTGTTCCACAAGAGTGCCCCACGAGTGACTGTTTGACAGTGTCCAACAAGAGTGTCTCATACAAAAGTGTCCAACAAGAGCACCGCCTACAAGAGTGTCTTACAAGAGTGTCGAGCAATTTGGACGTTTGTGTTCGGCGTGTGTTTGCATTCGGGTTCGTGGGTTCCATCTTTTTAGCTTCTGGATCTGCCTAACCTTAACATTCCTTAACAAGGCCCATCAGAAAAGCTTGAGTCTGAGCTACACAAATATTCTAAATCTGCTTCTCAAGCGCTCCTGGATAGAGGCAAATTGCGCTCCTATGGTGGAAGAAGATCTGCTTCTCGTGACCAGTTAACCTGCTGTCTTAGCACTTGGAAGATTTTGAACCCCTTGAATTCATGGAAGCATCATGAAGTTATACAAACGGGCCAGGAGGAGCAATGTTGCGCTTGTGTGGCAAGGGGACGTGACCCAAACATTGAATCACTCCATCTGGCAATGGCGCTAAGCTAAGTTCTGCTGGTCACCTTGAGAACTTGACTATCATCAAGACTTTCCATCGCTATCTGATGGTCATTTAGGCCTTCTGGAGCTGTCCAGAATGAATGTGGCGTGCCTTAGCCAACAGGTGGCATTTGCACCGTTTGCAATTGGCGCCCAGCACCCGCGACGTGACCGTGACATCTGCGTGACCCTCCAAACTCTCCTTTCGTGGAATAATTGCAGCACAAAGAATGACATGAGTACTTCATTTAGGAACAAGGGCATCGCTACTAGGAACAAGGACGCTACTAGGGGCTCCTGGCCTTACTACTAGGAGCAAGAAGCTACTAGGAACAAGAATGACATGAATGAGTAATTCATCTGAACCCGCACAGCCATATAATTGCAAAGATTTTACAAGCAGGACAACCTCACTGAGATGGCCACGATGTGTCATCATAGTCAGTGGACTCGGGAACCAAAAAGTGCGTGCTTTTGAGTGTCCACTGTTCAAGATGTTCAAAGCCTTCGAGATCCTAAGAGCATAGGACACACCAGGCCTTCCGGTAGCCCACCGCGAATGCTCCGTCGGCGTAACCAGAGCATGGACCGGATGAAGGCACTGGACAATTGATTCCGGCCGTCGTGCCTCATCCATCAAATGCGTGCATCATGGGCCATGGGTCAATGCTACTGCGTCCACAATGTCAAATGTGGATAACTGCATAGATGTCCAACCTGCCGGTCCGGTTCTGTTTGGGACATGTTCCCCTAACCCTCTGACACTATGTTTGCTACGTAGTATCTGTCACTTCCTTGTTTTGGCCTATGTGCCATCATGTCAGGCATCAATCACTACTCGACCATCAGCGGAGTGAACACAAGATTTAAAAAGGAACTCAGTGCAGCGAAGGTCACCATGCTGTGCAGCTTCCTCCATCTGACTGTTGCCTCAGATGTGCGTAGAGGAACGGGTCCTTTTGAGCCTACAACGCACCTTGTGTCTACCAGTCTGCATCGACCCCTAAAAAACCCTTGCCTACGCAAGGTGAAGACTTGCAAAGAGAGAGAGAGAGAGAGACAAAGAGCCTGTTCACCCTGCACATCAAGTTTCATAATTGTTCAGTGGGCATTGTCAGGCCTGGTGTGACTCTGTGATGCCAAGGAGAGGAAATCATTGCGGAAACATGACCATCGAACGACTCCTCTTTGCATCACTGGCCAAAACCTGTGGGCAACCGGGACTACCGTCTACGTATGAACATCATGAACATCAAGCAATGGCACTTCACAAGCTCTGATTGAGTCCAGTCACGCAATTCCGATATGTCCACTGAAGCTGGCATCTGCGCGTCAAACGCGGCTCCAAAGATTGGGATTGGCCTAGAGTCCTAGAGTTAGTCTTCTCCATGAGTATCAAAGATAGCTATTGGATGCTATTGGGCTGGGGCCGTGGATGAAAAAAAGCTTCATGTCGACTCATACCTGTGTTGCACAATTGCACAATGCATGTGGGCTCGCAGTTGAGCTCACCGTCGCAAAGCAACAACAACATGTCCTGCCAACCGTGGGCTCACCAATGGTGATCCTTGTGGTTTCGAAGGATGTCGAAGGTGTCAGGTGCCCAGCTCCAAAGATATTCCACCCACTCAACTAAACATGCAGCACCCAATGTTCGGGGTACACAGGACAAGGGACCGTGCTCGTCTGCAGAATGAAACCCATACGGGCAAACAAGATGCCTCCTCGTGACGGTTGGCAACTGCCAGAGCTGCCAGCATCTGCTGCGTGACGCTGCGGCAGCGCGAGTCATAGGAGATAGGCTGAACCACCACCTGGTATTGGAAAAATGGTCAGGACTTCCTCAACGAACTTCCCAAAACAATGAAGTTGGACTGTTTTCCTCCGACTTGGACTGGTGAGCTAACTTTTCAATCTTTTCAGAAGTGATGCAGCCCGACCTGGCTTGCTGCTGAGCAGTTGGTGCACTGCAAATGTATCTCTTCGTGCCAGCCCGGGTTGATGAAGGTCCGAACGCCAATGATCAAAATGTTCCTAGTGTGGCACGCTCTGGAGCAAATAGATCTAGGAAGGAATCTCTGTGGAACGCTTACAAACATGCGTGCCGCCAAGGCACTTGATGAAGCTTACTTGTGGCTTCCTGTAGTAGGCAATCCGCCCCAGCAACCGAAGGGACGGCACCTGAGTTTGACAACATGAATGGAGCATCAGTTGAAGTGTCAAAACGATCATTTCCTAAGCTTGTCAAACCCACTCCACACACACACACAACGAGATCACCGCTGTGACGTGTCCCCAAACGCAGCTCTACTATATAGATGTGCTCTGGCAAAGGTTGTTCCAGGCCCAAGCGCAGTGCCATTAGCCTCCCTGATGCAAACCGAATGCTCGTGCCGTGCATTCAGGTCGTCGGTCAACATAAAGGGCTGACGTGGAAGCTGATAAGAAAGCAGGGTCTCCTATCAATGCGGGGCATATCAGGCAGAATCTGCCACTTTTCCCATGATCTTCCAGGTCTCTTCCATGACATATCATGTCAGCCTTTGCGTTTAACCCCTTGGGTTCTGCGGAATCTCCTTGTCCGGGCCCTCCAAGCGTGAATTAGCTCCTTGGAGGAATGGCGCTTCCAGCCGCGCTTAGACTGGAAACTGATTTCCAAGTCTGGTCTTAGTCTTGTCCATTGCAACAGCATGGGACCGCACAGGTATAGGGATGCGCGCAAAGCGCGCTAAGTCTGCTACGGTAAGTCTTGCTAACACAAGGATATTACATGATATTACTGTGTTTGTGGTGGCATGTTTTGTCAAGCAAGTTTAGTTTGCTGCCATTACCACCAGGGCCCCCACGACAGCTGTCTGGGCCAAAGGAACAAGTGCTGCAATCCTCTGGATGTGGCACCACGGCCACACAGGGCTCGGTGGCATTTGTCCAATTCAAGACCTCAGCCACATGATGGACTTGGAATGATTTGTGCCGGTAGTGCCTACTACCGTAATCGGCGGATGGACATTCTCGGGGTTTATGCTCAGGTTACAGGCGCTCTAGCTACAATGTCTCGTGATAGAGTTCCGTTGTTCCCCAAACTGTGCGAACTGAGGAGCAATGAATATGTTGCCAGTTGGCTGAAGTGGCACAGGAAAGGATAGTCCTCCAGTTGCAACTTGAAAGCAGCTGCCTTCTTCGGAGACAAACAAGACGTCGCGCCGCGCGTCATTGCTGCTCTTAGACTCGACTCTTGGCCCTTCAGTACACTACACCATCAGTTCTACAAGTATCAAAGTCCTTCATCTGTGCCTACCTCACCAGCAGCGGGAGCACTCAGCTCATCCAGTGCACTTCCAGAAATCGGCACACCCGCCTGCATCGTAATAATCGTGTCAGGACTTTGGACCCGGCTGTGTTGCATTATTTAGTTGAAGGCTATCAGATCGGCTATCATTTGTGACTTGCACTCGCATGATTTGCAGCTATTTGCAGCATTCCATGTACAACCTGACAGTGCCAATGGGGCTCAGGTTGGAAGCCCTATGACAGTCTCTTCCCAAACATCTGTGCCGGCACTGCAAGCACTCGTGCCAGACTTGCCAGTCCTTATTTCAGGATGTTGGCCGAACACTAGCGGCAACTCTTTCATGAGGAGCATTGATGAGGGCTCACCCATCACGAAGGACATATAAGGACTAAGGACCAATAAGGCCTGGAAGGGTTACATAAGTGTATCCAGGAACGCTCGCACCTGCTTCGCCATCATCTGCATTTCTCTCACAAGATCCCGTTGCAGCGGCCCAAGGAAATTTGCTGACAACTGCACCTGGTGAGTGCTGGCGTGGTTGAACATACCTAGCAATGCAACTGCGATTAAACCCAACATGTCCAGCGAAGTACGATGCCATTTGTTTCTACAACGCAAAGGACGTGATGTGGTAGCTTGCTCATATGTCAGGCCTGAGTTGGGATCAAGCTCTTCACCAAGGGTTTCGTCGCTGGTTGCGCCATCATGCCATCGCGCAAGATTAGGGGCCCAGGCCCTATGTGCGGAGGCCTCAGAAAGGTATTGGGAACAAACGGACATTGACTGTTGCCTTCAGAATGCCAGTGGTCCAGTCATGCTCTTGCCACCCCATGTGGGACGTAATGTTGGCAACACATGTGGAGCACCTTGCTTGTCCAAGGTGCATGGCCGTCAGGTCCAGCTTGGTGGCTGAAGGTCTGGATGTTGTTCTTGGCGGAAGGTCGGTAGGCTCAAAATTTGAGAAACACTGATAGCCCAAGGTGGTTCAAAATCTGAAGGCTTAGCCACACTGGGCTTCAAAACGGTCAACCTTGACTGAGCAAATCCTATCTCGTATGGGGTGTGTCATAATCAAGACATTGGAAAACAGCACAATCCGACCTGTCTGGCAATTGCCCAATCACGTGGTACTTGCAACCTGCAGCGTCGCCTACAGGCAAACCAATTGCAATGCGACAATCGTGCTGCAGTTGCCAAACATTAGCACTGCAACAAAGGCCCTACAATCTGCAGTCATAGTGATAAGCTCATATTACTCCCTTTCAACATTTCTTGGTCCAACCTTTCGCAGGAAAGTCGTAGTGTCATATGCTGATCAATAACTCTGGCATGGGTATATCATAAGTTTAACTTCTCATTGGGTCTTGGAAGATTGATACGCTCACTATAGTTTTACCTCATTTGATGCCTTTGCAGCCCAAAGTCCTGACCAAGTTCTTGAGGGATAAGGAGGCACATGGAAGGTCTATAAGAAAACTACACGTGCCTATATAAAACTTCTTCGAATATCCAAAAACATAATAACACATAGAAACAAATATATAGTACATTATAGTACTTGTACTGTAACACTTTCATCTATAGTGTCTAGCTCTCTGGGTGAACATATGGTCCTTTCAGTTTTAAGATGTTCAAACATGTTCAAAGGTTGCTGACTCCTCTTCAAGTGCGAAGCTTTTGATCCTTCTGGCAAGGGCTAGGCTATGGGATCAGGAAAATTAGGAATTGAAGAATGATCACAAAAAAAAACGGCGGGAAAGCCAAAGAACTCACAGGCCCCTTTCCAACAGGACAATTTGAAGCATATCGTCAGGAATTGAACCTGGATTTGGACCTTGGACGGGCCCACGTGGTTCTAGCAGTCCCGGAAGATTGAGCACACCAATTCTCATGCGTTAGACCGGTCACTTCGTTTCGGGACCTGCCTTCTAGGCTACTATTAAAGTCCAACTGGAGAGACTTTGGCTGATGGCAGCGCTTCTCGGCGCACCATTGAAGACTGCCATTCCTGTGCCACAGTGAGGAAAATGAAAAGGCCTGCAACATTCTGCAAGCGCATTTCTTCCGATAGGAAACTGCACAATCATTGGGGTCCCGGCCGAAGTCTGAGATAATTCAGCTTGCCATGGAGGTCCTGGAAAGAGATGTTCTGGCCTCACCCAGTCACAGAATTGGCCCGTCAGGAGCAGCACACGCGTCACTTTAAGGATTCCACTGAAGTTGCCCGCATCGGCTGTCAGCAACACAGCCTTAGCTTCAGCCAGTGGCGTGCCAATCCGCACGCCAATCTCCAAAGTGCAAAAGTGCTGTCAAGGAAGCAGAAAGGAGCAGTCTGGCCAAGTGCGCAGCCATCAGCACAACAGAGCTATCACTTGTCAGCATAATTTGACGTTAAAAGGCTTTATGCTAATCTGATATATATATATAGTCTGGAATTGCTTGTGTCCTAGCAGCGGCCTAACGCAAGAAATGAAGTCCACTTGATTGATACATTTTATTATGCTGCTTCCACTTGCTGCACTTCAAGTCATTGAACCACGAGAGTGCGGCTGAGTCTAGAGTCTACATACGATTGGCATGAATAGGCTTTGCTGGATTTTTTTCCTCCGCTTCCTGAGCCGGATTGCAGAGAAGCACCACCATGCAACTTTGTTTAAGGTATCGCGCGGCGCCACTCAAAGGAACAGCCATTAATACATGGGGTGCTTTTCTGCAGAAGCATGTCAACGAAATGTGCACCAATGAACATGTCTTTCCCTGTGCCTTACCGATTCCCAAGCAGTTTGCCACCCCGAGGTTGGATCAGTGGGAATTGCCGGAACTGAGGCAAGGGCTGTGCGATGCTCAGCCCGAACAAGGTTGAGCCAAGCGCTGCGTGGTCAAATGGACAATGAGCGGGTGTCGTCTCTGCCATCATGACCAAGCGACATTGGGTTGACATCAGCACGAGTTGCCGGTCTGCCATCAAATGCCTTTAGATGATCTATATATTATCCATATACTCCTGCAAAGTCCGCCTCACCAGCCACATGGAACAGATAGTGTGCATGGCATGCCTCTCATGCTCGTCAAAACCCTGACATTCTTGAACTGAAACATGCCAAAAGGTGTGACTTTTGGTCAACTACCTAGCTCACACAGCGCCAACAGCTCACACATGCAGTGAATTCACAGCTCCTACGGAGTCGCTTCATTCTTGACATCATCATTCTGCCCGTAACCGTCATTACTTTTTGAGGCTTGAATCTGCATCATGTTGGAGAACCATGATACTTGTCATTACTTGTATTCTTTCGGTGCAAGGGCTTGGTATAAACATCTCAGGAAGGTGGCTGGATACTGTCAGGCCTGGCTGGCGGGTCTGAACGTTGATATTTGAAGGCTGTAATGAAAGGTACAGTGAAGTTCTCGAAGCACTAAGTTGAAGTTGGACCTTAATATAAACATATACAATAGACAATAAGAATCGAGTAGAAATAGCAGCATACAAAGCAATATGATAGTAATGCATTTTCTTAGCTGGCCGCAACCCCAACCAAACCTTCATAGCCTCATCAAAGTCCGAGCCTGAGAAGGATTCAGGGGGGGTGTCCATTTACACATGGCCCAGGAAGCCTGGAGGACTGTTGACTGAGAACACTGAAAAAACATGAACCACTATTCACTGTTACGTTGCTGTGACATGTGACCTGCAAAGTGGGCTCTTCAATTCTTCAGGTGGCTGACTTCCATAAATGTACTTGAATCGCTAAACCGCCAGCACGAGAGCTCCTGATGTACACTTGAACACATTTGCATATTTAAAAGCAGCTTAACCCTCCATTCCAGGCAGCGAACCTCTCACGCTCTTGCAGAATGAATCGGAGCCTATCAGGATCTCAAAGCACAATATAACATTTGCATCTGGTCTGGGTGACCCTTTTGTCCAACGTGCATCAAAAAACAACTGACTTGATTCATTAGAAAGAAGGCTGGAGACGGTCCACAGCTGAGGCCGGGGCACGCGGGTCGCTTCAGCCTGGGCAGCCTTGGCCTGCAAGTGCCACTTGCTGTGTTGCGATCAATGCCAATAAGAACCCCACAAGCTTCCAGCTGTAGGAAGCATAATGAATTGTATATATGCATAGTTATATCAGGCTGTGAAGTACAATCCCATGAACAGGAAAACATCGTTGCCAACTGCTCAATACTCAAGACATCTCAAGACTCAAAGAATGTCTAAGCTTTGTGCACATTGCCCTACACGGCCCGTCTTTCTCTCCCTCTATGCTGGCTTCTAGCCTCAGGGCTCTCCCCTTGCTGTGCTTTGTCGGGGTGCCAGCCTAGGCAAAGAAAGGTCCACTAGCACACATTGTCTGTTTTCAAACCTTTCATTTTGGCAATGCAGCAATGCTCCTGTTTCCCACCCATTGATGCATGTCTGCTCGATTATGTCGCATTGAACAGTCATCAACTATGACTAATTAGAGGACAAACGGCAGGACATTCCATCAAAGTCAGGTTCGGATCTCAAATTCTGCGAGCCAGCTCGAAAAGGCTTTCTAAATGGGTGCTTGCCGCTCAGCAGCTGTATGCGGTGTGGCGTCCACAGACCCTCTTGTTGAAGGTCTCATTTTCAGGTGTGATCGGGTCGTAGAGCTGAGCAAACTTATGCGAGTTTGGGAACGGGAACGGGTCCCGTAGTTGTTGAGAAAACAGGCATTCTGGCATGCCAGGGCCTCTTCTTGACCGGCTTTTTTGCTTGAAGAGTCCAGCCTTCCAACAACTTATCTTTGCCAAGTTACATGCTCTTCTTACAATCTCAGGTGTTGTCGTTGTCACGAAGCTGCCGTCTTTTGAGAAATGATATCGCACAACTACGGTGGTCCCGAATTTTTGGCCTCAAGAATATGACTGCTCCGACTTATCCAAGCAAAGGGTTGTTACATGGCCACGCAGCCAAATCTCCTTGGATCATTGGAAATCGGTGGTGTAGGGGTCAATATATAGGTGCCTTCCAAACATTCTCAGAAGCCGAATCTAGCTGCAGTCGAAAACAGTTGTATAACATGTCAATCATAACTATATAGATAACTGAATGGCGGTATAGCTTCAGGCCGTGCCAGGCCCAAATGGTGACCCAAAGTCGGCCAAACCGCCACTGTAGCTGTGATCTAAGGTTTATGCTGGAGCCAGTCGTGTTCCCACATTTGTTTGGGCCGGTTCAAGGTGTGTTCCATGATGTGCGAGCGTTCCATGATGTGCGACGCCGGATTTGAGTTTCAATCAAGATGCTTGTCACATTTGCCAACACAACCTACACGCAAACAAATCGACCAGTCGACGAGTGCACTATCCTCCAGTTCCACGTAGATCATTTTCGTACTTCCACGTCAAAAAAGAACCGCAAATGTCTAGGAATGTAGCGGAGGAGCAGCCGCTTGAGTGCTTGACCTTGGGGATTTGCATCTGACACTGTGACTCTGGCGAGGTTTCCTGACGGCAGTTGATTCCACAACTGGGCCCTTCACGTCCACCATCAGCACCACCAGAGCTTTGAGCAGCCTTGCAGGAACGATTGGGTTGCAATATTCAGCCAACTTGGAATTGATATGTATGGATTGTTGAGAGCCTGCAGGAGGCCCATAAGACACTTCCCTGTCTTTTCCCTGTCTTTGTGTTGCCCCCCCTAGAGTCCAAGCACTCATTGCTTGAACGATGTTGCGGGAACCGCGCAATCAGATTCATGCATTATTGGCAGCCCCACAACCGCATCACTCCACCGTATTTGCAAAATTGTGCAAACACATGGATGCCAAGGTCTTCGTCACCAACAACTCCCAATATATATATATTATATATATATGGTGGTTGACCAATATTCTTTCATCCTGGAAAGGCCATTCGTCGCGGAAAAAAAAGATATTTTTCGCGGATCTTTCGCGGCCTCATCGCGAAGCATGGTCCTACAACCATGTCTAACCAACATGAGCCGGAACATGTCATAGTATCACAAAATAGGGAGAGACATCTTGCAGCATGACCCGAGTAGATGGTTGAACGTTTCCACAGCTACTCAGGGTCACTTGCAGCATCTGTGCGACAATTGTGCCAAATAGAGTCAGGCACAACTCAACCCAATCCTCGTGTCAGCTACCAACACAGGGTGATGCAGCTTGGGGAATGTTGGGGGGCTTCAAGCTGGGAACCTAGACTTTAGCGGCACATTCGCGAAACTTTCGCGGATCTTTCGCGGAATTTCACTGGCGCTTTCCCCGGGCACGGAAATGTTGAGGCTTCAGTTCGTTAGTCTGTGACATATGGGGACACTTCCGCCCACTGGCTCTGCCGGAGGATTGCATTGCGTTTCTATTCTTTGTCAGTCCGGTAGAAAGGAAAACAATGAAAGCGACGACCTTCGATAAATCTTTCGCGGACAAAACATATACTTTCGCGAACCTCATCGCGAATCTTTCGCGAATGTTGCACATCCCAGCAGTCCCAGCCCACATGTGAATGACGCTGAATGATACCAATACCTCTGAGGCCAGGCCTCTAAAGATGCTCTCACTTCTGCTTCTGGCCCAGCTAAGGTGGGAGCTGGTGCCTGAGACTGAGAACCACAATACATCACATCAGTCCTTAATGACACTTGAAATGTCAGGACGTTTCAAGCCCACCTTGGCCATTGCCCCTCCAAAGCGGAAGCCTTCTGTAGCAAGCAATTCTCCAAGAATGCACAATTTGAAGTGAGCAGTTCTCACTGCAATCCTAAACCATTCCGACTCTGCGCTGATCTGCGCTGGCTAGCACCTTTTTTGTGATCTGATCTGCTCAATTATTGGATGCAACACAGCTTTCCTGGCTGCCTCTGTGGGGCGACTGGGGGGAGGCAACAAGCGTTGCCGCTCCTCACATTCCAAAACCTCCAAGATAGCAAAAGTGAACGCCTCCTTACAGGGACATGCAGAAACTTGCACCCCATCTGGGCTGTCTACTCTCTCAAAACCCTTCGCATCCCTTTCCAAACTAATGGCGCATCTCCGTCGGACTTTAGAGCAGAACGATGGAATCAACTGCTGCATGACTCTCAATACCATGGCTCAAGTAACAAGCCTCCCGGCTCACCCCTGAACACAGTCCTCGATGCCACTGCCGTCTTTCGCTGATGTTTCAAAGTAATGAAAGCCCCGGTCAGCAGCAAATCGTTCAGCATCTTCCCGGGAGAGTTTTCTTTCAGCCTCTAAGTCGAGCTTGTTGCCCAACATAAGCTTTGTCACAATGGAGGCTTCCTCGATTCTATTTATAAAGTGGTCCATCTTCCAGAAGGGCTCGTCACTTGCCAGGTCGATCACCAAGAGGACTGCCACTTTGCCCCGTAAATGCGCTGCTTGCATAACTTGAAACCGCTCTTTCCCAGCAGGCGCGTCCCACAGGAAGATTTCCATTGGGCTGTGGTCAACAAACACGCGGGCCTTCTTGAAGTCAATGCCAATTACCGTATGGTACTGGACATTGAAAATATTCTCGCTACATCTCTGTATCAAGCTGGTCTTGCCAGCCAGTGGAGGTCCCCAAACAGCAAAATGCATTCTCTTGCATTCCTTGAGTCCATTGAAGGTCTCGACGGATGCACTTCCATAGCAAAATTGCACGTGTTGAGCTTGCAGCATCAACTGAAACTCCAGCTCTTGCTGACCCAAACTCGCCAGCGAATCCAGCTCCTCCAACACCCGACCCTGGTACAAGAGCTTGCCTGGAGTGGAAGGACGTTATTTCATCAATGTGGGTGAGAAAAGTGTGCACTGAGGGGGCGCTCCAACATATGACAAAATGTGGCAAGCAGGAGGGAGGGCCAAAAAAAGTGTTGCGCTGTTACTGTAGTACTATATATATTAGCTTCTAACTTCTAGCTACTAGTAGCCATGCCCCTTTGTTACATCTTGTTACTAGTAGCTTCTTGCAAGGCAAAGCAAATGTAAGCCAAATTGCGCTTCATGTGCCTCCGCTCTCTCTGCGCACCATCGCGGTCGCTCACCAATTCTCGCAGGATGTCGTGTACATGAGCAGTCGCTGGCAGCCTCAACTCCGCCAAAACGGTGCCGGAGAGCTGAAGAATCCGCACGTGGAAGTCACCCATCTGTTCGACTCATGGAACGACAAGGACGTTCAAGCGACGGGAAAAGAATGGAAATGGCAGGCATGACCATGGATGATAGGAAAGGGAACATGATGATTTGCAGGTCAAGTAGGGCGAGTGAGTCCATGCATCCTAATGAATGCCTCCTTGGTGGCTGTAGAGCCAACATGAGCCAACAGCTACCAGACATGCGCAAACATGGAAGGAGCGTGTGCTTCACATGGGTCAGTCACTGGGTCCTTCCTGCACATGCACAAGGAGGCAAAAGAGCGCTAACCACGCTTAAGGATCTTGAGGCCTTTTCTCTCCACAGCATTGCCTCACTGCACGTAGCAGGAGGGTTTGGATTGTGTGTGCGGCAGCGGAGTTGGTTTCACCCGCTTAGGCGTTTTCTCCAAAGCATCAAAAAACTGCAAATTCGATCGCTTCTGCCACACCGGTCCCCTCTTTTGCAGAGGTCTCGAAGTAATACATACCCCGGTCAGTGGCAAAGCGTTCTGCATCATCGTACTGAACCCTGCGCTCTGAATTCAAATCTGCCTTGTTTCCAACTAGCAACTTCGTTCGAATGGAATGGGGCTTCATCATTGAAAGCCAGTGTTCAACATCTTCTAGGCATGCGGGATTGGTAAGGTCAACCACGAGCATCACTGCAGTCTTCTGCCGAAAGAACAAAGAAGGAGCAGGCCTAAATCGCTCTTCACCAGTTGGCCAATCCCATAAAAACAGCTTCACTGGAGTGTCCTCCGCCATCAAGGAAATCGTCTTGAAATTGTGGCCTGCCGTGTGTGTGAAATCCTCCCGAAAGACATTCTCCGCATATCTCCACAGCAAGCTCGACTTTCCGACCTGATGTTCACCACACAAGGTGAAGTGAAACGTCTGAGTCATCTGAGTCATCTGACTATCTTGCAAACGCTCAGCATGGTAAGGGTGGCAAATCAGCTGCATTTCCAATTCGCCTGGAATCGCCAAGCTCATCAAAGTCTCTTGATCCCCTAGCACTCGGCCTTGAAACAGCAACCGGCGTCTCATCCGGTGGCCGGTCTGACGCTTCATCTCAAGCAGGATGTCACTGACCTCGGGCGCCAGCTGCAACTCTTTGACTTGTCAGCTTTTCAGTTGCCGATGTCAGTTCGCAAGCAAGTTGAACAAAGTATACTTACTAGCTGGCTTTCAGGGTTGAAGCGGTTTGCAAGGGCCCCTGCCAATATCTGCCAATCATCAAAATTGTTTCTTCAACTGAGGAACCAATGTTGTTGTGAAGGTTTTGCAGCAACCGCAGAGGGAAGGCCCTTCGTTTCGGCAGGGTTTGAGATGTTTCGAGGAAGGCTCACAGGTCACGTATACTCTGACTCTCAACAACCAACCAATTACAGTATCATTCTTATGAAGGGGCAGCAGCTCTCGTTGTCAGGAGGAGGGACCATTCTAAAGGTGGAAAAGCCGGTACTTGCCGTTTGCAGCTGTTTGATCACCTTTGTTGCAAGCTCGGCAAATCAAGTCTCGGCCAATTGGTGCTTGGCGACCAAAGCGGATTCCGGCAATGAAATCCTGCAGGAAGCTCCTGAAAGCTGGAGGACCTGAACGGTGTACTTGGGTGATTCCATGGCTATCAACGGCTGTGGGAAAGGAGAAATTGTATGAAATTTAATGACACATGTTGATGATTTGTGTGTCATTTCATAGTCTCGGCATGTTGGCATGTTTGTTCTTGCCCTTCCAAGCTGATTCTTCTTTGGTTTGATGTCGAATCAACCAACAAACCCACCTGAAGCCGAAGATCTGCGGAGGTTTCGGCAAGCGTTAAGATGTCTTCAACAATGGGGTTTTGCTATACATATAGTCATAGTCATATAGTCATATAGTATATACGGGGCGCAGGGTGTACAAAAACCCGAGGCTGCTCAAATAGCATTGCAACAAAATGTTCTGAAAGACATCTGTTCGTTGAATATACATCTTGCAATGATGAATCCTGCCTGCTGCATGACCCCTTTGCGCGCCCTTTGCACCATCGCATCTTTGGCCTGAGCAGAAGGACAGTGACTAGAAAAGGGGCATAGGCACGGGCCCACAGCTGGGGTGTCTGTCAAAGGTGGGCACCAGGTCGCCATGGTGGCCCTATATAAAGATTTACTGCTCAGCTCAAATGTGTTACTAATAGCGTCCTTGTTACTAGTAGCGATGCCCTTTGCTCCTAGTAGCGTTCTTGCTCCTAGTAGTGAGGCCAGGAGCCCCTAGTAGCTTCTTTGTTACCCATAGCGTCCTCTAAGAAATACATCTGACAATTTGATGTGGTTTGCATGTTACCTGTACAAATGCCAGCATCATGACTATGAAAATCAGGTCGGTTTAAATGTCTTGTTAGTCTTTCTTGTTTGTCTGAAAACTTGTTTGCAAGATCCCTCCTTTCATTGTCCCCCGTTTTTCCCACACAATCGCTGGGTCAATCCAAGCACCTTGGGCTTGTTGTGCGCCTGCATGGGTCTGTGTCCATGACATTGATAAAAACACCCGGTGTCCCTGCATTAAAGCATTTCCAGCTAAACCCACCAAAAGGACAAAAGCGCATGTGCCGTGCCCCAAAGGCAAACACCTCACAGATGAAACGCATGAAATATAGAGCATGGACCTGGACCCTGCACACAAACAAGTAGCTTATCATTTGCCTTGACGCATCGAAACATATGTCGAATCATGAGGATGATCTGTTTTCGGCAACTTGCTTTCTGGGAGAATTGGCAGCCAATGCTGCCACTGCCAGAGACCGGGGGATGCATGACTGACTCTGCTGAGCCATGGTCAAGCCAGAACAAGTTCTCTCTCTGACTCCCTGTCACTCGCTGAAAGCCTCTCTGCCAGAGTCTTGCTGTTGCTGTCGCGCACTCTCCTCTCCTTTTTCCCCTGCAACCTCCAATGGTTCTTGAAGAAAACCATGGTTGTGGAAGCCCTATAGCCTATGCGGAGGTCACAGGCACTGGCACAAGAAGGCTTCGACGATCCTCGGCTGCTTGCTGTAGCTGCACATCTCAGCGTCTCAAAGGAGTCACTTCCCGTGAAACATCTACAGGTAAACTTGTCCAAACAAATGCTTACAACAGCGCAACCTAATAGCGATATATAGCTATGGCCTCCAACCCAATAGCGATGGCCTCCAACCTAATAGCGATGGCCTCCAACCTGATAGCGATGGGGTCCAACCTAACGCACGAATATTTTCTCTAAGTTTTCGTATCCTTGTTCCCAACCAAGACCACTTGCAACCCAGCCCATTATGCTGCTTTCGGAGAGGAGGAAAGAATCAGGTACCACAGCAGCAGCAGCAGCAGCAGCAGCAGCCGCCATCAGGTCTTTATCACTTGCAAGCTGGCTAGCAGAATTTGTTTTGTAGATGATGAAAATGCTGTTCAATTCACAACAAGTTCCGTCCTGCCCAACCCAGCGTCTGTTTGGATATGACGTGAGTCTCAAACGCCTTCTACGATTCAACATGCCAACTCGGGCTGAATCGTGTGTCGCATGGCTCTTTCTTTTTGGTGTCCTGTCACACTCCTCGGAAATTCACCAGACATCCATCCTGCCTTCGGCAGCTGGATGGGTAAGACTTCTACCCTACCTGAGTTCAATCCCAGGAAATCAGCCATGTCATGCCACTCCACAAACGGTTGCAAGAGCGAAACTTAACCCCAACTCGTGAAAAAACAATGTGGGCATTCAAGCCAGCATCAGCCGAATCTCTTGGCCTGCTAAAAGGGCATTGCCTTCATCAAAGGCTCATCTTGGTAGCTTTGCCTCTCGCTTGCAAGGAGCAAAGTTTAGCTGTTTGTTGAGTCTGCTGTAATTATATTCTAATGTTCACCTGTCTGTCTCTTCTCATGCTCTCTCCATGATCGCCCTGCGGTGGCCTAGATGTTCATGCCGTTGAGCTCATGCCACCCAACTGCAGGGAACCACCACTGGCTCTCATCAAGAGCGGCCGAGGCTTGCTTTTGGCTGCCTCGGATATTGGACTTCAAAGTCTTCCTGTGGAACAACCAAGGCGGCCTAGATATGCCCTTAATTCTTACATCAACTTGTTGTTCTGCTTGCGCAATGATTGGCAATGTTCCCAGATTTGCCGGGTTAAATGATATGATATCGTTTCATTTTATGATGTACATTAAATCTAGTTCTGATGACACAGCAAAACATTCAAAGCAAACACATAAACAAGGCAATAACAATACAAAGCCAATGCTGCAAAAAAATGCACATAAAACGCAAAAACAAGTCACCAAGGGAAGCGCTGGAATGGCGCTGGAATGCCAAAAAAAATAAAGGCAAAACAACACACAATTGTCCACTTAAAACAATGCAAAAAAAAGGCAAACAACAAGCAAAACAAAAACGAACAAAACCGTTCTGGTCCTTGCTTTTGTTTTTTGCTTCTTATTTGCCTTTTGATTGCCTGTCCTTTTGGGTTGTTTTTTTCATTCCTTGGGAACACGCAAAATAATGCAAACAACACGCAAAAAAACAATACACAAAACACGCAAACATCGTAACAAAAAACACACAAAAAAAGTGGTACGTGAAATTTGGTTGTGCATGTGCATCCGTTTTGTCCGTTTTGTTTGCTTTTGCTTTGCGTTGTTTAAACTGACTGTTGCTTTGCGTTTTGTTTGTGTGTGTGTTTTATTTTTTGCGGCGTCCTTCTGCGATTTTTGTGCTTTTTGATCTGCACTCTTTTTGACCAGCGTTCACTGGTCCGGTTCATAGATTTTTTAAATCTATCATCTATCTAACAGCTGTTTGGCAAAAGGCACGCTCAAAAAGAAAAGGGCGATGTCTCATTATGTCTCTCCCCCTCTCTCTCTCTCTCTCCATGGCGTGGCTCCCTGCGACTCCCTGGCGCCTCTCTGTCTGTCTGTCTGTCTGTCTGTCTCGTCAAGAAAAAACAATTATATAATTAGCCTAGCCAGAAACACGTAGTGCTGGAAACAATTGCGAGATGCACTTTTCCAGTCACGACTATATACCTCGGCAGCCACACTGCCATTTGAACGACAACCACGACGATAAATGTCTAGAGCTACACATGACACATGACCACCAAGAAAACAACTATTCTGTGCGTCATGATGTGCATATATGTGCATCCCAATTATGTAAACACATAAAAAAGAAAGCAATCCTGCGTATGCTTGGAATTGGATATGACAAACGCAGCAGTTTTCCACCATGTGTTCATACGTCATACGTATTCAATGTTGAGCAACAAGAAATCCGCAGGGAGGCATCCACTTCAGCTCGATAAGTCACATGCACCACCTGTCTGAAACCTCATGGTTGAAGCTTACCCCACTCCTCTTCATAGTAAGCATCATTCTTGTTGGAGTAAGCGGCATTATATACCATCGCTAGTAGTAACAAGTGCCTTACTAGTAGTAACAAGAAGCTAGTAGAAACGGTAGATCATTTTAGACCTCAGGGGACCGAATGCGAAAGCCCAGTGGCTGGCGACTTGCTGGGGATGGACCGTGTAGAGGTTGGCGAGTGTTGTGCCACCAGCATGGCATTCAGCGACTCTGTGCCCACGGATGACCGGCCTCAGCAAACGGAGTACAACAACCGTTGTAGGCCACTATTAATTAGGTTGGAGGCCAGTGCTATTAGATTGGAAGCCATGGCTTCTAGAACCTGCAACAACCAAGATATAGACTAGGTGACTAGGGGTCGCCGGCGGTTTCAACTTCGTTTCTAGTCATGTGGCACTCAGCATTGCCACTTCGACTGAGCAAAAGGTGCGAACACATTCTTGCATCATTGCCTCGGCCTGTTGACGCAATGTACTGGCTTCGCGCGCTTCATTCAAGCCGCACATCAACTCTGTGAGTCGTGCGACTTCAATCACTGGCGTAACTCCTGGCAGTGTTCAACATGCAGCAGTTCTGCCTGAGCATCTCCCATGTGACACAAACATAAATCAACAAAGTAGGGACCACGAAACTGTCTGACAATGCCAGTGCCGGTGCCCTTGTGCTGAAACCGTGCCTTCAATGTGCCACAACAAAGAGCTCATGCCGATACAGGCTGTGAGGGAGCCAGGCAATAGCTCCTTCAAATACTTCAATGCAATGATTGACTGTGCGATCCATTGATATCAGTTCTAATATGGGACACTGAGATTAGGCCTCTTCCAGTTTCAGGTTGGTGATGTTCACGACAGTTCTAGAACAATGACGTTGCACTCGCAAGCAACACATATTAATTAATATTCACCAAGCTCTGGTTGTTCTCGAGTAGTTCTTGATGCTTCCCAAAGAGGACTACAAAATCCCGAAAAGGCTAGTTTGACCAGAGTGAGGCGGCGCTTTGGATTTTGGGTGGAGCTCAGAAACTATCTTCTCCTGCAGGTTGTATGTAGAATCCTGCACGCTCATGGAGGGCGAGTGGCTTCCGTACACCAGAATGATGTCCTGCGAACACCAACTGGGAATCGCAATAATGGTGATGTAATGTAATGGATAAGAAAAGGATCCAGGCATGATACAGCCAGCTACGAGGCAACAACAGCAACAACTGAAAGTAGCACATTGAGTGCCCACTCCGTTTGAGTTTGGCAAGCACTCGCTCTCTGCCTCTCTCTCTCTCTGACGGGCATGTGTGAATCATATTCTGGCAAGTCACTACAGAGTGATGCGGCCGCCATGGTGGAAGGTTCGTCAACCTAGGCAGGACGGCACACTATATAATATAATAGTTCGTCCAGGTTTCAACACTTCAAGCACTGCAAGTGACACTCAGAAAGCACATTGAAGCAACGCCTGGACTTTGAAACTTTGGACTACAGTATTTGGTTGGCCACAACATATGCCTCGGAGGCAGCAGCACGCTCTAGCCCCAAATAAAAAGAATACGTCTCCGCCGAGCAGCAGTGGCGTCAGGTGTTTGAAGTTCCAAACCGGATGAGCAGCTGACATACGCCAAAAGGCATCTGATGCATTTTGAAGTCCAGACTCATACTCATTGAGAAGGAACCTGAACTCTAGAGCATTGAAACAGGCATGGTATTTATATTTACGATCGTGCGGCGCCCAATGTTTGTTGCCAAACATAAAACACAATAAGTATTGTGCCATGGCATTCCCAATGCTACAGTATTGTCAAAGGATGCTGAAGGCATCTTAACTTAAAGTTGGCATTAATGCACATATCTATATTATATACATATATATATATATATATATTACTGTATGTTATTATAAATGCATATGGTATACCATTCTGATTCCCGATCCTTTTGTTGGCAACACGTTGCGGCATATGTCTGCCGAAGTTCTGATACTCTCTCTTGGAGGCATCGCTCTGAGCCATCGCCAGCGACACGGAGACTGCAAATTCTCCCATGTGCTTTACCATGGTTTTGATGTCCTGATAGGCAAATTAAGGCAAATCCACATGGCTGGAAATAACCAAACGTGAACAAAAAAAATCCAAAAGCGTTGACAGAGCACAGAATGCTACAACGGCAATGGTGCAGTTCTCTCGAAAATGCAGCAGGGAAGACCCAATGCAAGCAGTCGAGGCCTACATCCTCCTATCTCTGCCAAGACTCCTTTGTCCGCGCCAAGCCTGCCAAGAATTTAGCTCTTTCAAGAAGAGCCTTGGATGCACAGGAGGACAAAGAAAAGGTCTTCGTCTTCTCAACTCATTTGGAGTAGTAAAGTGGTTTGCCGTTTGCTCTCCAAACTCAACCGGATGTTGATAGCTCATGATCACTTCTGCATGTCCAAACAACTCGGACATGCTAGTCCTAGAGAAACAGAGTCACAGCGAGTTCACAATTTTGCACTCGGCTACTCCTTCCCAACATACAGTTGAAGCTGCCACGGCACCTCTCTAGGAACTCCCAGCGTGGTATTCCTGGGAATGCTGACTTCCTACTACGAAGATGCCATTTGAATCCATTTGATTTTAATTACATTATTATCTGACTATATACATCAAACCATATATATATATATATATACAGTGTCTACGTGGCAACAACATGGACGGCAGCTGAAACTGCCGTAAAAGCATGTAAAAGCGGAATCTGACACCTGCTTCACCATCACCTAGATTCACACCTGCCCGAATGCATATGCAAGTTTTTGGACTCTCGTCACTGTCGACCGCGTCTTTGTCCTGAAAATCCAGCTTGGGTTGATAATCAGCACATGCTTGAGCCGCTCTTGCAATTTCCACAACAGTGGGACTCCCACGCCGAAGGTGCTATCGATCAAAACCAACCTCGCTGGGCCCATGCATTGAGACCAGGCCAATGCAAATCAGCATAGAAACGCTCTTGTTGACTTGATGCTGGTCGACAACGGTCACCGTCAATCCTACTGAGCGGCCAATGCCCCACTGCGACACTAAGCTGTCCACCGGTATGGGAGGGGTAGCGTGTCTATGAGTGTGTACAAGTCGGTATAGAAGGCCTGGCCATCTGTGTCAATTTCGTCTGAATGGAGCAGCTCGGTATTCACCTCAGTATTCTTCAGGAATCTGCCACGGTGAACTGATGTGCAAGTGAGGGAGAACCGAAGTTTGAACACATACTCTCGCAGCTTTTGCACACTGCTGAGCACCGCTGAACATGGCCCTGGTCAGAAACGGCAAACAGTACCACTGGGGTTCTTGACCGAGAGACAGCCTCAGAGGCGATACAAAAGATCCTGCGACTCAGTTTATTTGCAATGATGCGCAGTGCTGGCTCTTGCAATGGCCACGGCATCAGGCGGCAAAAGCCTGGCGCTGGGAGGAGCACATGCTTCACTGTTGTGCGACTCTTGATTGTCAAGCACAGGTCATCTCCACTACTCAGAGCAAGAACGCCATAGGCAGTATAGAATCATTGGGTTGAGCATGTCATCTGCATGGCCTGCCTAAATATAGCAAGGGGTCTCCAGTCCCGATGGTGTTGGCAGGATGCATCACGTAAATGGTCCGCGGCACTCCGTTGAAATGCAATCTCCTGGTTTCCACTCTGCCAAGCGCGGCGGTAGGCGATGCCTGCCGGATCTGAGCATCCCCGGCAAAAGATGAAACCATCCAAGTTTGGATCCCAAGGTAATGTGCCATGCTATTGCCTATAAGTCTTCCCCACTGCCCTCCCCCCCAATCCCAAACAATTCACCCAGTAATAAACTTGCAAGCCATGCCCTGTCCTGCCAAGAAGCACTTGCATCAACCCTGAAGCATGTGAATACATTCGGGACCTTGTGGACTCACCTCCGTCTTTCTCCCTTCAGTTCCTATATTCACCAGCCTCCGGGAAGCTCATGTTCAATCCTCTGATGCCGAGATCCTCCATCCCAGGCCACTTGAGCATTGAGTCCTAAGCGGGCTCGGAGCCTTGTAGCAAAAAAACAGTCTTCTTTGGTTTGGCGTGTTCGCACATGGACAGTTCGAAACGCTCATTCTCCTAAAATGACCCCTGCAAACACCTATGAAAAAGGATGCCAGGGGGTTCCTGCGTGTAGAACTTGAGAGAGGACGGGGTGAACGGAAGGTTACTAGCAGGGGAGAAGGTTCCTTCCTTAGACACTCAAATTCGTGCAATTCATTTTTGCTAAAGCAAGGAGAACTCAGGTAGCCTCAGGCTACACCTTGTTTGCTCAAAAAAGCTGATTGTGATTGCGAGGCCTACAGAACCTATGCGCCCAAAACCGGTCAGAAATCTGCAACTACAAGACATGAAACAGTGTCAAAGTGAAGTGGACGGAAGAAATTGATGTGCTGTGGCTGGCTGCAGGAAGTGTCTGCCTGACCTTGAGGCCTTAAGGGGTTTGTTCGTGAGCCTTGAGCACACTCGGGCCGGAATGCGAGATGTAATTTGCACCACATTAGCAAATTGAGGTTGAAAACCTGAGCAAACATGCGAAAAGCCTCTGATTTTGTCGAGTTGCTCCATCTTCCCGTTGCATAATGTCCTGATCGTGGTGATCCCCCTAAAGCCCTCCACACCAGTGGATCTTAGTCTTGTTCGATCATGTACTCTTGACAGACTTGCGTGTGGAACATTCACCATTGACTATTGTCACTATTGTACTATCTTCAACTCTTCTCCAGAAGGTTGGATTTCAAGGAAGTTTCGGTCAATGCTTCACCTTAAAATGAATTCAGTTTCCAAGGCCCATGTGCGATTTGTAAACTGCAAGCTCATCTGACAGGCCTTGAGCTTACTGTGCAGTGGCTCAAATGGTTCACCGGAGACAGCGCTTTGAGCCCAAAGCAAGGCTCTCTCGATGGCCGATACGCCAGCCTTGTCCTCGGCAAAACCGCAAAAACCTCTGTGCCGTGCATAATGACATTGACATATATGATATGATATGATATGATATTATATATTATATATGTATATACACGTATAATACACACACTTATACATATTATATATATATATGTCATATGAAAAGCCATCACAGTTGTGTAGCCATTGTCTAATGTTCTCGGACGGCAAACCAGTTGCAAACTCCTCCGCAAAAGTGCAAGGTGGCTGGCACCGATGCACCAACATTCAGTAAGCAAGTCGAATCTGACCAGCCGGACTCCAACTGCCTCTGCTAAAGTACTCGGCCAGGGCGCAGTTTCGAAAAGCGCATTCTGATCTTGTCGCACAAATTCTTCTAGGAACTTCTCTGTAACACCATCAGCCTGAGTCGTTCAGCAGTAAATGATGCCAATATATGCAAATAATTAATTAAAGAACATGCAGGTTCCTCCTGCCCTTCTGAATCAGGTGCTTCCGAGCTGCAAAAAGCGGTATGGCATGCCCTGGAGTGCACCCACGATGATCACGAGCACTGGGCAAGGAGCAGCAGGGGGTGTCTTGAAGGCCTTAGGGATGACACAGGTAGAAAAGAACCGCTTTTGGGAAGCTGCGGTCAGCAGTTCATCGAACCTGTCTCCCAAGGACCAGCCTAGCACTAAGAAATTGCTGCTCACAGTGGTACTGAAAAGAAGTGATGCTCCACCATGCTCCATCACCTTGCCTGTACGGTTCAGTGTGTTCCCCATCGAGAGGTCCATCCCACTTCCCGCCCCAAATCGCCCACCAATGGCCTTAAGGATGCCCCGAACTCCAGAAGCAACTTGGTCGCGTCCAGATTTCGTGCCTCCGCTGGGTTAAGCGACAGCTGGGTTGAGCGGCTAAGCGGCTCTCTGGCGGTGATCTCTACAACTCTTTTTTAGTGCACAGGTCGTGGATCTCTAAAACCGTGTGATACTCCATGTGATCTCTCTTTTTCGGCCTGTGCCACATGGTGCAAGCATGTCTTGCCCTTGCCGTCCACGATGTTTGGATCGGCCTCAGGCCCCAGCCGCAGGACTAGTGGACTCAAAGGGCTCAACGTGACTAAATGCGCACCTTGTCCTGCAGTAAGCGCCGGCAATCATCTAGCCGCTGTTCCTGAAGGGCTCGCCAAAGAGATAGAGACACCCCAATGTTCAGCTCCTGTACACAGGAGCGACTCTGCAGCAGACCAGACTCTTCAGTTCAACGTCAAATCAACGTCATCCAAAAAAACTATCCAATCAGTCAGTCCTCCAA
This sequence comes from Durusdinium trenchii, assembly GCA_963970005.1. Taxonomy (NCBI): domain Eukaryota; class Dinophyceae; order Suessiales; family Symbiodiniaceae; genus Durusdinium; species Durusdinium trenchii. The sequence goes on from CAXAMN010025995.1 coordinate 309,969, forward strand.
GAAGACATGCATAAGGCTAGAGACCATCTCCCGCTGTCGGTTTTCGAAGTCATAACCTGGTACACGGCCATCGTCGCCCAATTCATATGCCACTGGAATAAAGCTTTTCCTCGCTGTTCGGGAAACAGCTTTGAAGCTAACATCTAACAACTTCAACCATGACCTTCCAGTGGCGCCTGTGTGACAAAGCGGAAGAGCTACGATGGCGTGGAGGTCCTATGCGTTTCTAGTCAATCATTCAGCTAGGCTGCGTCTCCAGGTCGGCAGTAAATTCTCTCCTGGTCACAGTCTTGACAAATTGCTGTGTGAATGCTGACCCCGACGAAGCATTGGGTGGGCCTTTTAGGGCCTTTTCATTTGGGGGGTTGTCCTTTTCTATCCTTTTCTCGAAAAGCCGTGGCCTTTCGCCCTCCTTTTTCGAACCTTTCGCGCCCACAGCGAAGTGCCAATTATTTCCTCATTTGGTAGCATCCCTTACTACTAGTAACACGAAGCTACTAGGGGCTCCTAACATCGCTACTAGGAGCTTTTTTGCGACGTGCCAGGAGCCCCTAGTAGCGTCCTTGCTCCTAGTAGTAAGGCCAGGAGCCCCTAGTAGCTTCTTGTTACTAGTTATGAAATGGAAACTCGATTCCGAAACCTAAAGTGGGGTTTTCGGATGCCTCCCGTTTGCTGAATTTCGCTGATAGTAGCTCTCTCTCTCTCTCTCTCTCCCACTCCAAAAGACAACGATGAATCTATGATGATTTCAAAAATTGCAAGGAAGGTGAAAGTCGCTTGCAGCCCAAACACAGTTCATGAGCCAGCTCATCGGCACCCATTTGCGCGGCCTTCCGCAAGCGGGCCCCACCGTTCCTGGGCTAGACCACTATCATCTGTTTGGTGTGATCACGTTCTCTCCAACATGCTCAAAGCTGGCCCTAGGTGTGCTCATAGAGTTACAAAACGAATTTCAGCCGGAGCTACCAACAACTTCACACACCTTGCCGGCAAACCTCTCAATTTGCAGTATACCTCTCCCGGATAGTTCTGACATGCTTTGACTGTGCAAGCATGCAAACACTCCAAGCTTCAGGATGTCTCGCTTCACATCTGCCGAGTTGGCAAAAATCACCTTTCAGAAAGTCTGCTGTGGCTTTTTGATTGCTTCCTTTCTATATCATCTTCTTGCTCCCTTCCATCACCACCGCCATGATTCTGATTCCAACAAGCAAGGTGCACGCGTATCAGGCTGGCTGGCGCAGCTGGCCTCGTGAGCAGCGTTCTCCTCCATCAGGGCCACTTTGACGATACTGATGAACCTGCCAGTGGCTAAACCATGCCAAACTTCCCAAACTCTCAAGCACGGCGGTACAGAAAAGCCGTCGAGTCAATAGAGTAACAACCTAGTTATTCAAAATCGTGCACAACTTTGACTGGTTTACCATGCATTGCCTGATATTGCTTGAGACTTCTGCATTTTTCCACATCTGCTTCTGCAACTGCAACCCTTCTGTGCCAAGGCTCCGATCGAAATAGGTCCGACCCTGTTGTGTAGGTTCGGCCTACCCAGAATTACCAGGCAAAATAGGTGCATTTGCAACTAGACAATCTACCTCTACAGTTGGCCATAACACCTGCACATTTGCTTTGCAAATTCGGTCGTGGAACGCGCATATTATCTATATATATATTTATATAGTATATTTCCAACCAGCGCCAAGTAGTTGATGAAAAGGCACCAAACAATCCATGACAACTATCGCCTACTTACAAATTTCTTACAGTTAGTTACGTTCACAGGCCTCAATCCGATAGCCGAAGGGCAGTCGGATCATCTCGACCACTCGGTCTTCAGCATCCTTGATTTGGAATCAAGAGGTTGTGGTTCCGTAATGTTCCATGGCGTTTGCTCTTCAGAAGAAAGGACTGTAAGCACAATCTTCAATAGTGTTTACAATGACAATTCCTCCAAATTGGTGATTTTTGCATATATTCGAAAAGTAGAATGTCGGAATGTTTGTCAAGGAGTCAAGAAGCATAGACAGGTTCCTATCAATGTACATGGGTCACCCACGCGGGCTATCTCAACCCATGTTCTGGTTGGACTCCTTTACCTGGTGTACATGGTGCAGTGCTGACCAAAGTGCCCCTCGGGACAAGAGTTGAGCCCAGCGGGCGCACGCAGAGCACTGACGGCCAACAGCTTCCCACCTTGGCAGCTCTGACAGCGGCACTTCGGTCGTCTGACCGCTTAAAGGCCTATGAGGTTTGATTCACTTCGATTCACTTGATTTATCTTGAATTCTGACCCCAAAGGCGTCATCAGGTATCTCATGGTATCCAATCCGATTCAATCTCTGACCCTTGGATCGCATATTCAAGCCTCAGCGAATTCGTGCCGGTCTTGGTGATGCCAAGGTACTCATCTGGCAGGTCATCAAGCGACTTCACTCGGCGGTTGTCAATCTTCACCACCCTGGACACGCGGACGCTCCCCAATTTGCATCATGCTGGGGAGAATCGCGGCAAGAGTACGGATCACGGTACCTCCTGCTTCTGTAGTCCAAGGATGATCACTTGGAGGATTGAAATTACCATGAACATCCATGAACGTTCCTGGACAACTTGTATATCCTTCCTCACTGCTACAGCAAAGGAATGCTTGGGGTGTCGGCACAAGAAGCACCACAAGAATCCATATGACCGAAGCCTTGAATTCCAGGAGGCTCTGTCAAGAAACATGCCGCAGTCCAAGCCAAGAGGCTGATCAAAGGTTCGAGGCCTTCGGGGCCAGTTGCTCTTGAGCTTCTCGAAGTCGCCTCAAGTATCCGATGGATCCTTTCATCATCTTTTATCAGTAGATTCACCTCAAGACCTCTGGGAAGGATGTTCATGACCATACACCGTGTCATGAAGCCCAAGTCTGTTCGTCATTGCGACCTGCCAACGAGCACCTGCGATTCATGGAGTGTTCTAACAGCTGTGAATTGTAGCCGTCCCTCCTCAATACAGGTCGTTTCCTTGTATTGCATATTCAAAAATGTATTGTCTGAAACGTTGGCAACCAAATCTGGGAATCCTGCCAGCTGTGGTACTCGAACTGTCGAACTGCAAGAACTCCTCCCAAACCTGCGGGCAAGTTCAAATGTGCGTGGGGGGGGTCAAGCTCAGGCCACTCTTGACACGTTAAATTAAAGGAATCGTCTGAAACGATTTTCACACAGCTTGCAGGAGGGCTGTGCAAACTTCATCAGGTTTTTGACACTGGTTTCATCCTTCTGTCAATGCTCAGAAATGACATCAGCACTATGCCTATGCTGACTTCCACACTCTCAGCCAACTGGCACACGCCACCCACCAAACCCACCCGAATTGGTGCGGCAGAATCGTTCTCAACCAGCCACCCAAAACAGTGTGCAATCCGCACAGCCGCTCAAAGCACCTTAACCAATAAACTTTCGCAGGGGGAACCGCCATTCATTCCGAAAGGAATTCAGCTTTCTGCTGACCCCAACCTGATGGTACAAAGGTTCAAGTTATTTTTACTTGTGAATATCATCAGAGCTATAAGTTAATAGGGTTATTAGAGGTGCTTCACCTTAAGACCGCCAAAATCCCAGGAACACAGGGCATTAAGTACCGGATGCCATTTCTGGTCGCTATGGTGCTACTTGCTCGAGCCACTGAGCATACGCTTTTCCAGACCCACCTGGACAACCATGCCAACTTGTCGCAGTTTGCAACTTCGCTGAATCTCCTGTCGAAAGACCGCCTTCTGACTTCTCACATGCGACAGGCGCCCACACACAACATCAGAACACATCGAGTCATCAAAATGTATGATAAACATGCATCTGCTCCGGCCACTTTGAAGGTGGGCCGGCGGGCAATCCAAGCTAACGAGAGGGATATAGTGGCAGCATGTCTGCTACAGTCTAGGAACCGTGGTCACTTTCGTCACCCGAAAGATGATCCCAAAAGCAACCGCTCCTTGAATGTTGTGTGGTACTTTTCCTTGGAAACGCTCGCTCCAAAAGCAGCAACCTTGCAACCTTTTGTAAGAGTGCTTACGTCAGAACCAACCCGATCGATGCTCTCCAGGGGCCTAAAGAGTTTCTGTGAGATCGTGTTACTAGTGAGATACTATGAGTGAGATGATGAGAGGAGTGGGACGCCAGACTCAGGAGGCAAACTGTTGAAAGTCGTAGACGTCAATGTTGAAGTATCAGGGAGTGGGCATGAGGATTAGGCAGCATTGGGTGGTGGAGTGTTGTTTCTCATGGAGGGTGGCATGATAGAATGCTGCACAAATCAAACATGGACATCTGGGCAATGACCGTCAAGTACAGGCGAGAGGCCCCTTCGCCCATCATCAGCTTCCCAGGTGTTCCAATGATATGAATCACCGCATCCGCTTTGAACATTAGCTGAGGAAGGGCTTCCATCACCTGGTCTGGGCAAATTGGATGAATCAGTTCCACAGCGGAATTGGAAATGACGTCGTGTGCTCAGAAGAAAGGCTCAAAATTACTCATGTCCGTTCGACTGGTAATAGCGATGGCCTCCAACCTACAAGATGCACCAAAAAGGAACCTCTAGATGCTCAATGTACCACTGTCTCGTCCGAAATTTCTCGACCCTGCCTGCTGCACTGCAAGCGAATCTTCCTTGGTCCATGGCTCTTGCTCTGGAGTCATTGGGGGCTGTGGCATGCTCAGAAAGTCCTCGGCTGCCGTTCCAAGCAAGGCTGAGTCCGAATGGAACAAAATGAGCAAACAATCGAAGACATTCATCGAACTTACTCACAAGTTGGAACCTTCAAAGCTGGGATCTCTCGTGTCCATTCCGCCACTTGGGCTACACCCGGGAAGATTAACATGGAACCTGAAAATGGACCTTTGGAAGGCTATTTTCCTCTATGACCCAGTCGTTTTCAGGTTCCATGTTAATCTTCCAGTGCGTAAGCCCACGGTTTGGCCAAGGGATTCCAAGGGACACAGAAGACCAGGAGCCGGCCTTCTGCGCGGAGCTTTACAGCCTCGCCAAATTCATGCTGACACTGTCGCACCACTTCAAGCTTAAGGATGCATGCTGCTGACACTGTTGTATAATACTTAGTCCACATATATATATATTATTATATGTTCGATTCTTATCCAGTATTATCCAGTGTGTTTCTTGTGACCAAGCTATCTCCATGGTCCATCGTGCTAAGTGACCACGTTTTTCACAGCCGCGATGATCTCCAGAGCCTGCCGCAAACAAAAGTCAAATCCAAAACCGCACTTGACCTTCTTCTGCCGAATCTGCGCCAAACTATTCCTACATCCGCACTTGTCTAAGCCAGAACAAAATACTCCAGCGTCTTGTCTACACTGCGTCCACTAGCCAAAAGCAGCTTGTCAGTCAACGCCCATGGCATTCTTGGGACCACTGCTTTAATCCTTGGTGCATGCTTAGTGCAAAGGTCCCGCCCTCTACATTTGCCCAACCAGCATGCACGCACTCTATTGATAGGGCCTTCACCCCAGTGGGATCAGGATGCATTTGATGAGACCATGACTGAGAGACTACCACTAGAGAGTCTCCAGCTGCAGGCTCTTCGTGCATTGTACCTCAGCTTCGTCAATAGAACGGTCAACAAAACCAGTGTCAGCGAGGTTGTCGATTGCGTTGTCATAATTAATCACTTGACCTGGATGGAATCAAATCGGTTTCAGAACTGCTATGGAATTCCGAATTCCCTAAGCTTGAAGTAATGCCAACCAAAGTCACGGATGTCTTGACAGCGAGGCCATGGCGTTGGCAGACTTTGCAGCGCCGGGTATGGAAGTAACTTCGCCTGGAATACCAACTGCCATCGCTGGAAGAGGCAACCCCACAAAAAAGAGACATATGCCGGCAATCTCAGGCAAAGCCGGTTGGGGAAAATGTCAAAACATTCACTTGAGGCCAAGGGGGGGGCGAAAGCTAGCGCTCCAGAATGGGAAAGTGGAGGGCAGCGAGGTAGGAAAAAACACGGCGCTCTTTTTGGAGGCAGGGGTGAAGAGTCCTTTATATGTGGCTCTTTGCCCGGATCCTCCTGCGAGAGAAGAGAGAGAAGAGAGACGGAAAGACGAGAGACAGAGAGGAGAGAGAGAGAGAGAGAGGAGAGAGAGATGAGAGAGATGAGAAAGAGATGAGAGAGATGAGAGAGATGAGAGAGACAGTGAGACAGTGAGACAGTGAGAGAGTGAGAGTGAGAGTGAGCGAGTGCGGCCGCAAGATACGCAACGCTAACCGCATGCCAAAGAGCGACGACAGGACGGAGTCGAACTTGCGAAGAGGGAGGAGGGAGGAGGGAGGGAGGGAAGATGGGAGGAAGACAAGGAGGAGGAGAGGGGGGGAGGTGGGGAGAGGGGAGGTGGGGAGAGGGGAGGTGGGGAGAGGGGAGGAGGGGGGGGGGGGGGAGTAACTCCAGCTAGCTTCGCTAGCTTTCGTGAAAAGGACGTGATGCTTTGCAAAGTGCATTGCGGTGATGTTGTGTGTTCTGTCGGACATGTTGTCAATAAGAAGTTTATATTTGTAAGATCCTTCGAGAATCCCATCCATCTAAAGAACTAATTACATATGTTTTTTGAATATTATCTTGTCTACATTGTATATGCATAACACGAGGCCTGCAAAGGAAATGATGAATGTGCAACTCCTGGGGGTCTAAAGTCTAAACATAACAAAATGCTAAAACTGCGACTTGAAATCTCAGGGCGTAAACTGATATGAACCAGCCACCCCAGGTACTGATGTGAACAAACAACCTGACTAAATCTTTGCACTTCAAGATCTGTCTTAAAAAACCTTAGTTTCGGCCTCCGAGGGCAGGTTAAAGCTAGCATCTAGCGGCATAGGTCATCCATGGCAAGGCCAGCAAATTCAGCGGCTTGGCGGACCCCGCACGTGGATTCTACCGAATTGGAAAGTCCTCTTTGCTTCGGAGCGATCTAGCCAATCTCCACTCGAATTTCTCTGGTTTTCTGCGCATGAGAAACGGAATGCTAAGGGTGGTTTTGCAGAAACATGGTCAGGTCTTGAGATTCAGCATGGCATGCTGATCACGGTGTTGGACCTCAGCAGTGGCTCCCACTCGACCTGAAATGAGCAGTTTGTCCTTGACAAACTGCTTGAAGTACAATGAGCTGCAAAAACATGGTGCTGTGCCGCGTTGCGCAACATGCCCAGTGGAGGTTGAATGCTGAATGAGCAGTACCAGGCTCTAGTATAGCAGTCATGAATGCATTGTCCAACATCAAACAGGCGGGCGTCCAATAGTTATCCCAAGAAAATGCGACTACTTATTATGTAATAAGTGGTTCAACATGGGCCTGCCTGCAGTTTTGCTGACTCATCTTCCAGCAGCTTCCAAGTAACATAAAAATCTGAGCACCCCAAGTTGCAATCAAAGTGGCGCAGCTGAGGTGGAGCCAGATGTAGCTGGATGAGGATTCAGAAGTGATCGGATCAATTCGCCGGGCCTCAGGAAGCGGCTCTTGGCTTGGCAGGGTGTCGTTACCTTGTAAAAGTATCTAAGTGTAACAAGTCAGCCTCATGGTTGCCGCTAAGGCCACTAAGAAGCCCAAGCTCGAAACTCGAGCCATTGAACAACAACGCAGGCTAGTGCTGAACATTCGAGCTGTCGCACATCTCATCTCACAGTGGAAGGGCAACGATCAGGTGCCAGTCGTCCAGCAAGAGTGAAGAACATTGACCATCCATGTGATCAAGGTGTCCAAAAGCCATCCAGCAAGGTGTGCAGCTCTGGATAGTGCATGCTAGCAGCTGCTAGCATGGGACAACGTTCTCGCCCACTCACGCACCCTGGGCAACTAGGATGATTTTGCAAGTAGCTGTCCTGGAAAAGCAACAGCTATATATAGCAGCATATAGCAGCTATGATAAGCTGAGTGTCCCAGGATTTTTTGAGTTCTATTCAATTTCTACTCACATCTACGGCAGACTCTGCCTTTGGCCCATCCAATTTCTCACAGGGCACTAGGCTCCCAAGGAGCGGTCCTGTGGACCTGAGATTCTGCCGGGCAGTCCGCAGTGCCACTAACCGCTTCGCTTGGGCCGGAGATAGATTGAGAGCACTATCTAACCAAGTCCACCGTCCAATCGCTGAGTGTTTTGAACGTGTTTTGTGGAGAAAAACTCTTTCTTACTGGGTCAACAGGCAGTCTTGCTTTTGCTGCCAGTGATCTTGCTGGGGCCCAGGAATTCCAATGTTGGATCCAACCTACCGGCAAATTCATTGTCCGCTGAGCCCGCTGTCTGCTTCCACGCACGGGATGCTGCCAGCCCTCCGAGCTGCTCGTATCTTTCCAACTTTGATGTCTACATTGCAGACTTGTGCTGCCATCCAAGCATAACGTTAAAGCTCTAAAACATGAGTCATCTGCTTTTGATGCACATGGGTTGGTCATTTGCAGCTAAACAGTTTCTGCAACGCCCGCGACACTGTGATTAAAGTTCTCCACCATGTACAAAAAGCTCTCCTGAGCTGATTTGTTTGGCACAACTCCAAAACAACTCCAAAGACTCCCACCCCTGCTAAAACGATCAGTGTACTCAGTAATAGATATCATGCAGGTCAGTGCAACTGCTAAGTTACACAACAGTGGCAGTTTGTCTAAGCTGGTCAGGCATGAGGATTTGCCGACGGCATGTTATTCTGTGGAGATTCCCGTAACAACGGTAACATGTGTAATACACTTTGGATAGTAGCCCTTTTTAGTTGACAAGCTGGTCTCTAATGGCTGCCATAGCTGTCCCAAAGAAAGTGCCCACCATCCAAAAGCTGGCAGCCAAGATTCTTGCAGACTCCGCGAACTGAACTAATGGCGCCACCTTGGCATTTGGATGCATTGGGTGACTGTCACAGGATGAGCAGCGCAAATGACAAATTGGGGATCCTGCAAACTCTGGCACCACTCGATGTCCACCACTTTTGACTTCAATCCATTCGAAATCGCGCCTGAAGAAATGCCACTGCAACTGTCAACCGAGTTTGTTCTTGAGAAGTTTCGAGCAGAATGGTTTGTTGGCGGCTACGAACACGGAACGGCCGCAGCTCCCTTCTCGATGATCTGAGCCCAAGACCCACCACTCGCTCCTTTGATCTTTTCTCGAGTAGATACGAAATCCAGGACCTAACTCTGCAATGCTCTGCATGCGTGCGTGCTTGTGCAGGCCGTGCAAGTTGGATGGCAAACTCCAAGCTGGCATCACTGCCTTTGTTCAACTGGCTTCTGCTTCACATATCACTGAATTGTCTGCTGTGCCGTGCACCTCATCATCTTCGACCAACCCAACCATCACCTCAGCTTGAGCTTCATGTGCCCAATCACGTATTTGCGTACACAAACATTCGCGGGACCGTTGTTGAAGCATTCAAGTTTGATTCCACGAGCATGTGAATACCAAAACGCCTTCTGATTGCTGCTTCCGGAAGGAACCGATGGCACCGCTTTTCTTGGCTCAGCTTTCACGGATGCAGGTTGATCAGGCTCTGAAAGGGCAGCACGCCTTCTTCCATCATCTGTGTAAGCAGGAAACGCGCCCTCTGTAGCACAACCACTCTCAGCTACATTAATTGGGACAGTTGGGAGCTTTCAAGGGATTCCGATGGTTAAATATGTTTAAGTGGCTCTTCTGCTTCTCTGGCTAAGTCTGCCTCTGAGGTCACAAGAATCCTGCTGCCTGCTTTCGGCGCCGGATCACCAAGAGTGACAAGCAGGGAGCCATGAAGTCCTGCGAGCGGGTGGAATGATCTGGAAAGTTCTGTTGAGTATCATGGCAAAATGGTGCTTTGGTTAGCGAGAATCCTAGGTGTTTGCATGTTTTTGCTATCACTACCGTCACTACTTATATACCCGGTTTGGAAAATAATATGGTCTTGTGGAATCATGGAAGTGGAAAAAGGCCCCTGGAAAACGTTTCTTCTACAAACAGGTGGTTTGCCGCTTCCATGATGATTCCAGGGAGCGGATCTATGTAGACTCTGGATCAATAAAAAAAATACATATGAAGAGGTTGTTGAATCCAAATGCCGGGGCAAAAAATATAGCGACCTGAGGTTCATCGGCTTAGGAGGGCTGTTGTTTGCAGGCAACATCCAAGATCTAAGGCAGATCTTGGAGGCAAAATGTGACAAACCACGCCCGTGCCACGACCACAGGTCCTTTGGATTCCTTTAATACGTTGGGAGCCACGCACGGGAACGAACGGATGGGGACAAGGACGCTACTAGGAACAAGTGCCACGCTACTAGTAACAGGTGCCTTACTAGTAGTAACAAGTGCCACGCTACTAGGAACAAGTGCATCGCTAGTAGTAACAAGTACATACACAATACTGTACACATTAGCTACATGGAGCAAACAAGTTAACAGACTCCATTTCCTCTCCGTCTGTTTATCTTCGATTTGCAGCCTGTCAAGTCAGCAGTCTTTGCCGACTGGGCGAGTACTAAAATTACTAAGGATCTTTTGGTCCTTGCCCCCTGTTGACCGAGCACTAGAGCCAAGCTTCCCCATCCGTCTGGACCCAAAGCAGGCTGAGGTGGGGCGACGAGAGTGGCTCGTCGCAACTGGAGTCACTAAGCCCAAGGAGTATAAGACTGAACGGGCTTGAGCTATGGCTGTAGCACCTTCAAGTCTTTCTTGCCGTGTCAAGGCTTCAGAGATTGCATGTATTGCTCCTTGAGAGTCCAGAAACATGCTACCTTCTCTAAGTTCTGTGGCCGCATTGAGGAGGTCCTGGGCAGTGAAGTCTCTCAAGGAACGACGAAGCTCGTCTACCAAAACCACGCGCAAGTTGGAGACAGGCTCACCATCCAGCAGCCTTGCTTCAACAAGGCTTGCAAACAAACTGGCCTTTTGCACCCAATTTCTTAAAGGCTCTTGTGGCTTGAGCATTCTGCCAGTGCTTGCTGATGCTGGCCGTCTTCCGTAGGCTGATGATGGCCGTAGATTGACCGGTCTGCCCGCAGACAGTGAAAGCATTGCATCTACGATAGCGGTCTGTAACGCACATGATGCTTCGACCAATCCATCTTCCATGAAGCCTGTGAGCACTCGAGCTGCGGCATTTGCTTCGAGGATCGACATCCACCCATTCTTCAGGAGAACGCTGCTCTGCTTGGCTACGCCACTTCTGAAGCTTTGAGAAACAGCAGGAGAAGTTACTGGCAGCCTGGGAGCCAAGCTCGACACACTCTTGTGTAGCACTTCAAAGCTATCACAGTTCCGTAAGAGTTCAAGCTCTTTGGAAGCAATAGGTGCAATCTCTGCCAACTCTTTGGCTTGGACTTCCTCCCTGCCAAACTCAAAAGAAAACTCCTCCCTGCAATATGGGCACTCGCGTCGGCGCAAGCGGCGCAAGCAGTGCTTGCATAGGGAGTGGCCACAGGGTGTCTGACGTCGCGTCCGGTGCAAACACACACAGCAAACGTCACGCATCACACGACCACATCAGCCACCTTCGATTGGAGCCTGTTAGCCCTTGAGCCAACATCCAGCGGATTGGGCGACCATCCTCATGGAGTTTTGAATCCCTTCTCACATAGCCAAACCCAACAATCTCACAATCTTTAGTCAAGCCTACATGAAACAAAGAACTAGAGCTCCGCATGGCCAAAACCTCTCGCGCTTCTCCCTTGGGCCTGTGCCACCGACACATTGTTCTGATGGCAATCACACACTGGATTCATGGCAGTGGTGTCGACCAAGGTGGAGGAACATTGCCTGAAGTGCCGTGGTGTCACACTTCATGCGATGCCAGCAGTAAGCTCACAAAGCAAGTTTTCCAACATCGTGAAGAGTGCTCGGTAATGTTTGCCTTCTTGGTTAAGTGCGAACCATTTTGGGCAGGGTTAAACATTCAAGGCAAATAGATGGACAATGGGGGATGTTGCATCTGCAAGCTTGAGAAAACTCATTCTTCAAGCCTTTCACGATGGTCCGATAACCTGTGATTTCAACATGTTTGATCGTTTTTGAACATTTTAGAAGGCTATCGTGTAAGCAATCATTCCAATATTCTTCTGGACACTCTTGCTCCCCACCCTATGGCGAATCAAGGCACAGCTCGCCATTGACTTTGCAGCAGTAGTACCTTCTCTCCTTGATGACATGTCCATCGCACTGGAAGGACATGTAGCCCCTGAGCAAGATATACGGATGCTGATGAAATGGCCTTGCGAACAATCTGCCTTGCTGGTCTTCTGTACAACTGAGTCAACAGCAATCCGGCCTCCCCTGGACAGGCACTGTGCCCGTTGGACACAGCTCCGCATAGTTCTTTTCCATGGCATCCTCCTGTCAAGCCATGCTACGCTGGAAGTTCCTAAGTACTAAAGCATGCCGCTGCACTGCTTGTCGCCAACTGCTCTTCTCAAAAGGGGAGAGATCTGCGCATCATACCTCTTAGGAAGAAGGACGCTTCTAGGGGCTCCTGGCCGTATTACCAGGAACAAGAAGCTACTAGGGGCTCCTGGCATCGCTACTAGGAGCAAGGACGCTACTAGGAAATAAGCATTCAATTTCGAGGAAGCCTGTCATCCCCTTTCCCTTGTCTCGCCCTCGAACTCATCCCTCTCCCATGGCCTTGCCGGTGTTGACCCATTTGATCAAAGTACCTCTGTCACCTCGACAAACGGCTTGGTTCACTCGCTGCCAGTCCTCGTCCTGCCACTCGATGCCAACTGCTGAATGCCTTTCCCCATGACACTTGCTGAAGACAGCTTCCCAACAGCCCATTCTCCGACGTCAGCTTGCTTTGATTTGGAACTACATATGGGCAGCTCTAAACAGATCTAAACAGAGAATAATCATTATAAAATATGTAAAAACAAACCAGTACATGTTGGAAATGCACTGCAACAACATTACATTGTTGAGGCAGGTGAACAATGTAATGTAGAACGCTAAGTAACAAATACATTGCGACGCTCATTGTGACATATCGTGACGCTCCAGCATGACACACAAGCCAAGTAGGCAAATCAGTTTCCAGCGCTGCTGCTGTTGAGACGCTACATCCTTCACAGCCGAACCGCCCTGTCCAAACTGCCCGTCCTTCTTGACCGAATTAAATCCCACCACAGAGGGCACGGTATCACCTCGCCCCGCCGATGCTAAGTCATCAAGGTCTTCTTGTCGGGCGTTCGCCTGGGGGCCACGCACAAACCTTGGTGGCGACATCGTCCACACGTCAAGTGCATCGATACTACAGTAGTAGTTTCTTGTTACTAGTAGTAGTGGCCTCCACCTGCTAAGAATGGCCTCCAACCTAAATAGCTTCTAGCTACTAGTAAGTTACTAGTAGCTTCTTGTAACCAGTAGTAATGCACATGTTACTAGTAGGGATGCCCTTGTTACTAGTAGCTTCTTGCTACTAGTAGACTGCAAGGTAGCAAGTGCGGCCGCGACCGACGTGTCTTTGGACCAACATGTTTTAGGATGTTTTAGGTGGTCAGGGTCAGGGGCTTTTGTTGACTGAGTGAGTGGGTCCTGCACCCATTAGATGGCTAGGCAAGCAATACAGCATGCTCAACCCAGCATGCAGCATGACGAGATGCTTGATCTGCTGGGAATCCTCGTTGAACTTAGCCAGGACGTCCCCACACAGCTCTTTCTTCCTCGGCACAGTGCCAATTGAAACAGGATTCAATACCTTGCGCGCAACACTTGCACAGCTTCCCAATTCTCCATTCCCCGGCTCCTAGCCGCAACATCTTCCAATTTCAAGAAGTCCAAAGTCCAAAGACAAGCATCTTGGCAAATACCGTGGTGCCATTAACATCCACCCGCGGGTTCTTGCAACAGAACCTCGGGTACTCAAACAGAAAGCCAGCGGTGGACGCCAAGAGTCGAAGCAAAAGCCTGGTAGAAAAAACATAAACACATCAGCTACATCACGACCTCAAATCCACAAGCCTGCATCGAAACTTGTGAGCTGCTTCTCAGGCATAGGCTTTGGAGACTCTGTGAAGAAGAAGCTACCTCATGGAGTGTTGGAAGCCCGGAGGTGCATGAAGGGGTGACTTGGAAAATGTTCCTCCACCCTGCCTGCATCACATTGAAGGTGGCCCCCGCTGGGACCAAAGCCTCCACCCACCAGCGCTGGAGCATAGCACATGGAGAAGTGGTCTGAGCCATCTGATCCTGAAGTGATACGGTAGACGATTCTTGACACTGGTTCTTGGGCGGGCAGGTAGTGTGGCTTCAAGGAGAGTCTTACATACATCGTGTGAAGCAAGTCCATGGGAACAAAGAAACACATCCATCAATATCAAGTTACCCCTGTCCAGCGAAACTGTTCACGTCGGTTTCTGTGTTGCAGCAGGCAGTGAAATGTCGTCGCTTGCTACATTGTCAGGCTGGGGCTGTGCTTCCACTCTGAGATACTCTGAGCCAAGCCCTTTCTTGCATTTAAGCTGCCCTTGCTCCACAGCATGTTGCCATCTGGCGAGCCTGAGTCAAATCTCAGCTGCTATTGCCCGACACGACCAGGGCAAAACACTGGAAACAAAAGCACCCCCCCTTAAAGGCGTTAAAGGAAGCCTTAGGCTCCAGTTTGGACGTTCAAACCTTTACCCTCGATAGGTTGTGAATTGGGAAACGAGCTGCTAGCCAAGGAGCATGTGGAGTGCTCTTGGAGCGCTTGTCCCACCATGGCTGCTAGGACATGTAGCTGTACATAGTGGGTAACAGGATACAACAGGCGCTGCTGTGTGCCCGCTGCAAACTCAATTGCATACAAGAATGTCAGTTGTAGTGACAACATTTACCTGCATCCCGGTAATCCTTTCCGTGTCTCTTCCGCAGTGTTGGCGGCCACCCCGGGAAGAACAATTGGGCAAGGGTTGAGTTCCTTCCCGGTGTCATCATCACTATGTATCTTGTACAGTAATGTCTGTCGAGAACGATGATGCAGCGGAACACGTGCCAAAAATCATCAAGTGCCAAGCAATTTACTGCATATAAAACGGATTTAGAAGATTTTAACGGGTTTTGTTTCCAAACTTCTTGAAATATCTGAATACCACTTGAGTTGGTGCCCAAGAGCCAGGCTCGGCCCTGAATCTTTGACAGCAGTGACTGTGCCTGATCCTGGTCACCTCATACGTCGATGTACCCAAATGGGGAAGGATCAATTGAGTGATTGAAACTGTTTGCATTGTTTCTTCAATCATGTCCCGAGATTTCTCAGTACCTGCTAGTGTTTGAAGTGGTCTTCTGTAATCACACACTTACTCCTCTTGACCCATGCCTAAAGAAGGAACCACGAGGCCAACGGCCTAAAAATTCAGGCAAGCAAATCTTTAAGTTGTCACTGGATGAAACCACGGTGTTGCACTGCACACTCCACATCAAAGTCCGTCAGAAATCAATTTTTGTGCAAGCACTGGGGGTGCAAGGACTTGAAACAAAACAAGTTTGAACTCACATTGTCTTGCTGAGAAGGCCGCGACAATGTCATCCAAAGCTGCAACCTGTGTCACTTGCAAATAGGGGCGGCTGCGTCGCTGATGCTTCAAAGCATTCCATACCAATTGCAATGCCCTCGCTTCATTGAACTCAGCCTTGACGCTAAAATTTTCTCTTCTTGTCAACACAAAAGTGCACCCTAATGGCTCGTGCAGCGCTCATTATTGTGCACACCTCCCAGTTTGCCAAGTTGTTGAACCAAAAGACTTAGACCTACCTTGCAGCTGAACATGACCCAAAATACCCCAATTACCTAGAACGGCACTACCAGCTTCCCCCAAATCGCGCCCATGGACAACCTACATTTTAGAAACTGCTAGAACTGCTCCAAAGCCTCCAACGCGAGCTCTGGTACAAGTGGGAATACTTTTGTGTGTGTCCAACCCTGTTTCCAAGGGCACTATAATAGCTATTCCTTCTATTCATGTCATGCCACTTGTACAGCGTACCAGCAGGGGGGGACAGCGTACCAGCAGGGGGGCAACGGCCAGTCTTCTTACGTTGCCCAACGAAGCTATAGAAGACTGGTGGAAGCATTCAGGGACGCCTGAGTGTGTACCTGCTCTCAATTTTTTAAACCATGATTTGTTACAACAATTCTGTTCGACCGACTTTGCACCCTTTTGTTCAGTCAAGGTCTAACCTGCAGTAACTCTAAAGGGCTAATGCACTCCGCGAAGCAGCCTGAAATCGCGCTCTACGGAGCAACCTTCTCAAGTGTGTTTCCGCAGCTTCTTCCCACCGTGGTATGCTGTGTGATCCCTACGGGGCGCCGTTACTGCAAGAACCTTTTCACTCCTCACCGCGGGAGTAAGCTTTCCTGAAGTTTTTCTGAAGTTCACTCGACTGAATTTTTCCTGCTCGAAATCAGCTTGCTTGGATTGTCTCACCTGGCACTCGTGAAGCTTAACTGCAGAGTTCACTGTAACCTTTACTGAAAACATACTGCAGAGTCCAACTGCCTCAGTTTCACCCGGGAATTCTCTTCATATTCATTTAGTTTCTTCAAGTTTTCAATTTTTCCGAGATTTAAACTTGAGGCCAGGGGGAGAGGTCGAAAGCTAGCCGAATCGCACCAGATGTACTAGTTACATAGTCGGCAAAGCATGTAGGGATTACATGTTTTGGGAGGAAGGTTGCTATGTACATACTTTGCGCTAAAGAATGTAAATGTGACATCGCTGACTGGGAAAGGTACATTGGAACAACCCGGGTGCACTCGTTGGCAGGCACGAAGATGCGTGATCGGCAAATCTGGGGGGTAAATTTACCCTCCGCTTTTGTATGCCTTGAGTCGGAAAGAGGGGTAAGCATTTCTGACATCATACGGACTGTACATACACTAGGGCGTCCGTAGTGTAGGAGAAGCACGGGTAAAAGGTATATGGAATAGAGTGTCTTGAGGAAATAGCCGGTGTATGGTTATTGCAAATCTGGGGGGTAAATTTACCCCCCGCTTATGTATGCCTTGTGCTGGAAAGAGGGGTAGGCATTTCTGGCATCACAAGGACTGTGCATACACTAGGGCGTCCGTAGTGTAGGATAAGCACTGGTAAAAGGTATAAGGAGTAGAGTGTCTTGAGGAAATAGCCGGCTTATGGTTATGGCAAATCTGGGAGGTAAATTTACCCCCCGCTTATGCATGCATTAGGTTAGAAATAGGGGTAAACAACTTGTAACGGTGAAGTACAAGTCCTATGCAGCAAGCAGCAGCCAGCAGCAGCAGCAGCAGCAGCCGCCTGCAGCCAGCAGCCAGCAGCAACCACCAACCAGCAGCCAGCCAGCAGCACCACGCAGCAGCAGCGCAGCATCAAGCCGCAGCAGCAGCAGCACCACCGGCAGCAAGCACCACCGGCAGCAAGCAGCAAGCAGCAGCAGCAAGCAGCAAGCAGCAAGCAGCAGTAGCAGCGGCGTCGTCAGCCGCAACAAGTAGCAAAGCAGCAGCTACAAAAGCGGCAACCAGCGGCAGCAGCAAACAGCAGCAGCAAGCAGCAGAGCGGCAGCAGCAGCAGCACCCTTTACACCAAGCCACCGTTTACACCCAACCAACCACGTTCAACCAACCCCCTACACGGCGCAGCTGGGAGTTGAACCGCGGGGGGGGGGGGGTAGCTTGATATATCAATCTTTAAGGCACGC
>CAXAMN010025995.1:327716-365622 GCA_963970005.1 Durusdinium trenchii
CTACTTCTTTTTATATATTCACATACATACATCGATCCTATTCGATTTGCCGAGCAGCCATGACGTATCCCTGGCCGTATACATTACCACATCACCTACAGCCGCCACCACAGCCCACACACCCACACCTGGTATTCTTATCCACCACAACCTCCACCGCAACCATATCCAACACTCCCACCATTTCCACCACATCATCCAGCACCTCAGGTCTATCCACATCCCACGACATTTCCACCGCCAACACATTACATACAACCGACACCACATTATCAACCACACTTAACACATTTTCCAACACAACCTATCCCCACAGCCCCGCAGCACATTGCCATTCCCGCTTCAGCTCAACATACGCCATCACAACCACACCCACAACAGCCACAATCCACACCTCAGCCAATTGCACCAACAACACCGCTTACTTCAGCAGATCCCACACACACACAGCAACCCCTACAGCACCTGACATTACACCAACAGCTGTCGCTGCCACACAGCCTCCACAACCTGCTCAACCAGCAACTTCACTTGAGCCTACCACTCAAACTACTTCCACTGACCAAGCCGCTACACATACCATTCCAACACCTAATACACAACCCGCTACTCCAGCGCCATCAATTTCCGTCCCACGTTCAACCAGACCGACACCCTCCATTGCACCTACCCTCAGCACTACACGAGGCATTTGGCGTGACCCAGATCGCTCACCTCCACGAACACAAGCACACCGCCGCTATTCAGCCTTTCCAGCTGTTCCAACCAGCGCAGCTTCCCAGGCCACATCCAGATCCAGGACACGCACTCGATCCCCATTGCCACGCCGACGACGCTCAGCTACACAATCCATAGCCAGCACACAACCACATTCAACACCTGATGAAAGCCACGCACTACAGCCGTTAGCATTAACTCTGGACAAATCTCACCCATCCACCAAAGGCATCACTGTTGCCACCACCACAAAACCAGCTGCATGCCATCACACTCAAACCCAATCCACTTTTCACCCCCAAGCGGACTACCACTACAACGCCCACAGCACCCACACCACCACCCGCAGAAACTGCAGCAATACCAGTTCAAAGACGACCACACAACCTTCAAACTACCAAAATTTCAACCACCCACAGATCCAGCACATTTGGAAGTCTTCCAATGGATCAACAACCACGCCCAATCACTTGACATCCACAATAAACCCATGATCTCGTACGTGGCCAAAGTGCTTACAGCAGCTCACATACAAAGTGGAACGAAGACACCAACAGCAACGATCACCACACTTTCCTCTTACTCACCATCCCAACACTTGCGAGCAGAGGGGACGCACCGACACTCCCACCCACAAGAAGAGAAGCTCCACCTGAACCACTTCCCCCTCCACCAGCCCCCGTTCACCCCGCCCCATCACCTTTAGGCTTAGTGCCCCCCCAACACACCCAACCTGCCAGACACATGGACTCCCAGCGATACACACCTGGATACAAACACAGTACATGGACAGACTTTGTTTCGTACAATCCAGCCAACACAGTGGTCCAGGAAATACAACCTTGCAGGACAACCAGTCCTTGATATCTTTCCCTGGCAGCTCAGTCGTTTTGGCCTTCAAGATCACAGCCTCCGCACTCTTTCACAGGGACGTTACACAGGCATTGTGACCACCAGATCTATCGCAGAAGCTGTCTTCACCTCTCAACTTCTACCTGAGATGCGTGCTCACAACCTGGACATCGACAACATCGCTGAATACCTGCGTCAACAAGCACATCAACCAATTCCCAACAAGACCACAGAAGCCAAACAATTCACGCAGCCTCTGATTTCTCGCATCGTCGACTTCTTGCGAGGACTCACACCACCTGCGGGCGAAGGCACAGCGCTCCGCAAGCTCCAGCAACAGACAGACCGACTTCACCAACAGGAAAGCGAATTGCAAGAGCTCGTGACAAACTGAAAAACCATGGCATAGCACTCACGCCTGCAAAACCTGGCACAGTACCAGCCCCCGCCTCTTCGGCTCACCCCACCCTTCCTTTGACAGCCCCAGCAGCTCTCACAGCCAACACCATACTCAACCCCACATCACAAACCCTACAGGACAATTCACCAGCTAACTATGCGGCAGCTGGCATTCAGAAATGGCTCAAGACATTACCTCCAGCAACGCAAACACAAGCCAACAACATCATGCAGATCCTTCGAGATGAGCGCATCACAAAAGAGCAACTCCAAGAAGCCGCAACACGCTATGGGATTCCTCTCGGCCGCGTGCTCAAACTACCGCCGCGTTCACTTCAACAACTCGTAGCAGCAGGATCAGCCCTGGCGGCCTGACTCGCGCAACAAGCATTGCATCAACCCACTCACACAACACTGCAACAATTGACACAACTCCACACAGCTCTTTCACACTTCGCCCACTTTACACCATTTATTGACAAGACTTATGCGTTATCTACCTTTCCCACCACGACACATACGATCAAGCATGGACCTACGAACACCTCCACATCCAAGATTGGCAACCCACACTCAATTGGCCGTACATCCAACGACACCTCAAACTCAAAGCATCAGGATGGCAATTTGCAAAACACCGTACTACCTTTACTCGCATGTCCACCCACAAATGCCTTTTCCAACGACTACGACGCCGACAGAACACCATCAAACAACCCAACCTACACACCAGCCAACGCCTACACGCCCTGACGGCTCTCCGAGAACTTAGCAAACACACACGATGGGATGCCGAAGGATCGGCGCCCTGAGACTTCCAGATCGCCATGACCGGCTTCTTGGATCCTCTGCAGTTTCAACCCCCTGAGCTACAGCCAAAGCTGGTCAAACGACCTATGACACTTGGTTTTTGTACTTGTACAGCACCTGGCACCGGCCATCACAGTCAAAACGTCCACTTCAACCATTTTTCTGCCAGTTTTCTTTATCCTACAGCGTTCTACACTATTTCCAGGACAAGTCCTTTTGCACTGCTTCACGAGCATGTTCTATTGTATTTCAGTACACCCTATTTCTTCTGATTTCATTACTTTCAGACACTTTTCGGAAGATTTTTGACTTACAGTTCAGCAGGATACTCAATCACCAACCACACAGCTTTCATAGCCTCACGGATCCACTCTCACTCAGTGACTACACCTTTGATTCAGTCCGCAGCCATTTCTACATTATCCGAACGGTGATTTCTGCGAGTTGCCCCGTCCCTGAACCGTACCTGGCCATACATCATCCTGATCAAGCCCTACCACAAGATTCGGGACAATGGCATCACCTTTTGATATTGCTCTAGCACACAGATTGCTCTTAGCGCCTCTACAAGCAGCCACATCCACCGCTACTACATTCCAACACCACATGCACCACGTCATCCCTTTTCATCCACCCACCACCAAACTTCGCGAGGCCGCACACAAGACATTACGGTCACGCCTTTACAACCACAAACAATGGGAAGAACTTTCCTCAGCCAATCCTTCAGCCACCGACATGCCCTGCAGCTGTTCCCACATGCACACTCTGCTCCGCCCCGAATTCACACCTACCATGTACGACGGCCACTACGTCCTGACCTTGGAAGACCTTCAACTCCCAAGCCATCTCCAACTGTTCCTACAAGCCAACATGAACAGCAGTTGAGCCTCTGCACTCGCTGGCGACTCCAACACCATACCACCACCCTCACCATTGATGTCCAATCCACTGGCAATCGCATTCAACACTCCCACATCGGCCAGCACTACATCCACCACCCACAGCAACGCACCATCAACACACAACACCTCCCTCTCATTGTTCAACATGCACTTCAATCATGCATTTTCCAAGCTTGCAACTCATACTACAAACAGATCCAGGGTGCCGGCATTGGCAGCCAACTTTCCCCAGCTCTGTGCAACGTTGCCATCACCCTCATTGAACACACGTGGCAAACTACATACCAAGATTTTCTTCAACAACCCAGCCTACACCTTTTCAATACACGCTATGTCGACAACCGCTACATCATGCTCAACGAACAATTCCGACAAGCACTACCTATCACAACATTGGCCCACCCTGATTTTTACGAACACCCAGTTGAAATAGAGCCAGTGGACGATGACCATCTACTCGGCTTCCACATTGATCCACTCAACAGAACCGTCACTTTCCAGCTTCCCACACACCCATGGCAGATTCGCGACCCACAGTCCGCAGGCAGCCACAGATTACGGCTCTCGGGCCTACAATCAAGACATCATACATTACGTCAATACACATACCCCCAACACCTGATCACAACCACATCCCAACAGTTGATGCAGCTCTATATGACAAAAGGTCATTCATACGAACATTGCGCCGCGGCGCTGCGGCCACGATCAAAAAGAGCGAGATCTTCTGCTGACAGCTGTTCATTTATTCTTCCATTTTATTCGTATTTTATTCGTCTTTACATGACCTACCTGCGCCGGTTTCGGCTTTCTGTGTGTGTCCAACCCTGTTTCCAAGGGCACTATAATAGCTATTCCTTCTATTCCTGTCATGCCACTTGCACAGCGTACCAGCAGGGGGGCAACGGCCAGTCTTCTTACGTTGCCCAACGAAGCTATAGAAGACTGGTGGAAGCATTCAGGGACGCCTGAGTGTGTACCTGCTCTCAATTGTTTAAACCATGATTTGTTACAACAATTCTGTTCGACCGACTTTGCACCCATTTTTTCAGTCAAGGTCTAATCTGCAGTAACTCTAAAGGGCTAATGCACTCCGCGAAGCAGCCTGAAATCGCGCTCTACGGAGCAACCTTCTCAAGTGTGTGTGTGTGTGTGTCTCTCCCTACCTCATCAAAATACAGCATCCAACACTGTTCCAATACGAGGACGTGTCTTGGGCTCAACTCACAAGAAAACTAGAAAAGGCAGGCGCAAATCGACAGCATTTGACATGCTAGCTGAGCAATACTCCTGCACAAAGATCCAGGTGAGCCAGGTGAGCCCCACACAAGAAACCAAAGCATCCATTTGGCATGCAATGGCAAAACCAGCAGATCCAGCAGAAGCACAAACCACCATACTCTGATATACTCTGCATCAACATCAAGACTTGCACCAACTCCTCAGCGGGCGAGTCAATTGCAACAAACCATGGACGACGGCAAGACCCACAGAAGGCTGCTCGCTTTCAAAGCTGGCAGATTCATCCTCAACAACGCCCGACGAGACGACGGTTGAGGCAATGCCGGGCCTACCCAGCCCCGGCCCACCCGCCGCTGTCACGTGCCTCGGCTGCCATCCTGGCTCCCCAAGATTTGCCCATCACAATGGCCTTGGGCCTGGCCAGCTAGTGGGTGACCAAACGAGTCCTGAATCTGAATGGGTGCAACGACCGAAGACTGGTCGGGTCAAAGCGGATGGAATGACTCGTCTTTGTGTGGCTTGTCCATTCAAAGCTCGGGCTATTAAATCTATTATTACTATTGAACACTCGACCATCTTCGGCCAGATCGAGCAGGAGCTGTTTGAAACTCGCTCGCACAGCTGGAGCCGGCCACATTCAAGCAACGCGGCCCATTCAAGCAACTGCGCATAGCGACTCCTAGATCTCCTCGGCTCTCAGGCGTCGCCGCGGCATCGCCGATCTCATGAGGAGAACTCGATCTCTCGTCGGTCAAAGCCAGCAGCTCGACGGAGGCTTTCACTCATGTACTGAGCTCCACAATGTTCTTCATCCCTCATGGCACAAATCAAGAGGCTTGTGACAACCACGTCATAGACTCCGATGGCCATGTGTGTCACAATAAAGGCCAGGATCATCAAAGCAGTGGCGCATGCCTGGTAGGTCATGAGGCTCTCACGGAGCTCGAAGAAAGCAAGGCCCGCCAAGGAGAGTGGCACACCCAAGCAAACCAAGAAGCCTAGGGCCCAGGTAGTCAATTGGTTAAGTGCTACCTGGGCTGGGTACTTGGCAAACAGCTGGAAGGACTTGCAAGCTGACGGAACAAAGGCTTCCCCAATCACCGCAATGTAGATGTATGCATACCTGCAGTCTGAAACACGGATCCACCACAAAGATTGAAAGGCAGCCCCAGTTGAAAAAGCACCTGCGAAACTATGCAAAACTAAGCCGTGCACTGTGTGAGATAACGAAGGCAGCAGTAGAGCATGTTGATGACGCACTTGGTGACACATCGTATAGTCTTGGCCAACAGATTTTGCTCTGTGGCCTCCAGGGTGAGACCCTTCAGAAAACAGTGCGATTATATACTCTTCCTGAAGCAATCATGGCCAGCCCACAACAAAGGATAAGCCGCTAAACCCACCATCCGAACAGCCCGAACGGCCTTCCCGTGTGACCCGTGGGCCTCGCGTGTGTGTCGCTCCACGTATTCGAAGACCAAGCGTGCCACGGTACAAATCATCAAAGCCAAGGAACCAAAGGCCAAGGAGCCCAAGTGATAGCGGAAAATGGTCCCCAATGAGATCACCACTGACACACCACAACAACCTGCCAAAAGTCTTTCTTGGTGAAAGCACACACTTCGAACTTGGGTTTTCAGTTAGGCTCAATTTCCACGATGGGAAGTAAGGTGAGGGAACGGAAAGGTGCAGAGGTCGGCAAAACAGTATGGTTTAAAAATGGTTTCAAAAAGGCCTCGAAGTCAATCTGTACATTCGGTGCGGTGTCGAGCGCAGCTGCAGGAAAGTGGGTTTATGGGAGAAAGCGTGAAAGGACCATGAAACAAACCGATCAAATTAGACAGCGTGGTCAACAGTTTCGGTTGCAGGTACACGAATGGACGTCTCCATTCGCTTCCCCTCCAGCGATTTAGCTTCGTTGGACAAGGTTCATCGCTGGAGGCTTTGCCCCCCTGCCTGTTGTGAATTCACATCAATGGAAAAAGAACGATCGCGGTGGTAGTGGAAAGGTGAAAAGGTGGAAAACCCTTAGAGCCAGGGTGTGACACACACAACACGCCGTGATCGGCGCACAGAGCGAGCGGTGGAAAACACAAGTCTTTTTTCTCAAAAACCGCCTGCACGCGTGCAGGTCATGCCCTTTTTGGGCGTAGAGGTGGACCAAAGCTTCAGCCGCAGCGGTAGCATGGTGGGATGGAAAGGTGTAGGTGTAGATGGAGTGAAGTCGTGAAGCTAAGCCGGACAGAGCCAAGCGCTGGCTACCGGCGCTGGTGTGGTCCCTGATTTTCCAGGGTTGGGTGGGTTGTATGTAGGTGATGGTGCGTTGCTGGAGGTCAATGTTGAACCCCAATAGGTGGAAGTCGTCCACCGTCTCCAATTCGACGGGATCGCCGAAAAAGTTGTTGTGGATGAGGGTTTGGATGGCGGGATGTGAGAGGAAATGTTCATTGTGGACGATGAAACGGTTGTCAACGTAGCGGTAGTAGGCAAAGTGAAGAGCTGTGTGCTGGAGGAGATTGTTGTGTAGCTGTTGCCAGGAGTGTTCGATGAGGGTAATGGCGACATTGCAAAGGGCGGGGGAGAGCTGGGAGCCAATCCCAGCCCCCCGGATTTGCTTGTAGGTGTGATTGCATGCCCGGAAAATGCAGGTGTCGAGTGCATATGCTACAATGGTGGTGATGTCTGCAGTGTGAATGGTGCGTTGTGTGGGGTGGCGTCGGTGGTGCCGGCCGACGTGGGAGTGGTGAAAAGGGTTGCCAGTGGCTTTGGTGTCAACGGTCAGGGTGTGGGTGTCATTCTGGCGTTGCCATTGCTGAACGAGGGATTGAACAGCGTCAATCAGGCGGTGTTGTGGAACTGAGTTGAAGAAGCCCACAAGATCATCGTTGGTGGCATGTAGGGGGATGTCGGGTGGTGTGTCGTTGAGGTAGCAGTGGAAGTGGGACCACAGTTGTGGGATTGATAGTTGACCTGGAAGCTGTGGAAAGAGGTGTTGCAGGATAATGTCGAGGGCTCTGCTGGTAATGCGGAGGAGGTTACCGGTGAGGGATTGAACAAACATGCAACCAGGAACCGCCCTGGCATCAAATTGACGTGTAAACACGTCTCATGATGTTCAGCGTAACACGTCTCATGATGTACCACAACATGACTCTTATCCAAACGATCCCGAACCTATCAGTACATCTGTTGAACACCCTGACACCGCCTTTGAGCGAAGGGCACAAATGATGCTCATGTAGGTCTCCTTGGAAGTAACTGTTGGAAACTGTCAACGCAATTGTTGTATGGTACAGGGCAATGTGGAAGAAGTAGATCCACAAGAAAACCAACAGCAAGCATACAGCGCTGATCTTCTGAAAGTTTTCGACATCCTCCTTCGATGAGATCTTGTATTGGGTCAGGGCGGATTGGAGCTGGTCATTGGATGCTGTAGCCAAGCCTACAAATGCCACGAAGAAGACGACAAAGAATACAGCGAAGCTGGCCAACAAGAATAGTGGTAATGCCAGCAAGGAAGGAACCCTTCGGATCATGTTGCCGGCTTCTTCGAGCAAGGCGATGAGGATTTTGAATTGTCGTGACATGGATAACACCAAGCAGGCCAGCAAAGCAATGAGCACTGCCAACGCGAAAGCGCCAAGTGCAAAAAGCTGAGTGGTGGATTGATCCTCCGAGTGGCTCAGCAAATCTTGCGCTTCGGGCGGCACGGAGATGTCTAAGCTCTCCAAGAAGCTTGTAAAACGGGCTCCTGTGCGGCCAGTTGCGATGCCTGCTTGGACAAAGAGGACATAGTCTGCAGCTATGAGCATGAAGAAGACCACAAGCAATAGCAAAAGCAGCAGAGGTGGCGCACAAACAGGGAACAACAGCATCACGGCTACAGAGAGCACAGCCGCACCGCCGATCCCTAGCCCTAGAACGAGTCCAAGATTCTCAGACACTGCATTTCCAAAAGTATAGGCTGGACTGGTCACAGATGTGAAGAGCACATTGGTGAGACTGTCATCCAAGAGTTTCACAGACACTTCTGCCTCTCTTTTTACCCTCTGTTGACATGCAGCTTCCGGGCTACTTGGTGCTGTGCTCGCCATGGCCACCCGGGCCGCGACGAGTGCGTCAGTGGCACCCTCAGCTCGCCATCCATCTTGGATGGATATATCAGGGCTTTCCAGGAGCCAGAACTTATCAGTACCATCTCGCTGAAGACCACAGACCTGCTGAGGTCTAGTAGGACTCCCAGCTATTGGCTCGCAGGCTGGCTTCACACAAAGCTTGGTGCTACTTTTCACCATGGGCTCCTGGTATGGAACGCACCGCTGAAAGACGGGAAAGGATGGTTGCAGAACCAGCCACGAGCTCTGCCGTGAATTGCCATAGTCTTGGACAACCGCCCCCACTTTTGGGCAGGTCTCCACACACATGCCATAGCGCCCACGCAAAGTGGGATCTTTCTTAAAGTCAGTATCCAAGTCTGGGTAGAATAGGAGTGACTTTCCAACTTGACTGCCAAGGCCGCAGAGGTTGCCATCATGGTCCCTGCCGTGATCAATACGCCGAACATCTCCTACCTGCCAAAAGAAGCCGATCAAGAGGGCGGTTGCTGCCAGAATCACTGTGAACAAAAGGCAGCATGCAGGGTCGGTACAACGGCGATTCACCTTGGGTCCTGGATTCACGCGGACTTGTAGCAAATCCAACTCATCGAGCTCCCTGTGGTCACAACAGCCACAACACGCGCCCATCCCTCGAACAAAGAAATAGCTTGGAACGATTTGGCCTGGCTTTCTAGTTTTGAGGGACTCAGCTGTATGTAAAAAAGTTGTCTCATTGATTCATGGGCATGCTTACAGCATCTTACAGCCAATCAATTAGGCATGTCATGTGCGTGCTTTTGTTTTGAGACGATGCAGAATGGCTGAAGTGAATTTACATCGAACAAAATGACAACTTGTAATTACATTAACTTCTGACTCAACTCATCGTCACAAACCACAATGTTCATCAAATACATAATATCTTCAAGATCCCAGCACGGAGCACAACAGCCTGATCACGGACTTGTACCGCGAGGGGATCATGTGATTCCTGGTGCACAGCCTCACACCGCAAGCGCAGTGCACAGTCTTGCAAAGATCCCTCGACCGCCTTGCTACGTCAAGCGACACCATCGAAAATCGTAATCTTCGACACCTGCTCGTTTCTTCTGAGAACCAAGCGTGGGGAACAGCTCGCGGACCACCTGAACGGCTTCTCTTGCGAAAAAACTCCCAAAAACTTCTTGCTCCTAGTAGTAAGGCCAGGAGACCCTAGTAGCGTCCTTGCTTCTAGTAGCAATGCCAGGAGCCCCTAGTAGCGAACATTGTTCCTTCTCTTCGGCTCTGAATGCTCAGAGAAGGGAATTCTACGATGGAGCTCAGCAGCCTCCCCGCTCAGTCGTCCAGGCCGGAGGGGCGATGGAGCTGAGTGAAAATCTGGCACCTCACAACGACGGGTTCATCTTGTCATCTCTTGTCATCTCTTTTATGCAACATGAGTCCGAATCAGTAAGGTTTCAGAAGCATGAATTATTGGTCGTACAGCTTTGTCAGTGAGGATCCTTGGGATCATGTTTCGAAGCACACAGTTCAAACCTCAAGAAAGCCTCACTGATCCAACGAGGGCACCAAGACATGAAAGGAGGCTGCTGCCAGTCTTCGTGCAACCTCATTCCATTCATTGCGGATTTGCCTCAGCCAATGTTTGGACGCAAAAGTCGGAAGCAAACCTACAGTACAACGACTGCCTGCAAAAAAAAAGTGAATGTCAACCAAAAGCCCAAAAGGGAGTGGGGCTGAAAACATGTCCCTGCGCTATAAGGCCACCGCTCACTATCTTTCCTTGGCTTGTGCAAAGCTCCTGCTGCGTCTCAAACACCACTGCAGTGGCGACATGTTGCATGCTGGGCCGCGGACATTCCGTGGATTAACACCTCGGACAGGGTAACCACCCAAACCGATGCCTCATGCAGCCACATACTAACCCTGGGGCCCGATGAGAATGAACTGCTGGAAGCTTGAACACTGTGGAATGTCTGTCTGGTTTTGCGCAGGCATGTCTTTTTTTCGACGAGCGCTCGTCCTCCTCTCTGGCAATTACTTCTCATTCATGTCTCTCAAGCCATCTCAAACCTTTGGCTCCTCCTCGACCGCATCTGCTTCCAGTTGGTTGCGAGCCCAGTCTCTCTGCCACGAATCCCAAGCTCCGATGAAGCAGCTAGGCCCAATCATCTTGTCCTGGCATTCCTTAGCTACAGGTGACAAACTTGCAATCTATAGACATCTAAAGGTCCAATATAGTTTTACAATTTGTGTCCGTGTGTCAGTTCAATGCAAGGTCAAATATGTTTTTTTATGCACCTGTTCCAATCTCCTAAGCTCTCGCCAAGAATCGAAAATACCACATGGGGACGTTGTGGCGTTCCTCCTTCTCCTGAGCTTACTAGTAGGGCTTACCGTAGGCACTCCAGCCAGTGCGCATGGTCCCACAAAGGGAACACAAAGCTCTTCATGTTTTTTTCCCACCGAATTATCAGGTCCTATGAGGTCCCATTAAATATTGCTGCTACAATCAATGACCAAGAGGCCACCAGGATGTGATAGCTCCCTGGCCAATCTCCAGGCGACTGGATTCGACAAGGCAACCATTGGCCCAGCAAAGGCCCAGGCCTCAAAGCCCCGTCACCGTCTCTGGCGAGGTCTCTATGTTTATTTATGTATGAACCGTGTTCTACACTATTTGTTTAAGATGTATCATTCAATGTTTGGACGTCCCATATCGTTTCGCAGTGTCTCGCACATGAATGATATACAGGTATACATGTTTTGGTGGCACAGCGTGGTTGGCTGGGTGATGCCTAAACCCCGTCATCAATTGCATCCTTGACTTGCCTGCTGACATGTATTTTTTCTGAGAGGAGGGAGCTCCCATCTGTATCACATCAAAGGACCATGCATTGGCCTCAATCCTTCAAACATGTTGGCCTTCTGGGCTGAAAACAAACTTGATGATCTTGATGTTAGGAAACTCATCAAACCACCACAGACTTGCTGGCCAAAGAACTCCGCGACAAGAACCTCCACCTGGTCCTGGTTTCACACGCATAATTAGCATGCAAAAAAAGTAGGCATCAAGTCCAAATCTAAGCTTGTGAGAATCAATTCTTGGATCAATGTGAGCAAAGGCTCTCCAGGTGCAAATCGTCGCTGTTCGTCTAGCACTGGGCCTCGTAATACCGAATGGCAGCGCTGGTTGGATTGGCATTGGCGACACTTGGGAGCTGCAATCCGAAGACCGGACCCGGCTTCGTCATTTAGGCAGGTCACGTAGGGTAGGCTCGGATGCTTCGACCCACCTGACTTTCAATCTGACTTGACCATGGACTCCATGGAAAGTATATGACTAGCGCTGCCACAACACGCAATATTGAAAAATAACATCAAGAAGCAAGCCTTTGCATTTGCATAGAATATCAGGTATCTGCCAAAACTACTGAGGAAGATGTCGTGAGTCACGCCGTGTTCGGAGCTCATGATGCTGCTAGGATGAGCGCGAGATACAATGATGGCACGCGAGAATTTTGCTTGTACATCTTGTTCCCTTTATCAGTACAGTGGTTTTTGAATTTGGTGTCGCATCTTGTCATCATCCCTCAACTCAACTATATAGTTACCTTTATATATAATATCTTCAGTGGGGACTCAAACAGCAAAACTCTGCCAAGCTTCAAGTCTTCATTCTCAACTTCGAGCCCTGCAGCGCTTGGAGAAGCCAATGGTGGTCGGATGCTTTGTGGGCAAAGCCGGAGCCAGCGACCCTGGTCTTTGAGTCGAAATGGGCAAAGCATCAAGGTGCACATGAAGTACGTAATATGAATCCAAATGACTGAAGTTCCCTGAAAGGAGCACTACGGCCACCACGGCTGGCTGCCACTTGGTGGACACTATCTGCATGTTGTACATACATATCATTGGCATACACACAACGTACAAACCATAATTAGCCGAACAGTTACCTTTTTCGGATTGGTCTCTGAGGTTTTATATGGCTTTATCAGCAGTTGTCTAATCTTCATGCTTCACAAAGGATCTATGCCATCATCTATGTAGTGCTCTCGAAGGCATGTCATGTTGAAAGCCCCGTCCTCGGGAACTGCAAGGAACCGCATGCCAAATCTCAAGAAGCCAGTGGCCATATATTCTTTGCCTGGCCCCTCAGGAAATCTGTTCCTCTATGTTCCTCTCAATGCTCTGAAGATCTTGTCTGTTGATTTTGATTGCTTGTTCTTTTGCTCTGTCAGAATGATGCCCCACGGCCCATTCAACCTGCTGAAGCACCAAGGCACCTTTCTCAACAGAGCTTGTTGACTCGCAACAGCATACCTGACTTAGCTGCTGACAAGCCGAGCCGACAAAGCCACCAGTGTTGACATGACAGGATAGCACTGGACAGCCCCAAAGCACTGCAACTGTGTTGCGTTCGCTCCATTCCTTAAGGGCAAGCTCTGGTGGCTGCGGGCATCACCACCACATTATGAAACCCACATCCAGCGCAAACACCACTGTTGTCATCGTCGGGGGGGCCAACACCCTCAGCCACTCTGAGCATTTTGCCGTATCATCCTGCACAAGTATTATCTCAAAGTGACTGAAGAACATCCCCGCCAAATCAGAGGATGTGAGCGCAACTCCACCAATGAACTAGGTCTGAAAGCACGGAGCTGGAAAGCAAACCAGGCTCGACACAACGGGTTCCTCTTTCCACCAAGGATCCTTTGGCAGTGCTCAGAAGCCTTGGCGCGGTGAAGCTCAGGAGGTCCATGGCTTCGGACATCGTGCGATCGCGTGCGATGGTGACGTGTGCCCTTCGCTCGACTCTAGCTGGAGCCTAGAAAGGCACAAACTGTTACCTAGGAGTCTAGGAGTCTTACTTGTAGAAAGGACCACCTATATAGGTGGCCTTCTTGTTACCCAGGTGGTAAAGGTACAAAAAGAAAACCACATTGTAACCTCCGGAGTCCCGCGGGCCACGGTCGAACCGAACTCTTGAGCCATCGGAAAGGCATTGCAATACAACGACTACGAAAACACCCTCCTCAAAAACATCTCCAAAAAAGAGCAATTCAGTTCCGGAGCAACAAGCACCAAATCTACAGCATCACACAAAGGCAAGTGGCGTTGAGCAAATATGATGATAAATGGGTGTAGGTTGAGTGAATCGGATAATAGTGGGACTGTTTCAACACTTCAACTGGGCAAAGGCGTTCAGAAGGACATTTCGCTGTTTTAAATGTGAATAGAAAAACTTATATATTTTGGGGGGGGCGAGTGTGGGGGTTGCTTATTTCGGCTTTCGCTCCCCCATCACTTGCCCACCTTTCTCCTTCTTCTCTTTTTCCTTCTCCTTTTCATTCTACTATCTATATGTTGAAAATACGGCATTGATTCATTTCAATCTAAACACCTTTCATATATAAAAAGAACAGGAAAACACCTCGTCCGTGTGGTCGTAGCATGTCGTAGCAACACTTGATGGTATTGATGTCCTACCTTCAGTCAAGCAGGATGCTTGATAGATTCTTAAGGGTTGGATGGCTCAAAAAAACAGTGATTAAACAAATGTTTCAACGAGAGATTTGGTATACTCAGTTTATCATTTGAAGGGGGGGATGAAGCATCGCCAGTTTTCAGCATTCAGCCAATATTTTGAAAAACAAAACAACAACACGGACGAACCGCCCCTCATGAAGTTGTTGATGACCCGGTCTTCTAACCTCGGTGGGCGCGGTTGTGCAAAGACGCAGGGAATTTAGGGGTAACGAGGGGGACAAACCATGAACAATCAACGTCATTCAACATCAAACCAAACCTAAGGCATCCTATGGCATAAGTGACATAACCTTGCACGAACTGGCTTGTTCCATCTCTCATGCAACCATTCATAGGCGACTTCTTCACAAGTCGTCCTGTTTCACAATTCATATCGACTCTCCCTTGACATACTTGTTCGGAAGCCATTTTTTCACGAGGTTTCTCAAGTCTCAAACCACTCTCCGGTTGCTGCTCGTGCGATGTTTTGAGTCGAGAGTTGGGCCGCAATTGGCATGCCCTTAATGCCATCGAAATGAGCCAGCCACTTGAAGCAGCGAAGGTGATGACCATGGCACAGGCGGACAAGGATGGTTGCAATGACGCCGAGGTGCCTGCCTCTGGTGATGTCGATGTCGTGGAAATGCGCGTGCCTGCTTCTGGGGATGATATCAAGGCCATGGCGCGGAGACAATTGACCTGGGTACTGAAGTAACAGTAGGCCGGTTTCTTGGCATAGTCCGGAAAATCCCTGCAGGGTAAAAGATCCCATCTGCCCATGATCCTGTGCAGTTGCCAGCTGGGTAAACTGACATCTTGATGTTTGATGATGTTTGTGGAGTTGCACACGTGCATGATGGACGATTCATTCCCGTGCCCAAAGCATAGGTCTAACGGGAATGGGTGTGTTGCAAAGCTATAAACCCGAACCGTACAGCTGTCCAGTGTCGCCACCCGCATTGACCTCGATGAGTTCAACATGTGCGTTTGCTCAACAGATTCAGCGCAGCACTTCGGTATGCTATGATCGAGTAGTAGTACTTCTTGGATGGCATGCACATCAATCTCCAGTGTGTACCCCATCACCATTGAAGTCCATTCCAAGGCAACCACCAATAGGCAAGCGGCAACCAGTCGCTTGCAAAGAGCCGGTCGCTGTGACCACTATTGGTAGAGTTGTCTTGGCATGGACCATTGCCAAAACAACTGTACTGCGCAATGCCATGCCACAACACGAAAAAAAAATCTAGAAAGACGAGAATTTGGAACTTCACTTCGAATCTCGCTTGAGCCAAAGTATGAAACGGGATGAAACGGGAACCCCAAGGGCGCCAAGGACCTATTTGGGCTTAAGGGACTGGAGAGGCGAGATACCTTCCCTGGTTGTCCAAGAGCTGCCGAAGGTGCCCTGGGCGTGGAGAAGCGTGTTTATCTCTGACTTGAAGCCATTCCCCCATCACCCATCTGGGTGCCCGGACAAAAACAGCTGGAGGTCATTGAAAAACAGGAAGCACGCGGCGAAGGCACGACGATGTCCCGACATCATGGGTAAAACGAAACGAGAGCCAACAAACGACAAGGTGCAGGCATTTAGCAAGTGAAACGCACAATTCTCAGTGGATACCAATATATTATTCAATATATGTAATCAAAGTCTTGAGCCTGAGCCAATGCGTGGCCTGCCATCCGTATGGCCCAAAATACTGTTTGTGTGAATAATGCAAGCTGTATTGAAAACGTGACCGAATTTCTTTAAAAAAAACAATAAATTAACCAAGACAACAATTACCATCAAAAATCGATTCGTTCAACCAAGTGTTGACAATATGGAAAGTTGGAACCCTGTGAGCTGCAGGCGGCCAAGGGCCCCTCCGCTGGTCCGAACTCACGTATCTTCAGCGGACCATACCTGGGGCCGTCTAAAAGGAGACTTTGCAGGATTAAACCTGCAAAGACAAACTGTGTACCAGGGACTCCTGGTGGGTGCTTAACCCGCTTAACTAACTCAAAAGTGTGACCCCTGAAGCTCTCATTCCCGAGGCCACAACTCTGTTTCCAAGGCTTCCCAGGGCCTCAAGACACGATTCAACACGAGGGAGCAACAGTTGTGGCAAATCCGGGGAAATCGGGGCATGTTCGAATTTTTGCACTTTACAGAATCTGACTTTTGACGTGTTTCGCTGAAATAAATCGATCGATCTCTCTGAGAACCTAGCGGTGGTGGGTCGTTGGCAACAGCAGGTGCCAAACTACACATCACCTTCAGGCACTGGGGGGCTGTCAATTACCGCTCAAATGCAAACAAAATTAAAGGATCTTCCAGGCAAACCCTGTCTCACCAAAGTAGCGTCAACCCACAAGGCCCTTCACAAGGCGCATTGTAGCTATGGTGTCTGAGGTGGGTACAACAGCTGACAGCAGTCGTGGCAGTCGCAGCTTGGCAACCATGAAGCCAAATGATGTTTGTTTCGATCAAGTCGATCAAGTCAGTGATTTGTTGGTCATTCGGGGGAGATGTGACCCCTTTCAGCCGCTTATATAGTGGCTTAGTGTCCATCCAACAGCTAATCTGCTACAGGTTCGGGTAGGCCGAATCACGTCTATTCATCTGCTTGGATTGTGCCCTTGTGCCTGCTTGAATTGTCTTAGCGTAAGCAACTGCTCACCATGTTCTTCAATGCGGCATGGGCAGCTTGCGGAATCTGAACAGAAATCTTTCTATTGTGTCTCAAACTGCGACTTGTGCGTGGAGTCTCACAGATTTGGAAGCTTCGGCGCAGGCAAAGTCCACTGTGTTTCTCCACCACGCTCGGATACAGAAGTCCCGGGAAGTCCCCGGCGACTGAACACCAGTGGCCTGAGCTGGACGGCGGTGCACCACCTGGGAAACAACTTGTGAGTGAAGCTGTTTGACGCGCACCGTCACCAAGAAGCTCCTACTGAGATGCCGAAAACATCCAAAATTCTGGAAAGCATCTGCAGCCTCCAGTGGCCCCTCGAGTGTTTCCATCTTCCTTCGCCTCAAAAGTGGCTTTTCAGCTTGCGCCCGCTTGAAAGGATAGGTGACAGGCCGTCTTGCGGGGCGGTGGTGGGGGTGGCACCTGGGCTTCTCCAAACATGTCTAAACTGTTCTGCTCTGGCCAATTCATGGCTTGGCTTCGACTGATCTTGACAACCTAAGCGTGGCACTGTGAAGACGCGTTTTGGCAGCCTCAGAGTTATATATGTATATATACATATGATTCATAATTACAGTAAATATGTGCGTATGTGCGCGCAAACAATTCTGCCTTGCGACTTCAAGTCGCTCACTATGGAGGGAACGAGAGGAACAATGTAGTAAAATATGCAAACGTATTGTAATTATATAACATATCATTATCAAACAAACAAGCCTTATCAAGCCTTCTCATTCCACATCAAATTGTTGGCTGTAACACTGGGCGTCCACAAAAGGAAGAACTTACGATCGACATTGAGTCGTCTGCGGCGGTGCTTTCGCAGTACTCGCCGCTCGTGCGGCATCCGCAGCAGGGGATCGGAAAGGGCCTAGACCTGAGGAGCAGATAAACCTTCAAAGGCCTTTCACTAGCCTCCTCATTCCAAAACATCAAACAGGAAGCACAAAACAACCCACGAAGCACCAGCACCTGGCGGTTTGGCACCTCTAACTCCATGCAGGAAGTCCCAGTCCACGCTGCCTGGTTCTCCGGCCCACCCAGCGATGATATTGACACTCAAGCAAGCTTTTACCCCATGCACACAAGCATCATGCATCATGAAGCATAATGCATCATGAAGATTCAAAAATTATCCACCCACAGTTGTTCAAATTCTCAGTGGCTTTGATGCGGTATATAGTCGTGTTGAACCACGTTGTACCTCAAAACCCCTATCCAGCCAATCGCTCAATGAGTTGCTGCTCCATATCATCAGGCACGTGCAATTTGCTGTCATAACGCATCGAAGCACATCTTTATGACTCAATCCCTGACCCTCAGCCTTCACTCTCGCTGGACTCCAGGTCCTCATCGCTATCAAATAGCCTCAGCGTGTTGAACATGTGTCCAAATCCAATCGAGCGCCTTGTCATGTTTTTGCACCACAATGAGCGTGCGGCAAGTCATCAAAGTCGTGTGTAGCACCTGAGACCGGATCTACATGGATGGAGAAACATTCGCTGGCTAGAACCCAAAGTCATGAGGGAAATCAAAGACAAGTGTTGATATCTTAAGCGAATTACAGTATACTGTATGTGGCTGTTGTTCTAATCTCTTGTCCATGTTCTGGATGGCTATAGCATTTGGCAGCCTTCCAGACTTGCAAGAGTTTCTTCGGAATGCCCGCATCTCTTCGCCCAAAAATCCGTTTCCATTCCGGTGAAGCTGGCTGTTCTTATGTCCAGCCTGTCCAGAGATGTGCTTGACAGCTGGGTCTCCAAAAATGAGGACGCACACCACCTGTAGACCACATGGAGACTGAAGACAATGACATGAAGACTCATTGGATACCCATGAACCATCATGAACCAACATGAACCAGTCCAACCTACAAGATCTCACCATGTTTCTTTCCCACAGTAGCAATTCTTGTGGACTCAACAAGCAAAGCTGTAGTGGCCACACAAGTGTGCTGATACATTTGCAGTTTTGCCTGTTTTAGAGGAAAACATGGCTTGTGACTGGCCTGTTGTCCCAACCCTGCCTAAGCCTCTCATGACAGGTTGGCGACTTCCACCTGCTCCGCTACAGGAAGGAGCTCAAAGAGACCCTGTGTGCGGCGTTTATACAGATCAATTGCAAAGCGGAAGCTGTGGAGGAAGCCTGGACACAGCCTGGCCTCCACGAGTCGTTTGCTGGGTGCATACAGTACTACCCTCCGATGGAGGCCGAGCATGTTCCAACATCTTATCCAAACCTGTTATTCAAAGGTGGTTCCAGCCATCATCTTAGCATCTCCAAACCCTAGCCTGAATTTTTAGCGTGCTGAGCCCTCATGGCATCCAGCTGCTTGAGTGTGGCCCGGGCCTCAAATGCATTCCTTTGAAAGGCTGTGCACAACATGAAGAAGCATTGCTAGCATGTTTACCAATCAAGCGGGCCATCTGTGGGCCTGTCCGTGCGCCCACTCTCAGCCCGTGGCATGCAGCAACAAATCATCCAGCGCGTCACTCATTTCCTTAGGCTAAAGGGAATAGCAGTCCTGATTGCACAAAGGTTCGGTCACCAGCAGCTTGTCACAGTGCCGTCAAAAGTACGGCCTGGACATGTGAACATCGCAATTGAACTACATGTGCATGGACTGTTGTGTTTGTTGCAAGGCCACTCTTGCAGGAAAAAAAGAAAAAGGATGGGCTCTGATGATCTGAGGACATCCCTCAACCCGTGCTTTGACAAGTACTTACCTCTCGAAGGCATCGCAAAGCTGGGTCCCATGCAGTAGTTGAGAAACTCTTTGACACAGGAGGCCTTGGTTGGGCACAAAGGCAACGCTTAAAACGTGTCAATAGTCAATAGGCCGCCAATAGGTGTCAATAGAGCTTGTCACGAAACCAAACATTTTGCCTTTAGATGGTTGGCCTGCACCCATGACAGCTTCCCATGGACTGCTTTTGCATCCACCTTTGTTTTGCGTTTTAATCCGCTGCACGTTCTCTGAGCTGCAGGCACTTTTCGACGTTCACTGGCGGGGCTTGGACCTTAAGAAACACATCAGCAAATGCCGGGCTGGAAACGGTTTAACATGAAGTACCAAGAGGTGCTAGTTGGGCAACGGTTGCTGAAACGCAGCACCAAGGAATATAGCACATGCCCAAACATCCATATATATATAACCCATGCTTTGCAATGAACAGTGGATTGCCGTCCATCACACCAGGGAAGATGCAGAGTCGAAAAAAATAACAAAAACAAAAAAAAACAAGAAGTTCCAGGGCAGCTCGATTCTGGGACTCTACCTGTCCGCATCATCGCTATCTGGTGACTTGGCTTATTAATCATCGATTTTAGTGCCGATCCTGTACGGCAAAGCCACTGACAACGCTTCATGCTCGGGCAGCTCTTAGTTCCATGCCCTTGCTGCTGCTGACGTTCGGACCTTAGGTTGTAATTTGGCAAGGTCTGTAACATCACTGATAGCAAGAAAACGGCCTCCAGGCACACCACCGAAGCGCAGCCTGGCCCCTCCATGTTTAGCAAACCTGGGAGACAGCAAAAAGCAAGCTGTAGCCTCGAAGTCACGCGACCAGGTGCTTATCTTGGCGATCCATAATTAGATATGTACACATTCTTATTTGAGCCCCCCTGGGCTGGGACCTTTTCAGGAGGAAAAGATCTTAAATATGTGCCACAGTAAGTATGTGTGTAGTGTATGTCAACGAACAATCAAATAACAAACACGCGTTATACAGTTTGTGAGAGTGCTATCAAGTTGTGCAAAAGGTTGTTTGAAAGCTGTGGGCTTTGCACCGGTTCCATGCTTAGTCCTTCCAACTCATACCCAAATTAGACCAGCATAGAACCCAAACACTTTAACCAGCTTGGGTCTAAATATACCGATACATCATACAGATACATGTTTCTCAAGAAAGACCCCCTAAACAACACGCCGCTTGCGGAAAAAACACATGACTAAACATATACATACACAAAGTTGATGCTTGGACATGAGCCCTCTACCACCCTTAAACCAGAAAGGAAAATAGCTGTTCTTTCACATGAGCGAAACAGCTGCTTGTAAAATGCAAGGAGAGCTAGCACCAATATGAGACCCATATTGATCATAGTAGAGTTTGTCCTCCAACTTCTTGCTTTGGATTCCCAGGGGGTTTGCATATTGCAAAGCGAGCTCTACTGTCATATTGAGGATGCTTCGCAGTCATCAATACAGTATGTAGAAACCATGTCCCAAAATTGCACTGTTGCGCTCGTTGCTTGTAGCAGGATTTGTTCTTTCAGTTCAGAAATTTGGAAAACAACTTGCTCTGGGAGCGTAGAGAGCCTGCGGGCATGTTCGCAACATTTCAGCCGTCTGTTTTACGCCTAACAATTCTTGCTCGAAAACCCATCTCCAAGCTCCCAAGAACAGGTCGCGATCAAGAGAGGTGCTTGGACTACCCTTCTCCTGCAAAAATCACTGATGTGGTCTCGTAAAGTCATCGAGTCGTAACAGCAGCTTCAAGTGGATTCGCGAAGAAGGAGGTAAAGCAACCACGTTCACTCCGCAAACCATCTGATCATTCTGGCGTAACCTTTCGAATACTGGTAATTTCTTAGAAGAACGCGGCCACAAAATTATGCTACTCGTTGCTCTGAATAATATATACTGTATATATATATAACTCCGCTACTGACATCAATCCAACGAACACCAAACTACAGGTTTGCATCCTATCTGAGAAAACATTGATTTATGATTTATGTAGTCAGTCCGGAGATTAGATGGACCTGAGAAATTAGTATTAGAATGTATTAGAACCCTATGATAACCTATGAGGTTCGTGTAAAGTTTCATTGGTTGGGATTGCTCTATTTGTTTTTAAGGTCTCTTCACGTGTGATTCTTTTGTATTGGATTCATTGAACTCTTGCCTCAGGTACAAAGGGTGTGAGTTCTTTATCTTGATGTTCGTTAATTTAATGTAAAGGCATGTATTTGAGCCTAGGTTGCTTTCAAACATTTACTGCTGAGTTAAACACGTGTGCCATGCGCTGCATGTATGACACCTGCCCCCCCTGATGGTTACACATTGGTTTAAGTTCCCAGAATCTTGGCACCGGGGGCATACAGTATCATGGAAGGTAGCACTAACTCTGTGTCAAGAGTATAGTGTCAATGACAGAAAATTACAAAACTCTCAAACCTGGGCTCTGGCCAGCTACCTCTGTGTAAATCCACAGGGGGGCCGCCCCGTCATGGCCACCGCCTGCAACCAAAGCCACGCAAAAGGCCATAAGTAAAGGCTGTGATCCACTGCTGTGGTCAATGCTGCACTTCCCCTCAAACATGTGCAGCTATGAAGTGTTCAGTGCTTGGCCTGGCTCGGCAGGGGCCATATCCTGAATGTTAGCAGGTAAGAGGTCATCTGTCAAGTGAGCAAGTGCGTAGTTAGTTATATTGTTAGATAGTGATATTTAGTGATATCCGTACACACACAAAATTATACAAGCATAGACCCCAAGCAGCTTCAAAACGACTCGTTTAGACCAATATTAATCAAAAATCGATTTCTTGGTACGCCCTACCTTCACCCCAAGAGCAACCTGCTTCATCAATGAATTTTCGTCGGCATTGACATCGCTATTTGTTCGGCCTCACTCCGCTCCAGTAAACCGGGCCACAGAGACCAGCCACAGAGTTCAGGGGTGCGGCCAAGACAAGGACAAGAGGAGGACAAGACCCGGACACAGAGCCCAGCCACAGAGTTCAGGGGCGCCGCCAAGACAAGGACAACAGGAGGACAAGGCCTGGACACAGAGCCCAGCCACAGAGTTCAGGGGCGCGGCCAAGAGGAGGAACACAGAGCCCAGCCACAGAGGACAAGAGGAGGACAAGGCCTGGACACAGAGCCCAGCCGCAGAGTTCAGGGGCGCGGCCAGCGTGTGTGGCCAGCTCTTTTTTTTTCTAAGATAGAACCCCGACAGTAAACTGTTTGGGGAAAAAGTAATTTTCAATTCGACGGCATGAACCGCATACAGTATCTAAAACCTACCAACCCTTGAACCCCTGGAGGCCCACGCCGCTCTCTCAGCGAGGCTGGGACCCAATGCTTGAACCAAGTTTGCAGTTTGGGGAAAAATAGGCCTCAAGCTTAAATTGTTTAGTACAAGCATGTTTGGATTCGATATGCTTGGATACCTTCAACATCCTTCAACAAGAATTGACATCTAGTTGGCAGCTGAATCTTCTTTTGGCCAAGAGTTATAGTTATACTGTAGTTATTGACTACACAAACTCCTTAGGAGTCTGGCATAGTCTGTCGCAAAAAGTGTAACTGCCAATAATTACTGTAACGTTTCGGGCCACGACCTAAATATGCAACATTTGGAGGATCATAAGGAGGCGCTGCTGCGCTACTGGAGAAAGATCTTCCCTAAACAAAAAAAAAGGTGAAACAGCAGCTGCTGCTACCTCTGCGTCTCAAATCGCAATCACACCAGCCAAATGCTGGAC
The DNA here is from genome assembly GCA_963970005.1 of Durusdinium trenchii. Lineage (NCBI taxonomy): Eukaryota > Dinophyceae > Suessiales > Symbiodiniaceae > Durusdinium > Durusdinium trenchii. The sequence goes on from CAXAMN010025995.1 coordinate 351,438, forward strand.
AAAGTGGGATGGGATATTCACTACTTCCTGGTTCGGCAAGCATACTTCCACCAGCATTGCGTCACGGGGAACATCATCGGACTGGTCACACCCTTGAATCCGGGCGGGCACCCAACCATCGGCACCCCCACGATATACCATGACTGCATCTTCTGGCGAAAATCGCCGGCGGACCCGGTCATAAGCGACATCATGCACAAGAAATGGACCTTCTAGAGCGTCGGTGCTTCCAACCAAGGGAGATTCATCCTGGTCAACGAGTTGTAGCAGGGCCTGTGACCGAGAAATGCTGGAAATCGTAGCCTTTCGCCACATCTGGATTTTCTCTCGAACTGAGAGGGAGGTATGCGCAGTCTGCTGCAGGCCAATGTACAGATAGAAAACTGGCTCGTCCACTTGGAATGCTGGATGTAGCAAGCTGCAAGGCACCTTCAAAAAAAGCAACAAAAACCTCGGCTAGATGCCGCGACTACACACAATTACACATATATATATATATAATGTTACAATAATAACTTATAAGTACCTGAAGCATATGCTGTTGCCAAAATGAAAGCAAATGCAAGAGCAAACCAACATTTGTCAGCTTCAGCCCTCACCTGTTGCCGTAGCTGGTGCTTGGGTCCAACAAGCACATCGTAGTGGGCCTCAGCAGTGTCCGGGAAGTAAGCATGGCCAGAGATCCTGCCTGGCCATAGTGCCTGATGTTGTTTGGACCAGTAACTCACTGGATCACCATGCTCAAAAACTCCATGAAGTTCATCGTCCAGTTGCGGCAAAGCCTCCAGTTCCGAAGGAAAGCGTTCAGAGGAGGGAGCCAAAGGAGACTCTGCGTTCAACTCCTCCGCTTCCACACTAGAGGCAAATTTCCGTAGTTCCTCCTTTGTAGAGTTCTGTGTTGCTTCCCTCTCCACAGTCTGCACTTTTGTCTGAGGAGCATCCAGGTTCAATCGCACGGAGCGATGGCCCTGCAAATGTGGTATTTGAGGCAGAAGCTTTTTAGGATCAACGTCCCAGCGCACAAGCACTTTTTTCGAAGTGAAAGACGCTCCATTCTCGATGTCATGTTCACTCTTCTCAATTTGCTCAACTTCGGATCGGGTGAAAGTCACTTCGATTGTTCCTCCCCTCTGAGCCCTGATCTTTGTTTTTCCAGCTGCCGGAGTGTGCACTCGTCGTGACATCCACACCCCGGTGAGGCAACAAACAATGAATGCAGTCGCACCCATGATTGCGAGAGCTGCTCCATAAGCTTCCACATCGAGATTCTGGTCAGATGCATCGATAAGCAAGTCAAAAGGAATCCTTTGCACCACGGCGAAGAGCGACAAATGACTTGATAGGCACCAGGTGCCATTGTCAGCCACTCCTGTGATTTGTCCGGCCGTGTTGTTTGCCAAGTGCAGCCCATCTGGAGACCAAACATTTTGGATCAAATCAAAGGACGCACAGTAGTCCCCTTCGACGGGTGCATCTTCTTTGATTCGAAAGCTTAATGGCTCCAGAAGATCTGAGATGTTCACAATCTCCACAGCTCCAGCCACTTCCTTCACAAGGGAAATGTCCAGCACCCTGGAATTGGCCAGCACTGTCGTATCACTGGGGCCACCTCGAGGCATAGACTCAGAGATGTTCCTGCCGACGCTTAGCAAGACCAGCATCAAATTGCCCTCAACCTGGCCAGGTCGCAATGTGAGCCACCACAGTCACAAGCTTATACTGTTTTACTATGTTTTATTGAAACTCAAGAGCAGTTGCATTGTCTTGCAATGTCTTGCACATGTTTAAACTCGGAATTGTCAGCTTGAGTGATACAGTGATACATATAGTGATACCCACCGGCCTCAGCATCAGCTATTAAAAAGGCAGGCAAATGAAGCAGCAAAGAGCTGGAATCGTTATTGCTTTCACCACCAGAGGCACTGAATGTGAACACCAAGGACTGATCTGACTGGCCAATCTTTTCTAATTTGACCACAGTAACTTTTCCAGCAGGCGTCTCGAAAACGGCAGATTCTTCTTGCGAATTGAAAGCAGCAAGGGCACTCTCAAGCGTAGCAATCACTACAGAACCTTGCGGATTGCCACCGTCAACAGCAGCCGGAAGCACAACGGTTTGCTTCAATGTGGTTGTGCTGGTGCTTGTAGTGCTACTGCTCGTGGAGCTAGTGCTGGTGCTGCTACTTGACGTGATAGAGCTGCTGCTAGTGCTGGTGCTGCTGCTACTCGTCGTTGTTTGACTAGTCGACGTGCTACTGCTCGAGGTTGCGGTTGTGAATGTCGACGTGGTCATTGTTGTGGTGGTTGTGCTGCGAGTTGACGAAGTGCTGGTCATCGTGGTGCTGCTGCTGGTGACAGAAGTCTCTGTGGTGCTGCTGGTGGTGACAGAAGTCTCAGATGTGGTGCTGCTGGTGAAGGTAGTGCCTGTGCTGCTGCTGGTGGTGAAAGAAGTCCAGGTTCTGCTGCCGGTTGTGCTAGTCAAAGAAGTCTCTGTCGTGCTGCTTGTGTTTGTAAACATAGTGGTGGTGGTGATCGTGGTTGTAGTACTGACATTTGCATTCATGACACTTGCTTCAGTGCGGTATGTTTGCAGGTCGTCAAGTCGGGTCCCTTTCCAGCCACCAAACACATACATAGCACTCATTTCTGAATCCCATACTGCTGAGTGAGACATGCGCACTTCTTGTTCTGGGCCAGTGGTCAGTTCTACCCAATTGTTCCCCTCCCTGGAGTAAGCATGCAAGTCGTTGAGGTAGCCATCATTGGAGCCACCGAAGACATACATTCTCATCACTGATGCGCCCCAGATCGCCGTATGCTTGAAGCGTCCGTCCGGGAGAGTGCCACTGGGGAGCAGCTCTGTCCAAGAGTTGTCCTGGCTGGAATAGAAGTGCAAGTCATTTAGGGAAGACCCATCATAACCACCAAAGATGTACATCCCCGCCACAGCATCATCCCATACTGCGGTGTGACCGTCGCGAGCAGATGGTAGAATGCCTCCGGGTGACAGCTGGGTCCAGGAATTATCCTGGCTGGCGTAGAAGTGCAAGTCGTTCAAAAATGACCCCGCATTTCCACCAAATATGTACATCCGAGCATTTGCAAGGTCCCACACAGCTGCGTGCTCCTCGCGAGCCTGCGGCGCAGAACCCGAAGGGAAAAGCTCTGTCCAGGAATTTGACTGCCTGGAGTAGTAGTGCAAGTCATCAAGAAAGTTCCAGCCTTGGTACTGCACATGGCCGGCAAACACATACATCCCGGCAGCGGATGGATCCCATACTGCAGTGTGCTCACTGCGAGGACTTGGTTCAATGCCATTGGGTGACAGCTGCGTCCAGGAGCTGGTCTCCCTGGAGTAGCGATGCAGGCCTGTGCCACCATCACCACCAAAGACGTACATGAATGCAGTCTCTGCATCCCAAACTGCAGTGTGAGAGGAACGGGGAATTGATGAGATGCTAGGCACCTCCCAGGCTGCCTTATTCAAGGCAAAGTTCAGGCCGATGACGAACCCGAACAACATGGAAGTCACACCAGCGCCGCTGAGTCTATTGTCCTTGAGCCAACAAAAGCCAAATGCAGTGCTGGTGAAGCACATTCTCACGAGCCAAATCCAAGTGCATCAAGTGTTGCCATGCTGGCATATCATGGCCACCCTTCTGGACAAATGCGCTGTTTCTCAAGTGTTCTGCTGCGAAAAGCATCAATTGCGACGCGGAACCTGGACAGTCTCAAACCTCTGTGCTCCAAGGTCAGTTTCTGCCAATTCAGCACTACACACCATACAAACACAACAACCGCTGCTGCAATTGTGCTATCAAAACATATCACACTCTATAAATCATAATGAAGCTTGGGTCCAAGGGGGGCATAGTTGTATTTTTGATTGATGCATTGTTTGGCAGCTTTTGGGCAGCTTGCGGGAACAAAACATACCTCAGTGTGGAAACACAGAGATTGAATCTCGTCCTTTTCTAGGGTCTCGAAGTGGGACTGGCCCTTGCTATCCCTCACTATACTAACTCACCAGCATATTTTGGCCGAGAATTCCCGACAGAGCCGCAGCAAAGGCTGGTAGGCTGCTTGCTCGTTGCACAGACCCCCAGCATCAAGGCATCCGCTCAAGCATTCAAGCATCATATGCACCTGGATTTGATGGGCTAACCGGGCTCGACGTGTTTTTGGCTAGCGGAGTTGCCAGTCACAAGGATATCACTTTTCTCTCGCAGAGTCCAAATGGATTGACCCATCATAATTTCAACAGGTCAATCTTGGCTCCTGAAGCTGTACATCAAGCTACAAGGATGTTCTCTTGAATCCTGACTTTGGCACTTGAAATGCATTACATTAATCAATTCCAAACCAAGTTATATATATATAATCATATCTATATGTAATATTATCACTAATATTATTAATATTCTCATTTATCACATCTCCTACAACTGTGAAGCCAACCGGATTTGTCAAAAACAGTCTATCTGGTCTAGCACTTTGTATGTGGTCTTTGGCTGCCGCTCATGTCAGAACCAGTCTCCAGCCTTTCTTAGGCTCTTCCCCTTAGCTCGCTACAGAATGAAAGTGGAAACGTTGCTCAGGATCTGAGCCAGTCTGAGCTGCAGAAGGTTGTTTCATGTTGTTCTTGAATGTTCGATTGCCCTGGACCCACTGAAACAGCTTTAGGACTACGCCGATGACTGTTGCGCATCTTCTGACCGAGTGCGGATTGGACTTCTGTTCTTAGAATTGCAAGAAGGTAGTCTTCCTCATGGCATTTGGCATTAAATCTACCACCAACACTGTTAAATCATGGCACCAAGCGACCTTGTTCTGCCTCTGCTGCTTGCTGGGCTTGCTGCGTTTGCAGCGCTTGCTGTCTGTCCAGCAGCCTGAGAAGGAAGGTTGCAGCCGCACTTGGGTTATGTGCTGCACAATGTTTACGCCAATGTACGCTTGAGAAAAAGAAAGAAACAAGAACAGGCCAAGCGCACCACCTATTGAAAAAAAACAGGCGGTAAATGTGAGTTTATATACCAGGAGGACCATTGTAGCCGGTAGATTGGTTCACCTTGCACCCAAAGAAACTTGACTGGACTGGAGTGTGTCATCTCTCTAAGGCGCGTGGGGGCACAGGGTGTAGATCTGAGAATCAAAGCGCCCGTGCCTGAGCCGCAAAGTGGCATGTTCTGATGTGTTTCCAAACAGGCCTGCCCGTCTTCGAGCTTTTCAGGCAATCCTGACCTAATCCCGACAATGATCATCAAGTTGATTCATCATCAAACAGGTCCTTTCGTAGCTCGATGTAGCCTGTGGGGGCTCTTGGGATCAATCAAATGCCAGGCAACCCTGGAGGCCGAAAGCATTAGTTATATACTGTATCGTGTCAACCCAAAAGTTCTGAGACGGCGATGGTTGCAAAGGGAAGATTCCGTAGGGCTGAAGGCTCTCGACAGCGTCCTCAAACGACAAGGCAGCTCCAGTTGCTGGTTCATGCGAAGAAAAAGACTCATCGTGAAATTTGTACAAAGTATGCAATTCTTAGAGCAATTAACAATTTTGCCGCAATTATTCTGAATTCATTCCTGAGCATGCAAAATTGCACTTGTCAAATCAACAAGTGTTGGGGGTAGTTGTAGATATTGTAGATTTGAGATGTGCGGAATCAATCAATAGGGTGACAAGAATCGGCATCGCGAATGGGATTGTCTTCCAGGTTCAAGGTCTGCAGCGTAGTGTTTCTGGTCCAAATCCAAAAGGAAGCACCTGGCAAGCTGCTTGAAGTAGAAGCTTGCTGCCCGAAGCCTTGTGCTGACGTCCTTGTAGGGAGGGTAGCTAAGCTGTACGTTCTTCCAACTTGAATTGTCAAAAAATTGCAGCTCCATCACAATGAATCGAAAGCCTGAAGGGCCCCTCAACCCAGCCTGCATCATCCTTGAGTTCCTCACAAGTGTCCAAATGGGGGGCTGGCCAGTAGCGCTCTCCTAGGTTTGCAGCATCCGCTTGATAGTCACCACTGAAGGGGCGGTTATCAACCGATATGTAGTTCAAAGGTTGAAGGACTTTTTGAATCTTGCCATCGGTTGTCTATCGAGGAGCTCAAGTTCTGAGGCTGGCACTTCCATTTCCATCCTTCGGTGGTGCTCCGAAAGCTTTCTTCTTCTTTTCGAACTCCTGTGAGCTCACCAACTGCACTACCAAATGGTGGAGAAAATCATACGACCATGGGCAAGAAGCTTAGTACTGTAGTAACAAATGTAATACTACTAGTAGCTAGAAGCTACTAGTAGCAGGGGCTTCCCATTGGGCGTCTTGGAACAGCCCCACGTCAACAAGCAGCATGCCACAGCCCGGCTGTTGGGTCCTTCTGCTGGTCCTGCCAGGTTCACAGGCTGTTGAAAAGAACTCTTGTGAAACATGTGTGTGAAAGTGTTGATCTTAAACCTGAGTCTGAATCTGCGCATGTTGCTTTGGACTTGCCTTCAGACTCTTCAAGATCTTGTCCGCCACTGCCTGTGACTGCTCTTTAAACGTAGCCTATTTTTGCTTATCAAAATCAGCTCGTGCCATGGTTGTGCGCTATGCAGCATGGGACAAGGAAAATGCATTGCCAAGGAGCGGCTGACATGTTCATGATAGCTCAAACTGCTGGACAGTGCAGTGGCTTAAGCATCCCCAAAGCAATCCGACCAGGATCCTACATGATCCTACGGGCCTTGTCAGTGAGGTGGGTCACACCCAGAACTTGGCAAAGAATTTGCAGGCCCACATGGGTGACATAATTTCCTCAGCGCATACTCAGCACTCAGCGATCGTCAGCTCCAGGTTGCGGGAGCAAGCGTCCAGTGAAAGGTCAGCGCGCCACGCATGCCAAGCATCTCCCGAGCCCTAGGAATTGCAAACCAAAGTTGAACTCAAGAGCCTGTGCAAATTGTGCGAGTACATCTGCTGCAAAAGTTGCTACAAAGAATGGCAAACAATTGTTGACGTTTGCATTGAAAGAAGAGTGAGGCTGGAAGCAAGTACCTAACTGCCAATTGCTTCAACGGCTCAACTGAAAATTGCCAAAGCCTCTGCGAGGTACTTGACACTGCGGTCACAAATCTTGTTTCCTCAGACGGGGCCAGCGGGACAAGTACTCAGTACCTGGGCTTGTGATGATTTGTGCAGCTGAGTATCTTTGGAGCATCTCTACTGTAACCGAAGACTTGGGGATGCTCTTTGGAAGATCGGGCTCTGTCGGGTGCTGACTCTCCATCTCTTGAAAAGGACCGACCGAAGACTTGGAGGTACTTCGAGGTACTTCGAGTCCGAGAAGCCCCAAAGATTCAGTGCCCTCAAATGCGGCGATGGTGACGCTAAGGCTGCGCTGATGGCCTGAAGCTTTGACGAGGCAAACAAGGAAGCTTCCGGTATTTTGGCTCTTCCAACAGAATTGTTGCAGTCCCGCTCCACCATTCTGTCTGCAAAGGGTGGATGGCAATCCAGCATCCAAACATATAACTCATGGCATCTCATGGCTGTTGATGCCTATGACCTGCCTATGATCGACCGTTCTCTTCCCAGTTGCCTGCACTTCTGGCCGGCTGAGGTTGCAACACCTCGCCGAGACGATTCCGGGCGCTATGCATGTGACCAAAGAACCATGAGCATACCGTATTCTTGTCACTTGTCCCCATTCGAAGTAAATCAAAATCGTTAAAGCCACGGTGCAAACATGGAAACGCAATGAAACGCAAACGTATACAAATTAAATGTGGAAAACGGTTGCCTGCGGCCTGAGGCACAAGATAAACTTTGTCTGAGCTGGATGTGAAGCATCAGGCCTACCCTCGTCACACAGTGAGTGCAGCCCGTGTTTGGTACCTTGTTGCATTGTAGTAACACAATTAAGTAGCACCTTTAGCCTTTAGCTTCTTGTGGAGCTCAAAACCATTCCCCTCAGCATCCGCCTAACCCGCATTAATCCTCATTATAGGATTATATATATAAGCCTGCTCCCACAGCTAAAGAGGCTGTCCCGCACCTGAAGGACAACATCTCCAAAGGACTTGTTTTGTCCAGAAAAGCCTCAGCTGAAACATGTCACCCAATTTCACGTCTGGAATTCCACAGCGGATGCAGTGAACACTTGGAGACTGATGAAGCCAATGTAGTCAAGAGGCGGCAAAGGCATTGCCAATCTCATCCGAGAATTCGGGCGGCTGAGCTGGAGGAATGAGCCTACCCGCACCAAGAACACAAAATCTGCTACGTTTCCAATGGCGTGCCTGCCTTCTCTGTGCGTGACTGCTAGTTGCTTTATCATCAACAACCATCGTGAAACCATCAGCTTCTTGGGAGTGTGCCTCTCTTCAGTGGATATCTCGTCTCTTGGCAGGGCTTCCAGCACCTCCTCTCAAGTAAGATTCTTGTTGGGAAAAATGCTAGGCAGGGGGGAGGTGATGGTAACATAGATTCACACCAGCGCTGGTCCTGCAGTTTTGCAAGAGGCACGAGGCCATCTCCTGCACCGTGGTCGGAGTCTAGGATGTTGAAAATCGGCTCACAATCCTCATGCAGTCAGTGTTGCTGCAATTCCATCAACCAACCACTGCCCCCTTCTGCCGTGCAGTACTTCAAGAATAGCACGTGCTCATCTACACCTGGACTATGGCACAATACCAAATCATATCGTTACCAAGGATCTAAGACATCCATGTGGAAGGTATCATAGAAAATTGATATCCAGGTCTGCAAATCCATGGGCCAAATTCTTGCAGTACTTGGCCGGCCAGGCACCACCTTCTCGGAAAGCCTCGGTGAGTGAAAGCAATGCCCAATGAAGGAAGCTGTGGACAGGCGGATTTCATCGTGTGACCCGTGACATCCTGTGACCCAACCAGTTGGTGTACGCAGTTCTTGCGACGCAACTACTCGCAACTCCCCCTCAGTTCTTGCGATGCACCCAGTGTATCTCACAGCGTCTCACCAATACTAGTAGGGGCCTGGGAGAAAAGAAGCTACTAGGGGCTCCTGGCCTTACTTCTAGGAAGAAGGACGCTACTAGGGGCTCCTGGCATCGCTACTAGGAGCATTCTCACTAGTAACAAAAAGCTAGGCCATCCTCTCGCCACGCATCGCCATGCATCGTGGCCGAAAGCCAAGTGACTGCTGGATTGCTTTCTGGATACTGTCTCCTGGCGAGAAGGTTGGCCAACCAAACGCAGAAGGGGCAGGAGGAAGTAATTAACTTGCAAGCAGGACCGCTTTTGGAGCAGGCATCGCCAAAGCGAATCTGTGTCATTAAGTTGTCACCCTGTCTTGCACAGCACATGTCCCACCCTCCTTGGAGCATCTCCAACTCATCCCGGAAGCTTACCAAAGATCTTCGAGCACGACGGTGTTCCAGCTGACGCTCAGCCTGACATCAGTCTTGGCACGAAATTACTACGAAAGGACTTCTGTTTGAGCTGGCATGAAACACCGTACCAATCACTGGAATTTGGAGCCTAACTAAAATGTTCAACAGGATGGCAAATGCCTGCTCGGAGAACTCTGCTGATAATCGTAGGCTTAGAACTCGCATGCAGTGGGCGACCCCCGGGATGCTTACGCTCTCGCCGAGCGAGCGCCTCGTCGATCTCGGACCAATGATGGGCTTCTTTCACTGTAGCACGGCTTGACTCCTCCAGGGGCAGCTCCACGCGGTTCCACTCCACATGGAGGGTTTGCACCTGGGAAGCTCTGGAAAATGTGTCTGAACCCTAAACATTGACTCGAAGCTCGGTCGGGTTCAAAAGAGTGTGCCCTTCTGTGGATAGCCTCAGGCACACAGAAGTTTCGGAATATGTAGAGATATGTAGAGTAAGCATGTCGGGTGCAAAATGGCAGAAAAAACTGCAACGTGGCTTGGACAATCCCCATTGAGAGGCCACTCCGAAGAAGACCCCTCTCTTTCTATATGCAAAGGCACGGCAGTTTCGCTCGTGAAGGCTTGGCGCAGCAGCGTCAGCAGCTCCACGTCCAAAGCGCAGCCACTCAGGCGCAGCGAGGACAAGTGCCTCACATGCGCGAGGCGCATTTAACATGCTTCAACCTCACCTGGTGCGAGTGACTCGTAGAGTTTCAAGCTGTGTAAAGCAGAAAGCATATATAGATGAGGTATCCTACAACATTCTATAACTATAAGTTATACTGAATGGCTTGGCCATTTTAGCAAGGGGCAGAACAAGCACTCCCACAGAAACAGGAAAATTGGGTGGACCGGTCTCACTGAGTTCTGCAAAGCCACACACATTGTCGTCGAGTGAAAAAAAAGACGTTGGAAACTCTCGATCATCCTCTGATGAAGAAGTGCCATATCTTTGAATGTTTCTCGCCACAGCCCACAGGGCATCAATGGATGGATGAAGACCCGAAGAAAAATCAAGTTTATGAATATTTGAGACATCTCGAATACTGAAATCTATATCCAATGTTCAAAGTCTACAATGCGTGTAGAACTAGGCTTGTGCGATTCAGGGCCAGAGTCCAGAGTATCTCTCTCAGCTTGAACTGTCACCGTCCGGCTATATGGTTGCAAAACGTTTGGTCAGCGTTTGTCCTTGAGTCAAGCTGCAAAGAACTTGGTAAGACTACCTGGAGCATCAGCACAGAGGCGCGATCCAACAAGCAGCTTTGCAGATTCAACTCTTTCGGGGGCGGCAGGCCCTGCAGGCAAACGCCACGAAGAAGTGTTTGTGTACCAGGTGCCACTCCAGGGACCCCCCCCGCAAAATGGTAGGCTCCCTCTGCCACACTGAAGGCCTATCCGGAAAAAAAAGGTTGCTCAGGAGAAGCTCAAACATGGTTTTGGCTTCATAAACCGCTGTTCCAGCTCTGCATCGGTTTCCTGGGTTTTGCTGCCAGCCTGCGGTTCATGTGCGCTGGCTCAAGACATGGACCTTAGCCTTCATGAAATGTTCGAATTAAACACTGAAACACACTGGGGCTGATGTAGAATTGTAGAATCACTACCTGTGGGGGCTTCATGAGGGGCAATCTTTTTCGGCTTGTGTTTGTTTCTTTACCAGCTGCAAAGCTGGTCTTGGGCTTTCCTATTCGCGTGTACCGGCAAATTGACGGTACCCATATCAAAACCATCGAAACAGTCCCATAAAACTTTGCACCATAAAGGATTTCTCCCAGGGAAAACTGTGCCCAAAGGATCACAGGACGAAGCTCCGCCCTGAAAGGAGAACTTGTGAGGCCAAAGTCCGGAGCCACGAAGTTCTGAGTGTCCAAAGTGGTCATGCGCACCCAGATGCGCATCTAACCACCCCAACAAAGGCAGGAGGCATTGGATTTTACATTTGACCCCAAACATCCCCAAATACACCAGTAACAAGTGCATTGCTACTAGTAACAATTTCATTACTACTGACAAGAAGCTACTAGTACCGATGCCCTTGTTCCTAGTAGCGATGCACTTGCTACTGGTAGCGTCGCCTTGGCGCTGGGCATCAGCTCATGATGACCCACCAAGCCCAGCTGGCCACAAAGCAAGGCATAGTCGTCTCGCAGGTGGCCATTCGCACGGAAAGCCTCCCAGCCCATTGGCACAAAAGCCGTGCCAATGGTGCACGACCAAGGGGGGAGTAGGGGAAATACCTTGTTACTAGTAGCGATGCCCTTGTTACTAGTGGTTATGCCCCGCCTGCACTACCTCAGGGCTAAGGCGCTCAACATGATTGTTGATGCCATAGACCCATGCCTTCCGTTTTGCAGGCTCCTGGCTTCAAATCAGCAGGCAAGAGCTGAGAAGATTGTCCATTCAAAGGTTTTGGCTCACAAAAAAAAGCTAATAAGATGAAACCATGGAATTTGATATACACTCCCCAAAAATAACGTATCCCTGGCAGCGGAGCAGTTTTATCACCATTCAGAGTTGTTTATATAAATACTTGGATACTTGGAGTTTCTTTCACAACTTGCATCAACTTGCTGTGTATGCTCCTCCTCCTCTTCCTCAGGAGGGTCTGGTGGAGGTGGCTCGTCCTCCTGAGATCTTCAGCTCTATGGGATCCAATCGCCATTTGTCACAAACCAGGATGGACCATACTTTATCATACTTAATCATAAGATTCTAGGAGGACTATTAAGAGGACTACCACGGCCATTTGCACGATTGTCTACACCATGGGGTCCCAGTGTTTTCCACGATAAAACTCGAAGAATTGGGTCCTTCGCCTTAGCTCCCTTCTTTGGCATGGCTTGAGCCGAAAGCAATCACTCTCAGCGAAAAACAAATTAAGAAGTCAGCAATGAACAACAAAATGTCAGCAGCGGGCGGCAGGGATGGGATGGAATGACAAGGTGGGTGAGATGCCCTGCGCCTGCCGACTGCGGAAGCTTGCTGGCAATGTGCGCCATCTGCACCTAGGCCTACTTTCAGATAGCATCAGGTTCATGACCGCGCCACTCCGATGGAATATCAGCAGCACGAGTTATGTTTGGTTGAATACTTAGATACTGTAGATACTTAGACATGTACTCCGGTCATTGTGAACTCTTATGCAGGGCTCGAGTGCAAAATTGCCAACGGTAGAATGCTGGGCGACTGACGCACAGGCAGGCACCAAAGAAAATTAGTCTCAAACGGTTTACAACCTCACCTCTCTCCACTGTACGGGGGAGCAACTTGCAGCACGCAAGCATTCCGCATGCCAGTCAATTGATGGGTCACCTCTCGAAATGTATTTTTCGCCTAAGCACATTGCACATTTGGAGAAAAACTGGCTTGGCCACGTCCGGTTGTGCATATATATACATATATATATTATGGCTTTGCCATGGTTGCAATCTGAACCCAGTCATTTGGGGAGCACCTGCTCATTCACTGCGAGTATGTGCGATTCCAACCTTTCTCAAGATACTTTCTGATCCGCATGCACTCCTCCAAGCTCATGCAGGACGATTGGACCAAACACTAAACATGTTGCAATCAATAGGCAATCATAGCAGCAATATAACTTAACCACAAATGCAATCATACCACCGTCACCTCTCTTTCCACGCCTTCATCAATTTGGCATTCTCGTGCTGAAGCACTACCATATCCAAGGCCCTTGCATTCCCTTTCAGTTGCATGATGCCCTGGCAGAACTCTGAGATAGTAATGAGACCATCTTCGCCGGACAAAATGTCAAACAGTGGACCGCAATCACGGATGGTGATCCTCAGTCGCTTGAAACATGGCATAAAACTTCATCGCACCTACTTCATCAGCCAGAAATTACCACCATTGTTCACTAGAAAAAGGAGAACGATCTCAGCAGGATTGCAGGATTGCAATGCACGGCCCTGCTATCTACTGGTGGGCAACTTCTATGAGGAACTCTTGGGCCTGTAGTCAACTACGGCCTAGGACCTAGTTTAGAGATGTTTAGAGTCAATTTAGCCCAGCATCTCTAGATACCTCAAGTATAAATCCACACTTGGCAAAGACATAGCCGCCACAAACTCTTCAGGTGTAAGATTTCCATCCTGGGTTGGACAGGTCATTCGCAAGAATCTGATTCTTGATAACTCTTGGAGGTCAGCCTGAACACAAACGTCACAAAGCAAGCCTATACATGCATGTAAAGTCATGTTTATCTCAGTAGGCCAGCTGCCCCATCGTCGTCCACAAGATGGAAGAGTTCTTCCAACTTCTTTTGATATTCCAAGGCTTTTCTTCTGGAGTCTTCAATAACCAATTCGGCGTCATTGGCTGCTGTTGATAAAGTCTCCTTGATAAATAAAGCGGTTACAATTCGGACAGCTGCAAATACAACCTTAGATGGCAGATTTCAGATTGCACTGCAGATTGATTGCAACAAACTAGGGGCCACCTCGAACAAGGCTGAGTGGACGTTGAGTCAAAAGTGTCTGTCACGAGAAATGTTCACTTCTCTTTGTGCCAGGCCAGCAGCAAATACCACATACAACAAGAAAGGGATAGAGTACCAAGGGCTTACCAAATCAACCACCGGGCGGACCAACAAAGGCCAGCCTCCTGCAGCATGGTTCCACAGCCCACGGCTGACATGGTTTCCAAACATGGTTCAAAATTCCAAAAAACGAAACAAGCGGAAGCTGAAAAAGTTTTGTTGCTAGGGAGGTGCGAAGGAGGAGATGGATGGATGGATGGATGGATGGATGGATGGATGGATGGATGGATGGATGG
>CAXAMN010025995.1:365632-407719 GCA_963970005.1 Durusdinium trenchii
TGGATGGATGGATGGATGGATGGATGGATGGATGGATGGATGGATGGCTGGCTGGCTGGCTGGCTGGCTGGCTGGCTGGCTGGAGGGAGGGAGGGAGGGAGGGAGGGAGGACAGGGAGTGAGTTAGGGAACTTGGGTTGGCAAAGCTTCCTTGAAGAACTCTCACTGCAACAAAGGTCTCTGGCGCTAAGTCAAGTCAGTCAAGTTGATTGAAGTGATCGGTTCTGTCCTGAGTAGGTGATCTCGAACATGGTATACATTGCCCTGAGGAAGCTTCCATACCGACTATTCATCAATATCCGGACGTCAAAGTCCGCATCGCTCATCACATAGACCTGCATGGCCTGGCTTATAACCAGCGCAAACATTACCTTCATGAGCAACAGAAATACCAAGGACCAAAAGAGAGCTCCAAGGCTGGCAACGATTGTCGTCATTAGTGCCCTCAACTGCCGAAGAATTGACAGGCTCCTGACCATCCGCAAGGTGCGCGCCACTCGTGTGAACTTGATCAGGCGGATGTGATTGGTATTCACATCCGTGCCCTCAGGATCCATCAACGGAATCACAAAGAGCTCGATGAAGTTCACAATGACCAGAAAAGCATCAAAGATATTCAGGTACATAGTACCTACTTGGGGGGTCGAAATACCACTCCTTTCGAAGCACAATCATTCGCACGAGCATATCCGAACAGTAGATGCTGAAGAAGATATACTCAATCACATCAAAGGTCTGCGGGGAGAACATGGAATCTGAAGGCTCGATCAAGTTCAGCTCCACTTCAGACTTCCAAGCGACCCATTGAGAATGAATGATCATCATGATCACATTGATCAAAACCACTACACCAATCAACATGTCCAGGTTCCCTTTCACAAAAGCTTTCAGTGGGGGATCGGGCTCCCATTTCTCGCTCATGACCTTGGCCCCCAAGGCTTTCAATGCTTGGACTGATGGCTTCTTCTTTGGCGCTTCTGCGGCGTCAGCTTGTGCCAAAGTATCGGATGTATCCTGGAACATCGTCCAAGATGGCGGCTCCGAGACAAAGGACAACGGTTCCATCGGGGGTGGCCGCCGTTGACCACCGACGCCACTGAGCAGTTCCCGAATCAGTTTCTCCACATCGAGGGCCTGAAGGCATTCGATCGGTGCTGGGGGTGGGCTTGGAACAGTGCAAAAAGTAGTGTTCTTGTTGTCACTGCTTGCTGTTGAATGGCAGAAAAACAAAAGTTCTAAAGCAGCCGCCCAAGCTAGTTGTCGCATGTTGCATGGACCTGGGGGGCAAGGTCAAGGATATGGTTGAAGGTTGGACAGGTGGTTGGTTTCCCGAGTAGCATTTTCCGGGGGAGGAGTCAAACAACGATAGTTTCTATCGGTTCTGGGGAGCAAAAACCAACCTTAGAAAGTTCCAGTCCAGTTTTAGCTTCTAAACTGTTTTAGGTTCCTATGAACAGCAACTCCAGCTACCAGGGCTACAAGTAGCAGCAGTCGTAATAGTAATCTTTGTCGTGTAGTGACAAGTTTTAAAAACATTACATGCTACTACAATTTCCAGCGACTACTACTAGGAATCTGTCTGGTCCAATTTCCAACCTGTCCCCTTTGGCTAACTGATTAAAACCAGCTCGATACACATGCAATATGATTACAATATATGTGTTGTTCCATCAGCTCAGCTGCCTGGCATCAAAGAACCTATAAATGATGTTTTTGTCTTGCTGTCTAGTCAACCCAGTATTCATTTACTGTACTGTATAATTGCATTGCAGGCTGTGCAATCAGGACATCTGCTCATGCTTCAGTCTGCTTCAGTACAAACCAGCTAGTATACTTTGCACAAGCTCCCAACCTCTCTTGCCTTGACCATGCCATGCCCATATTAACAAATGCGTTGCGACCATCTGTTGATCCGTCCATTCAACGATCAGCAGCCAAATGGCCAAACAGAATAGTAATTAAACGGTGCAAAGAATGTCCATCCCCTTTTGTGCGGTCCACGTGGTCTTGCAACAGGCTTGACTGTCTGACTCTTCCTGCATTTTCATGTCCATAGTATGTATATAAATGCATATGTGCGCATATGCATCATAATGTCAAGTCATACATTTATATACATTTATAGTGTTTGACCAATCTTCTTTCAAGATGGAATGGTAGTTCTTCGCGAAAAAAATCGTCGCTAAGAACATGAATGTGTAATTTCTCATGTCTTCGAAATGTAAAAACATAACACCACCTAGCGACTATCATATTGCAACATGATTGGCACACAATCTTGAAGGCTGCTACAGCTAGTGGTGACCGGAACTTTATGGCAAATTTGTGAAACTTGCGCGACAATTCACTGATTTGCCCCACAATGACCCTTTAAAAACATCTGTCAAGGTTGCAGGCGTCAGAGCCGTGCAAGGAATAACCTGAGAAAGGAGAGGACGAAAGCCATGACTATCTTCACCATGGCCACAGAAAAAGATCACTTACTGTAGCTATTTCGAGTGATCCCCACCATGACTATCTGCTGACATTTCCAATGATCCCCACCAATTGTCCGGGTGAAGGTGCAAGGAACTGAGAAGTAACAATACGTGAGCCAACACGACAAAAACAGCGATGCCCAAAGTATGTGTTTTTCGCGGTGGTCGGCGATATTTCGGGCATCGTGTTGAAGTCTTCCACACATGGCCACAGAAGAGAACCACTTAGTTATTTCGAGTGATCCCCACCATGACTATCTTCTAACATTTCCTGTGGTCCCCACCATGACTATCTTCTGACAGTTTATCTGCCTAATCCTCTGACATTCTCTTCTGGAGGTGGTTAGTCGTGCGTGGGCTCCCTCCGTGGTGTCCAACCCTTTCGACTTTTTTGTTCTCAAAGATCAAAGTACAAGAAGAAAGCTCTACAAAAAAAAATCACGGACTTACTTCGAGTGATCCCCATCATGAGTAGCTTCTGACACTTCGAGTGATCCCCAATTCGAATGATCCCCACCAGGACTATCTTCTGACATTTTATCTGGCAAAGCTTCTGACATTGTGTCTGGCAAACCTTCTGACGTTCCACCCGACCTTTCTGCTAATGACGCTCCAGAAAGCAAAGAAATATGATCTCCAGACCCCTTCGTGATGCTAATGATGCACTACTCGGCGTCATTTACATCACTTGCATCACCAAACCGCTTTTTTGATGCTTTCCTGACCACACTTTTTTTTCGCTCTCCTCCACCAGCAGGGTTCGACCTCCAAGCGACACCCCCCCCCCCCCCCCCCCCAATGTTCACTTCGTTCACCCTAAGAACTCAAGCCTTGCCTACCGGCTGGCTTTCGTGATTGAGTCCTCATTTTGTTGGTCAGTGAGTGGGGAAAGGAATCAGAGAATCCTTCACACACTGTCACTGCAGCACATCCACCACCCATCGGTTTTGCCCGATGAATTTCTTGTAATTCTACAACGGGAGACAAAATTGAAAAATGACTTTTGCAAACCTCACTGCAAATCGTTCGCGGATGGTTTGGACAGCACCCACATGGTCGTGTTGCGCAAAACCCCCTTTAGATCAACTCCCATATATGCAATTGTATCTCGAAACACTATGTACGTGTCTACTTCTGTGTCTATCTGTATGCGTTGGGTCTATCAGTCTATCCTATTACCTATAACAGTGGATGATGGTTAGTAAAGGCCTTGGTCAAAAAAAATATAATTGTTTGCTGACTGTTGCAGGTAATAGGACAGACCCTACTGTATGCGGCTATGCATGTTTCCAATGAACTGGTGGTCTTTCCTCACACCTCTCCTGTTCTGCGAACTTCTTGTCCAGGGCCGCCAAGAACCAGGCCTGCTGTTCGAGCCAATCAGGAGGCGCTGCGGTCCAAGGTGGATCATCTGGGCAAACCTTGGGCAGAAGATTCAAGTGGGCTGAGGACACAAATTGAATCGATCCTCTTGATCAATGACAATCTTAGAACAAAAGTAACTCCATCTTTGTCTACATCAAAGCTGGACCAGGATTCAGTGTCTACCACACTAAGCCGTGACAAGACACTGACACCACAGGATACCCATATGTCTCAGGCAGATGCGACATGGCTATCAAACAGACTGCACCTCTTGGAAAGACCTGGGTGCTCTGACAATTCGATCATGCACATTTTCTGTGTATATCTATCTATATACGTATACAGTATCTACAAGTCTCACCGATATGATCCTTGGAGCGAGAAATTCAGAAGCTCACCCCCAAATTGTTTCTTCTTGTGCATGTTGTGGTTGAATGGAGCTCCCAGCACAGTGCCAGAGAGACTCTCTTTGACCAACTCGAGTCTTCAATAGCTTCTTGCTTTCTTGATCCCCCATGGCAGCGGGGACAACAAGTCACATTACACAATTGAGGGTTATATATTGGCTTCAAAACTGGACACAATACTTTGAAGCGACGAATGTACCAAAATGCAACGATGTGCGGCAACAAACAACAAAGAATCATGTGAACATTCTGAACCAAGTGTGACTCCTGCGCTGGCCCACCCACACGGGAATTCGGTGCCACCGCAATCTTCGGGGTTTCATGAGACTCAGCCAGAAAAAATGGAAGGCCACGGAATGGACAATGCCACACGTACATTGAGAGTTGAAACATGTTGAAACATATTGGAATAAAACAGGTTGAAACGCTGCTCGACTACTCGACTACCGTGTTTTGTTCGTTCGACCCTTAATGAACAAGCACCTTGACATTTGCAACACAATTCCTTTTGATGAATGTTGGATGAAAAAAAAATCAACACCCTCTCTGCTTTCCATGCGGCATCCAACACAAGGGTGTCAGAGGCAAAGGTGAGGGATCAAAATAAACTAACATACAAATATGAGATAATATATTATATGTATACACAGGTATACATACAAGACCCAAACACTGTGTCAGGTGATCGATCCTTTAGAAAATCCTGAACTGGTGGTATCTTTCCTTGGGGCACCCTACCAAGGGGTGTGAGATCATCCATGCTTTACCGCTGGGATCATTTACCGGCCATACTATAAAGAAATTGTGTCTATAGAGTGGGTTGCAAGAGATAGCAAATCTGTAACAATTAGTGGCCAAAATGATTTATAAAGCGCCAAGTCAGATCCAGCAGTAGTAAGAGATCACTTGAGGGATGAACATGTGAAGCTTCTATAAGATCTATAAGTTGATATAACCGGACTTTTAAAAAGAAACCGTCTATGTCCATAAAAAGCACAGCCGTATGAATGAAGCAAAATAAGCACAACCGTATGAATGAAGCAACATAAATGAAGTGGAAAGCATATCTTCACCAAATTGAAGTTGGATCAGATATGGAAGAGACACGTCAAATACATCAATATACCAAAAAAAGCATCGCTATGACGAGAGCGAAGTGCCATATAGCCATATAGACATAGTTTGTTATTCTCCACCTTTCAGGTGTAGGTTGTTGTATAGAATTTGTCCGCTGTCAGCTGCCGTCGTCGTCCTCCTCCTCCGCCTCGTCCTCCTCCTCGTCCTCCGTGCCGTCCTCAACCGCGATCCTTGGCTGGTAATGTTCCCCGCCGGGCCTCAGCCAGCCCGCGAGTTTCGGCTGGCAGTGTTCCCTGCCGGACCTCAACCTCGAGCTTCGGCTGGCAGTGTTCCCTGCCGGACCTCAACTGCGAGGGTCGTGCGGCAGTGTTCCCCGCAGGAACTCAACTGCGAGCTTCGGCTAGCAGTGTTTCCCGCTGGACCTCAACCGCGAGTCAGAAGATATGCCAGATAGAACGCCAGAAAGAATGCCGGAAAGAATGTCAGAATGAATGTAAGAAGATATATATGCCAGAGAGAATCATGTCAGAAGATACGCCAGAAAGAATGTCAAAAGATATATACCAGAAAGAATGTCAGAAGATATGCCAGAAAAAATGTCAGAAAACATGTCAGAAAACCTTCCAGAAAGAATGCCAAATCATGTGTTAATACATGCCAGGAAATTTGTAAGATTGAAATGTCATGGTGGGGTCACTCGAAGTAATGTATTTTTTTCTGAAGTTGTCCCTCGTCCCCTTGGGGATTGCCCTGTGTCTCTGTCTCTATTGCTACAACTGGGGGAAACTAAAGTCACCTGCAAGAACTGACCCAGAACCCGAGCCAAGGCAATACCTTTGCACGATTCCTTAAACGACACCCGTTGTGGGAACAAACGCAAACACACAACGCAAAACACATCTTTTTAAAAACAACCTACCATACCTTATCTACTTTTTTCTATGGAGTTCATCTATTCCTTATCTACCATACTTACACCGACGTTTTTTTCCTATTAAACGGAGTTCCTTGGATCATTGAAGCGAGCGGTGGCTCGGTGGGAAAGCCGCCCCATATTGCTTCACACTGGTTGCTTCCTTGCACGGTCCTTTCTCTTGTTGAATTTTGTCAAACAACAAAAGGGTTGAAAAACCAAATGGCTTCAAGGAGCCTGTGGAAAACCAAGCTCCCCTTTTCTAGTGGTTTCATTAGAGAGTGGGTCGGACGACCCCTCTGTGGTAACCGAATGCTGTCACACATGTCCACCGTCCATCCGTAAATTCTCTATCAAATGCTTTGCCAAATAAAAACGCTCTCAGAACACCCGCTCCTCTTTAAAGGTCTTGGCAGCAGGGTTCACAAGACATGCTAAGAAATGCTACCAAAACAAATAAAAAACATCGTCTCTATAGACTCTAGAAAATGCTGTCAAAGGTTCAGGAAAATCTGCTGAACAAATCACTCTCCATAAATGAGGGTCCAAAAGTTTCAAAAGGCATTGTATAGTGGGCTCACCAAAAGGGTAAAGTCTGAAAGACTCTCGCTTGATGCACATAAAGGTGCGCAAGGCATCCATCCTGCTCACTGCTCGAAATTAAACCTGCACTTGGCCCACAAATGGGCACTTGAGATTGGACTACAGTAACTCTATTACTGCTTTCAATTTTGCACTGGAACAGCCCAAAGCAGGGTCTGTAAGGTTTGGTATAGACGTGTTTAAATAAACTCTTCTGATCTCTTCTGGGTGGGCCAGAAATGAAGTTGTGCAAAATCAGAACTGAAAGGCTCGTATGGCCAGGTGGTTCACAAGAGGGCGTGCATGGTGGTTGGAATGGTTTGCTCCTGCTCTAGCATTTATCCTTGGTTGGCTCACTACGGATGTGTAGGGTCTGTTTAAAATTTGCCCTGGGGTGGGGCAGGACTTGCCAGGTCTGTTCTAAATTCTACCTTCACCCTGGTAAAGTCCACGTGAGGCCGTGCGAGATCTTGCGATCGTAAAATGTCCTCTAGTACCTGGCACTCCTTGTTTAGAGAATGCATAAATGTCCGATTCTGACATGAGTGACTGAGTACGATTCTGAGGACTATGAAGGAGGTCACCGCATCCTATCAGGATCGCAGGACGGTCTTGGGGACGCCGATTCGCTGATAGCTTTGTGGCTTTTTTATGTCTTGTCGATCCGCATTCTTTTCGGCTTCGGGATGTTTCCCGTTGGAATCGAGACACCGGCAGTAAGCTGGATGAGCCGTCGTGACAAGGAGGGTGAGATGAATGAATAAAGCAAGTCAGCAAGTGACAACGGAATGTCGGCAGTGGGCATATGATGGGATGGAATTGCGCCTGCCGACCGCGGAAGCTTGCTGGCAATATGCGCCATCTGCACCTAGGCCTACTTTCAGAAAGCAG
The DNA here is from genome assembly GCA_963970005.1 of Durusdinium trenchii. Lineage (NCBI taxonomy): Eukaryota > Dinophyceae > Suessiales > Symbiodiniaceae > Durusdinium > Durusdinium trenchii. The sequence continues at coordinate 373,344 of CAXAMN010025995.1, forward strand.
CAGGTTCATGCAAGAACCACCCCAATGGAATCTCAGCAGCACAAGTTGCATTTGGTTAAACACTTAGACATGTGCTCCGTATGTGGGCTTTGTGTCCAAGATTGCCAATGGTAGAATGCTGGGCGGTTGACGTGGAAACCGGCACCAAAAGAATCCAAAAGAGTCTATGTACGGTAACTGTCTGCACCGTGTGGAAAATTGTTGTTGCAACTCGACCAACAAAATACAGTAGGGAGATCGGCTATATACGTCATCTTTACTTTTTCCTCGCTATTGAATTCGGCACTCCGGGCAAAAAGCGAAAGGGAACGAGAAAGGACATAAAACTTAAACATCTCCCCACATCGAAGTGACATAAACACAGATTGTTCCATCTCCTCTGCCTGCACGTTGTGGTTTGTTAGTCTCCGTGGCGGAGGGCATTTCAAAGAAAATCCAAAGACGAGATCAAAAGACGAAACAGGACACGCATTGCGCAATCTTTAGTTTTGCTAACAGTGCAAAAGGGCTAAAGCAGCGTCATTAGCACCTCTCCGGGTTGAAGGCAACGGTCTCCTTAAGCTAGAGTGAGGCATGTAGGGTTTGGACTCTGGACAGTTCTTGTGGTAGGTCAGCTTGCAGTTTCTTTCTTGCCGAGTTATCTTATCTCGATGCAAGGGATAACCCCCACCCCCTCGATGCGACCACTTGAGGTGGTGTGAAAACACCTCTATCTTTCCCTATATACAACTTTTGGCATTATCGCTTTTTTATTATTCCTTATCGTTTTACAGCACTTTGACTAACTGCAGCAAATGTGGTGTGTGGGTTCTTGCGGGCATGAATACATTAGGCACACTTCATTCCAACTACGCCCATGTGGTGGCCTGCCTACGGAAAGGTGTTTTAGGTTCACTGTGTTATCGTTTTTGCTATCGTTTCATTACTAGTGCAAGTTGTGGCACAACAATGCTGTAGCACTGTAGCACAAGGCTCTGTCCAAGCACATGCCCACCAAGAGCAGTTACGCATTGACCCTGGCAATTTGGAACAGTAGTAGGTTTTCTGTTTGTGTGTGCGCACGAATCTTCAAGTTTTTTCTTCACACATCTTCACACCATTTCTCGCATGTCAAGGGTTTTCCACAAGAGTCATCGCGGGTTACCGTTATTTTTATTCCTTATCGTTTTACATGGGATTGAGCATGCTTCCAGAAAAGCGGACATGCGAAAACTAATTACTTACATGGGGGGGTTTTAGACTTTCTTACTTGGCCTTGAAGCAAAACAAGCAAGAAGTGCGAGATGGAGCAGCCCAAAAACCACCTGAATCTTCTTCCGGTCTTTCAAGCCGTGAGGCCGTCGCAAGACACCCGGATGGCCCGACAAACATGGAGTACATAAAACATTACATAACCGCTCTAAACTCACATCTCTCCACTGTATGGGGGGAGCAACCTGCAGCATGCAAGCATGCCAGTCAATTGATGGGCCACCTGTCAATATGTATTTTTCGCATAAGCACATTGCACATTTGGAGAACAACTGGCTTGGCCACGTCCATTGTGCATATATAGGCAATATGGCTTTGCCATGGTTGCAATCATTGCAATCTGAACCAAGTCATTTGGCTAGCACCACATGGGTGAATGCTGCTCATTCACTGCGAGTATGTGCGATTCCAACCTTTCTCAAGATACTTTCTGATCCGCATGCACTCCTCCAAGCTCATGCAGGACGATTGGACCAAACACTAAACATGTTGCAATCAATAGGCAATCATAGCAGCAATATAACTTAACCACAAATGCAATCATACCACCGTCACCTCTCTTTCCACGCCTTCATCAATTTGGCATTCTCGTGCTGAAGCACTACCATATCCAAGGCCCTTGCATTCCCTTTCAGTTGCATGATGCCCTGGCAGAACTCTGAGATAGTAATGAGACCATCTTCGCCGGACAAAATGTCAAACAGTGGACCGCAATCACGGATGGTGATCCTCAGTCGCTTGAAACATGGCATGCAACTTTTACAATCCACTACCAAAAGGATAGCACCGCACAAATTCCACTCTGCAATTTTGCAATGGTGAAATGTACTGCACAGCCCTGCTACCTACTGGTGGGCAGCTTCCATGGGGAATTCATAGGAATTCTTGGACCTGTAGTCAAAGCGGCCTAGGACCTAGTTTAAAGTTAATTTAGCCCAGGATCTCTAGATACCTCAAGTATAAGTCCACACTTGGCAAAGACATAGCCTCCACGAATTCTTCAGGTGTAAGATTTCCGTCCTGGGTTTGGCAGGTCGTTCGCCAGAATCATATTCTTGATAACTTGCCGTTGTGGAGGTCAGCTTCAACACAATCATTGAGGGGACGACCACAAAGCAAACCTATATTATACCAGCATAAACCCCAAACAGTTTCAGTTTTGTTGCGTCAACTCCTTGAATTCCAATGTTGGCGGTAAAATCGAAATATATCACTGTTGCATTCATAGCCACACGAAAACATACCCGAACAAGGCGGTGGCGAAAGGGAAAGCGAGACGAGGCTCGGACAAACAGACTGACCAAGGACGGCTACAGCATCACCACCGGCGGAGGACACCAGGAGGGCAAATGGAGGCCAAACGGATCCAAAGGGTAGGTGGACACCAGGAACACACCAGGATGACAAGAGAAGGACAAAGGGTTCGCGAGCGCGGCTTGAAGGAACAGCAGGAGGACACCACGACAACAAAAGAAGGACAACTGAAGGACACGAAGGGGACAACAACTGGACACAGGGCTCAGGGGGGCGCGGCCAAAGACTGTGGCCAGTGCCTTTTATCCTCTCTCTTAGGGCCCCAACAGTAAACTGTTTGGGGAATAAAAGTCATACTTGTCTCAAAACAGTGGCCCCATCGTCGTCCACAAGACGGAAGAGCTCTTCCAATTTCTTCTGATACTGTACGGCTGTTCGTCTGGAGTCTTCAATGACCAATTCAGCGTCATTGGCTGCAGTTGACAAAGTCTCCTTGAGAAAAAGTGCTGTGACAATTCGGATGGCTGCAAATACAACCTTGCATGGCAGCTTGATTGCGATGTCGCGCGAAAAGGGTCGCAAAAGGACGGATTGAATGTACATTGTATAAGTTAAAATTAATAGCTTCGTGTTACTACTAGTAACTACTAGTAAGGCACCTGTTACTACTAGCGTGGCACTTGTTTCTACTTGCTTCTTGTTACACTTAATGTATATTGTAAATAATTGTGTTAAATCGAAAGCGTACATCAAGAGAGTTTACTGTTCTTGCTGTGGCCAGCGGCAAATACCACGTACAGCAAGAACGGAATGGAGTACCAAGGGCTTACCATCTCAATTACAGGTCGGACCAACAAAGGCCAGCCTCCTGCAAGCAGAGTTCGAAAAACTACAGGTTCCACAGCCGACATGCTTTCCAGGCATTGTTTGTTCAAAAAATCGAAACAGGATGGCCTATGCCTTAGCTAGGGCGCAGCTAGGGGACCACGTGACTATACCTTGGAGTACTTTAAAGGATCCCTTGCGGAATTACCGGTGTACCTTGGGACGTGATTTTGTAATGATAGAGCGAAAAACCAGGCTCCGTGGGCAGTTTGCCCTGCTATATACTCACAACTAGACTCACATATCAACCTCTTGCAAGATGTTCTGTATAGAATGAGGTGCCTCAGGGTATGGGTGTTCATCATCATGAAGATTTATGTAAAAAATGGGACAATCAATGATGCATAGCATAGCCAAGGTTGGTATGGATTCTATAGAATAGTGTGGGGAAATATGAAATGGATTTTAGAGAAACACTGGACCAAAGTGTTCCAAGAGATTGGCTTTGATTTTATAGAGAAATGTTTGGACGGCTCCCACTCAGGGAGGCCCCCTGACCGCCAGACGCCAGTGTTGCCAAAAGCCGCATGTGTTTGGGGTGGGCGGATTTATCTTATTCCAGTTACATGAATCGTGCAAAAATAGTTTCCCATTGATCCTTCCTTGGACCCTGGACAGTTCTCCAATTCTTCTCTTGTTGAATTCTATCCAAGGTTGATTTTCTCTGTTTAGAAACCTAACGGAAATTGAACAAGCAACCTCCAGCATCAGGCAAAAACAATAAAATACAGTACATCCTCCCGTTGATCCTTCTTTGGAGATGGGACTGTTCTTGAATTTGTCTTTTGCGTCGAATTGTATCGCAGGTTGATTTTCTCAGTTCAAAAAATGAACAAGCAACATTATCTGTTATGAAACATATTTTACGAAAACGTCAAGGGACCGTCTACCCCCCTCGCCCCCTTTAAATTTGTGGCCCAGAGGGGGGGTGGCGAAAGCTAGGCAAAATAAACAACGCTGGGGCTCTTTAGGCAGCAAAAGCCTGGCCGGGAATCGCAACATGCCATGGCCAAGGGAAAAGGAGAGTGCCAACAGCGCCCCCCCCAATACGACCCCAACACAGCCAACACATGGCAACACACAACCACCCCAGCAACCGCCGCAGCAGCAGCAGCAACAGCCACAACAACAATAACTGTAACCAGCAGCGGCAGCGGCAGCAAGCAGAAGCTACCAAGCGGCAGCACAAGCAGCAGCAGGAGTAGCTAGCAAGCAGCAGCACCAGCTACCAAGCAGCAGCAGCAGCAGCAGCAGCAGCAGCAGGAGCAGCTACCAAGCAGCAGCAGCAGCAGCAGCCAAGCAGCAGCCAAGCAGCAGCAGCAGCAGCCGCAGCAGCACCAGCCAAGCAGTAGCAGCCAAGCAGCAGCAGCCAAGCAGCAGCAGCAGCAAAGCAGCAGCAGCAGCAGCAGCAGCAAGGCAGCAGCAGCAGCAGCAGCTACCAAGCAGCCCCAGCAACAGCAGCTACCAAGCAGCAGCAGCATCAACAGCAGCTACCAAGCAGCAGCAGCAGCAGCATCAACAGCAGCTACCAACCAGCAGCAGCATCAACAGCAGCTACCAAGCTGGTACCAAGCAGCAGCAGCAGCAGCAGCAGCAGCAGCTACCAAGCAGCAGCAGCAGCAGCAGCTACCAAGCAGCAGCAGCAGCAGCAGCTACCAAGCAGCAGCAGCTACCAAGCAGCAGCAGCAGCTACCAAGCAGCACCAGCAGCAGCTACCAAGCAGCAGCAGCAGCAGCTACTAAGCAGCAGCAGCAGCAGCAGCAACCAAGCGGCAGCTACCAAGCACCACCAGCTACCCAGCAGCAGCAGCAGCAGCAGAAGCTACCAAGCAGCAGCTACCAAGCAGCACCACCAGCTACCAAGCAGCAGCAGCAGCAGCAGCAGGGGAAGAGTGAGCTTTCCTTAGAGTCTTTCGTGCCCCAACATTTGGTCTCAAACAATAGCACATATAGGTGCTGCCTGAGTGTTTGTAGAAGGGCGACGTGGAAAGACAGATATACCTGATATATCTGATATATCTGTTTCTTTCACGAATAAATGCTGACGATGCAGCCAGCAGCGGTGTGCATGATTGACATCTAGGGGTTGTATGCGAACATGTGTCAGCGACCGAAGACTCCGTCGCAACGCTTGTGCATGCTCCCTGTCGCTCGAACATGGAACGCGGACTACCATGAATGAAGCAAACAGCCCGTTCAAACATCTTACTGGGTTCTGTCATTCATGTGTGAAGTAAGTATCATCTTTTGATCTGCATGGATAGCGGATAGTGCATACTGATTTGTACTCTTGGTAGTGGGGTGGGTACATGCCTGTACAAGCTTCTCAAGGATATAATGAAATTAGCATCGTTTCACGACTCAGAGGGAATGCAACTACTCTCGATTCTAACGAATAGGCTTTCTTCAGCACCAACAGCAGCCAACAACCCCAAACAGCAACAGCAGCAAAACGGAGCAAACAACAAGCAGCAGGCAGCCATGCAAGCAGCAAGCAGCAGCAACCAGCAAGCAGCCAAGAGCATCCAGCAGCACCAAGCATGCAAGCAGCAAGCAGCAGCAACCAGCAAGCAGCCAAGAGCCAGGCGCAGATGAGATGCCAGCAGCAGCAGCAGCAGCGACCAAGCAGCAGCAGCAGGTACCGAGGAGGAGAAGGGCGGAGTTGAACCCCGCGAGGGGGGGGGGGTATAGATCAGGTAACAGCACTCAAGTCCTGGGCTCCCACCCTCCTTGCTAAAGCAAGACAGACTCCAGCTAGCTACAGCTAGCTTTCGTGATTATAGTCCCAGCATATCTGCAAAACAATATTCCAGGAACCCATGAGGACCGGTCGAATAGTTGGTTAATATTAACTATATTAGTGCACAGGCCATGAAACAAGTAGGGATTGAAGAAGCAAACAGGACAGGGGCGGGGACCGAGTGAGGGAAGGAGCAAGCGCAAGTTTAGACTCTTGGATTTAGAGGTGGGATTCTGGGCTGCTTCAGGGATATTTAGGGAAACTCCGGCAGGTGAAGCCAAGCTTCCTTGAAGAACTCTCACTGCAACAAGGGTCTCTGTGGCTAAGTCAAGTCGGTCAAGTTGATGTGATCGGTTCGGGGGGGAACCCTGTCCTGAGTAGGTGATTTCAAACATGGTATACATTGCTCTGAGGAAGCTTCCATACCAACTATTCATCAAAATCCGGACGTCATAGTCCGCGTCGCTCATCACATAGAGCTGAATGGCCTGGCTTATCACCAGTGCAAACATCACCTTCATGAGCAATAGTAGTATCAAGGACCAGAAAAGAGCTCCAAGGCTGGCAATGCAGGTGGCAATTAGTGCCCTCAACTGTCGAAGAATTGAAAGGCCCCTGACAATCCGCAAAGTACGCGCCACTCGTGTGAACTTGATCAAGCGGATGTGATTGGTATTCAGGTCGGTACCCTCAGGATCGATCAAAGGAATCATAAAGAGCTCGGTGAAGTTCAACAAGACCAGAAAAGCGTCAAATATATTCATGTACATCACACCTACCTTGGGGTCGAAATACCACTCCTTTCGAAGCACAATCATTCGCACGAGCATATCCGAACAGTAGATGCTGAAGAAGATATACTCAATCACATCAAAGGCCTGCGTGGAGAACATGGAATCTGAAGGCTCGATCAAGTTCAGCTCCACTTCAGACTTCCAAGCGACCCATTGAGAATGAATGATCATCATGATCACATTGATCACAACCACTCCAGCAATCAGCATGTCCAGGTTCCCTTTCACACAAGCTTTCAGTGGGGGATCGGGTTTCCATTTTTCGCTCATGACCTTGGCCCCCCAAAGCTTTCACTGTCCGGCCTGATGGCACTTTGTTCTTTGGTGCTTCGGATTGCTCCGAGGCATGGTGGAAAACTGGCATAGATGGCGGCTCTGAGACAAATGACCATGGTTCCATAGGGGGTGGCCGCCGCACACCATTGCCACTGAGCAGCTCCCGAATCACTTTCTCTTGCTCAGCAAATTTGGCATCGAGGGCCTGTGCAGCACGAGATGGGCTGGGACGGGAACACATTTGTGCTCCACTGTCACAGCCAGCATTCAGGGCCAAACATACATAAACCCACAACACTGGCACTAATTATGGCAACTGATCAGTTCCACTTGCAGCGATTCCTTTTCACTGCCGTGCCTGCAGCAAGCTCTCTTCTAAGCTTGTAGTGACCTTCTCCCCACTTGGGACTGGCATGGCTCTTTCAAATGACTTTAGAGCTCGGGCCAATGCCTATCTGGGTGCAAAAGTTGCAGCCGCCTTCAAAAAAACAGTACACCGCACCCGTGACTTTCAAGATCCTTCAATTGCATTCACCTGTAGAGTGCTCAATGCATCAACGACGCAAGGTCAAGGCTCTTAACGTACAGCACTCACAAATGGCGTCACTTTTCCGCTACTTGACGACTGGAAGCTCTCAGATGATGGCTCAAGGCCTCCGTCATGAAAATTACAAGTGCTGTGGTGCAAGAAACTCTTCTGCAGTAGCATACGGCTGTCATGGAATTCACATTCCCACACAAACCAGCGCTAACTGCAGCAAGCTTTAGTCGCTTGCACTTAAGTCACTTAGTGACATGGCACAGGGTGACAGTCTCTTTTGTCTTCTGCTCTCTAACTTGTGCGATTCAATTTCCCCAAAATCTAAGAACCATATCAATCATGCGAGGGGTTCCTACTGGCCATTTAACCTACAGCTAACACTAGCTAGCTCCTTATTACTTGTTGGGTCTCGTCTTACCGGCCTACACGCCTCCCAAAAAAAGTAATGTTTAATTGGTCCCCTAAAATTTTGTTGATGACATGATGCTCACATTATACTTTCCGCCTCACCTCGGAGCATTTTGTTCACTGGCTTTTGCGAAATTGGTCCATCCAAATGTTCTCCGTCATTCTCTGCTGTCCATTTGGAGGCAGAAAAAAAGACTCCTATGAAATTGGTGAAACTGCGTTTTCCGATGTAGGCAGGCTCAGTCGCGACGATGATTCCGAACCATGCAGCCGCTGTGAGCACTCTGCTGAAGATCCACGAGCCGTGCGGGACTTCCGGCTGAATGCTCGCAAAATGGTGAGAATCTCGTGATTTTGCTCCATCATCTTGGAATTTTCGTGCTGCAAAACCACAATGTCTAGCGCACGGGCTTGGCCTTTGATCTGCATCAACCCCTTGCAAAACTCTGCAATAGTGATCCGTCCATCGCCCTCAGCAAGGATCTCGAACAAAGGTCTGCAATCCCGGACAGTGACCTGCTCAACACAGGCGCTTGGCTCAGGTTCTGCTGCAAATGCTTTTAACTTTTTGAGTCGCGCTGTTTTGATGTTCGGACGTGTTCAACCATGTTGAGACATCATGTAATTCCCTCATCGAGTTCGACACAAAAATACAACCTCTTAAAACTACGAGTCAATAATCTCATGCACCTGCATGACAAAACCATACAAAACCTTTGGGCATGGCTTCCAGGAATTCCAGGCACATCCCCATGTTCCCAAAATACGTGGCCTCCAGGAACTTCAAGTACTGTTGCACGGATGGGAGCTCCATGGCTTGGACGAACTCTTCGGCAGACAAATGACCATCCCCATCATAGTCAACCAAATGGAAGAGCTCCTAGGCGGTGCAGGCCAACGCTATTAGGTTGGAGGCCATCGCTAGTATGTTGGAAGCCATTGCCATTATTTATATAGAAGAAAAGAACGGGGAAAAGGAAGAAAGCTCAAATCAAGTCCCAAAACTCTCACCCCACCGGACCAGTGTGACCGGGCCCCAAACACAACAACATGACTGAAGAATACTAAAGACCATTGGCTTGCTGCATGGGATTGCACCACCTAAACTCGCCAACTCTTGCAAAAGGGAAATTGAGCCCCTAGTAGCATCCTTTGCTCCTAGTAGCAATGCCCTTTGCCCCTAGTAACCCTAGTAGCGTCCAACTCTTCCAATTTCCGTTCCTTGGAAATGGGTGAGGGCCACATCAAGGCATGCGCCTAGACCTAGACCTTCTTGATGAGCTTCATCGGCCCGCATCGAGGCTGATCGGCCCCGCACATCAATATACGTCATCATTTAATGACATAGCAACCAGCTTGGAAGGATGCCCACTATATTTTTTCAAGACTGGGTGACAGTGCTAGCGGTCCGTGCCGAACTATTCTTTGTCCATCAGCAGTTTTATCGTCGGATCTGAACGTGGTTGAGGAAATGCATGAAGCAAATGAGCTGGAAAGACTATGAGTCTCAGCCCTGTAGGCGAAACCTCCTAAACAACCTTTTGATCAGAATTTCAGACCCTTGGGTCGCTAGGGCAAGGTCGTGGCAAATGACACTGAGCCATCACTGGTCCAGTCGCGCTTCCGCTATTTTCTGGTTGATGTCGTCACCATTGCTTCTGAAAAAAACATTAAAAAAAACTGTGGGTTTGTGAAGGAACAAAATGCAACCTCGTTCATCAAGAACAATTTCTTACTTGATACTCGAAGGCTCCTCCAGTCGTGCTTGATACTCGAGGGCCATTCTTCGACTCTCTTCAATCACCATTTCAGCATCATTGGCTGCACTCGCAAGGGTCTCCTTGATAAAAAGGGCAGTGACCACACGGATCACCTGGGCTCCGGCTCTTCCAAACACTCACAAAACGAGTTTCCTTCGCACAAGTCCTCTACTCATTCACAGCTTGTAACAACTCACCCACAGAGCGATGACGTGTGATGAAGTGCCCCCCTGTTGTCTCAAAGTTTCAACAGCGTCACATGGTGCCCACGTTGGCTTTGAAGCTGCTTGTGGGCACCACTTGAAAGCCATAGGGAAGGAAGTTAGGAGAGTGGGAGAGGGAAAAAGTAGCAAGAAGAACAAATAAAAATCTCTGAATGATCCTTGATTTGAGCCTTTCCGCCAGCTGGAATATTGTTGGGGACATTTGAGGTCTCGCAGAGTCGCACACAACACCGTTGTACACTGGTTGGAGAAGTCACGGATATCCCTCATGGTCCAATGCTAATCCCTTGCCCCCTTTCAATAGCATGGAATCTTCAAAGCCTCGTTTATTCAGCCCGCTCACTGAAACGATGCCCGAAACTTCGACCTGGAAGTCGAGAGTTCATGGTTTATTCAATGTTGTTCATGTCTATCTATATTGTTTCTGTAAGGTAGGTACACCCGTCATCTCCCATCTGCGAAGGACTGTGCAACTGTGTGGCGTCCATGTGCATTAATGTGCCGAGTAGCAGCGAAGACCACGAGGGCAATGTAGGGGAGGAAAATGATCGAGTACCACGGACTAACCTTTTCAAGTACTGGTCGAACTCTTGAGGGCCAAGATCCACTGTGTGTGATTTCGAAGAAAGTGTAGAATGATTTAGTGAAACTTCCATACAACGTGTTCATCTCTATGCGTGCATCCAGGTCCTCATTTTCATCCAGGATGAATGTTTGTAAGGCCTGTCCCGCCATCAAAGAGACTGCCACCTTCAATACGACCAGTAAAATCATTGACCAAATCAGCGCACCGATGGATGCCAAGCAGGTGGCCACCAAAACTCTCAGCTGACGAAATGCAGAGACTGCTTTGATGATCCGTAGGGTCCTCACAATGCGGACCAGCTTCAGCAACCGAACGGCGTCAGTCTGCAAGTCTGTGCCGCCTGAAAAGAGCGCCGGAAGAATGATCAGCTCTCCAGTGCTAATCAAAACTAGAAATGCATCGAACATATTCATGAACTGGATGCCGTCCACCGCATCATAGCACCACTCTCTACGCAGCACAAAGGCACGCAAAAGCACATCCATCAAGTACAGTGAATAGAAAACATACTCGCAGCCATCGAAAAGCCCTTGGGTGAACCAAGGCCATGGCTCTGAAGCTTCGTTCAGAGCAAAATTTGCATTTCCTCCGGCCCATTGTGTCATCAAAATCATCATACCGATATTGGCAGCAACGACTGCTCCCATGTAGCCGTCCAGCCGTTTCTTCACAAACGTCTTGATTGGCCTTTCTGGAGCTATACTTTCATTCATGACCTGAGGGTCCAACAAGATCCATCCAGCTGGCAAAATCCATGCATGATCTATGTCAACTTAAAACATCTTAAAACAGTAGGACGTGCCCTAAACATCCTAAACTCATCCTCAAACAAACGGACTTCGGGACTTTTGGATGCTTTTGGTGGGATCTTTCTCAACGTACGCACCTTTGCTCCAAGAACCGCTGTGGCCTTCCGAATGTTTTCCGATCTGCGAAGGTGCTTTCTGATCGCTGAGTCTCTAGTCCTCTGGTCTGCTGTCGAGTAATCTACCTGGGTGGTTGCCACACAAAGAGACTAACCAATTCAAAACATGTCAAAGATTCTTCATCTCTAATATTCTCGAATCATCTCTACACAGGTCTAGAGTTACGACAATATCCGATATGCTCTCAAAGAAGCACTTTTAAACAATATATATATACTATCTTCATAATATCGTAATCTATCTTTAAAATAGACTTTTCGACTTTTCGATGCGCATAGTGCCTTTCAGCGCAGCGCCTTGCTGCAAATTCTACTAAATTAGGTTGCAAAGTCCGGGCCAAATGTCTGTACTGCTGCGTCCTCCTGTACAATCAGCTCTTGTAGCCACGCAGCTTGCGATTCAAAATCTTGGACCCGTCGGTCAGAGTGGCGCACGAGCCAATTTTGGAAAAGCCTCGCAATGTAGTCACACAGAGCGGGGGGGATACTCCTTGAGCTTGCTTGTGCGCCACTGACCATTCTCTCTACCTATACTTGTGGTCATTGGCATGGGAGTGGTCCTTGCTGCCATCTCAATTGTAGCCGCCCTGGATTCCTCTACTCCCGTGACCAAAAAGGTGGTTGGTTTTGGACTTGCAGCACCATACAGTCCTTGGCTGATGTGCTGTTTAAAAAACCAGCCTGTTGACAGAAACCAGCGGAGGATCGCTGATCTCCATATACTTGCGGCATGGTCTTTATGCTGCAAGTACTCTTGCGGATTTCGTGGATGCTCCATTAGAGAAAAACCACCGGTCAGAGCCTGCAGGAAACAGACGTGGAGCGTAAACCCCATCAGGGTGTTTCCAGTGTCGATTTGCAGGAATTCACGAGCTGCCAAGTCGCACTTGCCCCAGAGGTCTCGGAAACTTCGCAATGGTCGGGGCATGCGCTTGCGTGTGCTGTCATGGACTGGTGTTTCTCTTGCGACCGACCATGTCTCGCATGGCGGTCCGGCGCACACGCCGGCTATGACGCCCTCCCTGGCTAGCTGAAGCCACTTTTTCTGCTGCTCTGGGGCCATAAGGTCGCACTTCTCTCTGGAAACCACAATATCTACTGAAACTACAAGCATCATGCATCCAGCAGGAATGGTTAAATTCTCAAGTGCTGTTTGCACATCACCATGTCTGCGACGCCCGCTGAATAAATGCAAAAACACGACTTGCCTTGGCAGAAAGTTTCTGCACCTGGGCTCTTGTCGAAGGACACAGACGTCATGTCTTACCTTCTCTTCGGCGCAGACGTGCATCTGGCTGAGCTTGCTGTCGCAAGCCTGGGGCTGCTCTCGAAGCCAACCATTTACTCGGTCAAGCACGTCCTGAAGTGCAGAATCAGATGTTGTTTCATACTGATGCATCCATGTGTGGAAGCCTGCTACAATGTCTGGAAAGTGCATAGGTCTGATACAGACCGTCACCAGCCTGTCAAAGAACAGGTCATAAAAAGAAACATCATCCACATCCATATCAAAGGCATGCAATGCTTCGTCCAAATCGTCATGGAATTTCCGTATATCCCGGTGAACCACATCAGGACTCGAGACTGGGGTCGCTCCAGTGTAGGTCCAGACTGCCTGTGGATGTCGGGATTGCTCACATTCTGGCTGTTGCCTCTGGCTCCAGAGGAATGCGCAGCATGTGGGGCTGTACCGCAAGTGCGCCATCAGTGCATTCCTAGTAGGGTAGCACTTTGCGCAACACAAGCAGACGGTTCCCCTCGCAGCTTCTCCATGCATCGTCTGGTAACCGTGTTTTTGACTAGTGTGAAGGAACCACGCCTTCTTAGTGGCAAACGCTTTTCTACAAATGAGGCATAAATGGGAATGCAAGCTAGGGTCCTGACGAAGGCCAATCATATGTTCCTCTTCCATCTCTGAGTATATTTGCCTATGCCACAAATAAACTTTGGCTTGAATTTGGTGCCATTGTCGAGATCTTTTGAGGGCTCTCTTGACAGCGGCTCTCCATGTTCCCGGTCTCGCAAGCAAGAACTTTGTCAGCTCCTCATTGCCTTGGAGATTTGGGAGTCCGGTGTCACGCTCCAGGAATTGCGACAGCCACTCAAAAGCACTATGGTATGCTTGCTGAGTCCTGACATCCTGCTGCACAATCGACCAGATGACTTCAGGCGCAGACTGCACCATTGTCAAGTAATGCCGCGCATGTGCGCTTGCGAACAGCGCTTCTGGATGATCAACGTCAAGATGTAGCAAGATCTCTTCATGCGACAGTGCAACTTGGGATCTGCGAATTTGAGTGGGAATTAGGCAAAGGTACATTTCCCAACATGCCTTCTCATACGCCTTACTCTCTTGAACATTTAGCTTTGGCCATGTTCCTACCCCCCATTGTAGGGCTGCCATGACTGTTGCCTGGAAGACCTGGGTTCGCAAGGCCAGCGGCAAACGCTCGTTGCGAAAAAACTTTTTGGCTCCTCGCCAATAGGCACTTCTAGCCCTAGACAGCCGTGCTCGGATCTCGGGCAACATGCCCTTTTTTGCCGCAATAATGCCACCGAGATGCCGGTATTGGGCTGTCAATGGAAGGTCGCATGGCACATTTTCTCGCAAGACAAGAAGGGATGCTTCTTTCTGTCGGAACAACTTCCGCTTAACCTGAATTGCCCCAGGTCCTCTTGGAATCACGATGGCGGCCATTTTAGTAGGGCCTATGTGTGCGTCCATCCCTCGTTCCTCCAAGGCCGAAAGCAACTTATCTACTACAATGGGCAGGTACTTAAAAATGTCCTGCGGTTTGGGGAACACTAATGGCATTGCGAGGTCGTCGGCCCATGCTATGTGGACAATATCTTGGCTCATATGGGTGACCGGTTCTGCAATCAATGATTTCGCCGAATATCTTGGCACTGCGAACCATACAGGAAGTCCGGATAAAGCTGTCTGGACATCCCGAAGGATGGCTGCAAACATAACATTAAAAATGATGTCTGCCCACAAGTCCCCTGGCCGTGTACCCTTATGGGTTTCGGTGAAGTCATCTTGGAAACACATGAACCATGTCCCCCGCATACTTTCTTGCAGGATTGCCTCCTGATGAGGCGTAGCATGCAGTTGCTTATAGGCAGTGGCTCCCTGAAGTGCCTTATGCAACTCCTGCATGACCTCTGGGCCGAGGTGGAGTCTATAGAGGATTTGGGCTATATCCTCATCGGATGTGCTAGCGCCCACCGAGACTTGTCGCAAAACCGTGTAATATGCTGAGCGAATATCTGCAAAGACTAAGGCAATTGACTGATTTCGATCAGCTGCTGACAGGTGCATACTCCTAAGAGCCTGGACCCCAAACAGGGCGGAGAGATTTGGCTTGCCAGCTAGTTGGAGCTCCGCACTTTGAGTTAAATAAGGAGCGTTGACGTGCTTTCTCATGGCTGCACGGATCAACTTCCCTGCCGTTGACATTAGCAGGATCCCCCTAAAGCTGGCGCATTCTGTGTGCGCGCCCTTGCCTTTGTACAACGAAATGAGCTGTCCTCCTTTGAATTGCACTGCCTCTTCTCTTCTCAAAGCATACTTCATGGCGAGCGGCCATAGCAATTTGGCTGCCATGGCAGGATAGGCCTTAAACAATTCGTTGGGCAATCCATCTGGGCCGGCTGCTTTGAAGGTGTGTGCATTGCGAATGGCTCGCTCTAGCTCAGCGAGAGTGGGCATGTCTGATAGGAGGACTTTCATGTTCACTGCATCTTGCTGCTGTCGGAGGATTATCTTGGACACAAAATCGGCAATATCAGCTGCTTGTCCTGCTTCGAGTGGGCGGAAGTGATCCAACCATACTTGCTCGTATTCTTGTCGAGTCGCAGCTAGCGCTCCTCGGGCATTTTTCACTTGCGGCATGGCTTTAGCAGGACCATCCCTTTGTTTATTGGGCAAGAGAGGGCGGAGGGCTCGCCACATCTCATGCGCTGGTGCATCCTTGATGGTCTGAACGACTTCTTGCAAGTATTTCTTTTTATCGTTTCGAAGGGCATTTTTAAGCTGTATTGCACTCTGTTTGTATTCGTGGCCCAGGAACGCTACTCTTAGCTGTGCTCGGAAAAATGTCCAGGCTTGGCAACTCTCCCACTTCCTTCCTAGCCACTTATCGAATGCTGCTTGGAGCGACCATGTACCGATTCGAGACTTGAGAGTTCTTACTGTGCGTTTTTGGCTGATGAACTGTCGAAAGATCTCTGTAGTTGTCTCAGAGGCGTATGCCTGTGCTCGAAAGTGGGTGTCGTCCTGAAAGGCTTGTCGGAGCTCTCTTTGCCAATGCTCAGTGACTTTGGCAGCATGGACTGTTGCATTTTCTTCCCATGCTATATCGGGTGTCCTAGCAAGGATGTTCCGAAGCTTGTCTTGCGCCCGGGGCCCTGCCAGCTTGTCACTCGAGATTCTGCATCTCTTCTTTTGCTTCTGCGGGGCTTGCTGCATCCACTGAAAGCGCACTGAAACACAATCATGATCTTCTGAGATTTGGGGCATACGAAAGTCATAGTTGACCCAGGACACAATTTCACTGTGGTTCCACCAAACTGGACACAGGACATAGTCGATCCTAGATTTGCTGACTCCATTAGGATGGGTCCATGTATAGATACTGCCCCAGTGATACTCCTGAAATGTAGACACTGCCATGAGATGGTGGTGCTCTTTCCCTAGAAAGGCATAAAACCTATCTGACATCCGATTGGGCTTTTCATCGAGGCATGCACCAACATGGGGCGGCATGGATACATGTGTTCGGGCGTTCGCATCCATTAGGACCAGCGTGTTGTGAAGATCCCCTTGGGGCAAGATCTCATGCGTTAAGCTATCCCACCATTCAAAGGCCTCATCGGCTGCCGAATGAGGTGCATGAGCAACGCAGACATACAGCTCAATCAGCGCATTGCTAATATGACACAGCAAAATCCTAGGGTCTGCATGGACTACATGACAATCGGCCGGTTGGAAAAAACGCTCTCGGCTTGTCGGTCCTTGCGTCGCAAAAGCAATTGTGCGAGAGATCCACAGTTCGACGCCCAAGCTGTTCCCGGGTCCAGCTCCTGAGGCAAAGCGAACATGCGTTTTGGAAACCGTCATGCCTGGTGGAGTGCGAGCTTCCTGTATCCCTACGAAATGCATATTTTGCTCCTCAGCTAGCCTTCTAACGAGGGCAATTTTGCCTGGAACGGCTGTCCATTCGGCTGTTGATGCTTCATGCAATGAAAGGGCATTGTAGGAGCAAACATGCAACTGATAGTATGTGATTTCTGTGCAGTGCTGGGCGCCCGCGCGTTCGAAAGCATCTACAACCGCTTGGACTTCAGTGGTACTAACTCTATTCGATGGGTTCCACTGCATCTGACTCAAATCTGGTCTGTAAGCGGGACCTCCCATCACTGTTTTATTGAGACGAAACCACAACCATGGGACCTCTTGCGGGTATACCTGGCACAGGCAAGCTAATTGCCCGCTGTCAGGAACTGCCAGGTCTAGTGATCTTGCTGCCTTGGCTGCAGCATCTGCCACCTCATTCGGGTGACAGCCGGTATGGGCATAAACATGTCGATGTTGGATGCAGCTGCTCCCCAACTGTGCCTCTAACGCTTGTTGCAAACATCGGAGGACATGGCCTAATGGGTCATCCGTTTTGTACTCGCCTATTGCCTTACAACCAGCAGAGGTCGCATCCCACGCAAACTGAACGGAGCCTCTCCAGGCAGTTTGATGTGCAAGGCGCAGAACCCACCATGTGGCCCAAACTAAGGCATAGAGTTCAGCCTAATACGCGGTGATTTGAATGAGGCCATCCAAAACATGAGTTGCTTGATTCAATGGGCCGTGCTGGTAGCCAATCAGATATTGTCCCTCCGAATCAGTGATTTCTACTACAAAAGCCCATGCAGCACTACCATTAGCACATGAGCCATCTGTGTAGAAGGTAATGTCACTGGTGTCTTGGAGGTTCCAATATACAAATTGACGGCTAACATCCGTCTCAAGCCATGTTTTTGTTTCCGGCGGCATCTCAGACAAGCTCTCATAGTTTTCCAACAGCCTTTCATCTATTAGATTAATCTCCAACAGATCTGCAAGGTCTTGAGCGCTACTGAACAATGCTTTACTAACAGAGTTCGGCATATGTGGCTCCTCATAAGGCTGGCCCTCTTCCCTAAGTGGCAAATGCTCAAACAATGAAATCGTACTGCTCATGTTGCTGCTCCGCCAGTTCATCGCTGGGGACGGTTGCAGGTCGAAAACCCATTCCTCATCGGCAACGTGAAGGTCATCTAGCATGTGCATATTCTTTTGGAGCCATAACACTGGGTTGCCAGGCGGTCGTAACCCTTCTTGTGGCGGTTTATCCCACGAGTTGGACACCGCCTCTAAGTTAGGACCACTAGAACAGAGTGCAACAGGAAACTGCAAATCTGATGCTGCCTTGACCGCTATGTCGCAGGTCGCTCGGCTGATTGGCACCAATGCCAAGGACATGAGCGAAGCGGTTGGAACTGAGACTACTTCATCATCTGCATAGGCTCCAAACTCATTGTGTTTAACCAAGCAGCTCGTTTCTGCCTCGCAGTAGTGGTCAAGAAGCATAATCCGAAAAATCGCTCGGGCTGTACAGGTTGGCAGACATCTAATAGCCTCCCGGACAAAATCGCCCTGAATGGCATGTTCGATCACAAAAATCTTTGTAACTCCAAACAAGTCATCAGGCAACGCTAAGAAGAGAAACCACGGTCGAGGCTCGGGGCCTTCTAGTGGCTGCGGTTGAATATGGGCCAGGCCTACTGGGAAATCGAAACCAATATTCCTGGCATGCCATGCTATCTGGTCATCCCATGTCCTACCAGATTCTAAGCAAAACTCGAACGGTTGGCCGAAAAGGTAAGCAGGGTTCCAAAACGCCCACCCAGCTACTCTTCCATCCATTGGAACATGGCGAACCAGCTTCTCTTGACACACATCTAGTGCATTCACACTGGGCTGATGGCGCTCACTGGGGAGGAGCCATGGCATGGATATAGGCGAGCATCAGTATCTGATCATCTCCCAGCCCCTCGGTGCAGGTGGGCGTGGGTTCTGGTCTCTGATGGATCAGAACCAAATCGATGAGTTGCCAACCTTGGAGTCGGACTGGGGCACTTGTAATTTTTACTCTGCCTTCGAGGTAAGCGTTGCATCTCATTCTTCCCTGTACGCATTCATCAAAGACAAAAGCATGTTGCCAGATCTGTTCTTGCGTCACACTGATGTAAAACAATGCTGGAAAAGATCTAGCCTCAACTCTCTTACCTATGTATCTGTATAGTTTGATGAGGACCGGCTTTTCATGTACCTGGACTCGCTGGTTGTGAACCAGCACATCGAGCGTATCATGTCGATTCTCTAGCGGCCCTGTAGGTTGTGGACACACCGGCCCTACCGTGATTTCTTGTGTATGGGCGAACACGTGTCGACTAGCCTGTCTCACCGCCACTCGAAAGACATCAGGAGATACCCATTCGTTTGGCTGAAATCCGAAGGTAGATTTAAGATGGGCATGGCCAACATAATGCATCAGATATAGCGGCCAATCTCCATTCATGGATTTATAGGCATTCATTCTGTGCATTAGCTCTGGGGCCCTGGCCAGTATGGTGTTCCTGACCCAATCTCTTCTCTGCTGGGGGGATTGCTCTTCCATCCCAGAGTTTAATGGAGGAACAACCTGGAACAAAGATGTCAAGTCGCTAGAAGGACTATTGATCCGTGAGCGCTTTTGGCTAGGTTCACAGACTGCCTCCTCCCGTTCCCCTGGACTATGAAAGGCCAAATAGTCCCCATCATGAAATCGAATTCTCGCATCGACAGCAATTGGGATCCCGTTATGGTGAGCACTATACACTGAGCAATCCACATCATGTAGCACACCTTGAAGTATATGACATGCAGTGGCTTCGTAGGTCACGATCTGTGCATGACAATCTGCAGTGCCTAATGATATGGAAGTCGCTAATTCGACAAGGACAATGGCAGACTGACCAGAAATTGCTCCCGGTCTAGTAAGCAGGACCTGGAAATAGTCTCCTACTGCTCGTGAGCCCTTTCGGCTTTCATGCACGGTAATCATAGACCAAAACTGATCGACCTGCAAGTCGTTCCAGTGGGCTGTGGCAGCTGTTTGAATCCATCTGGGGTACATATACCATCGAACACGAAACTCGAAGACTTCCGTACCCAACTCCATGGTCTGGTGGAATACAATAACCTGGGAATGATCCGGTAGACATGTAGGTACAGCCATCAATCGGCCGCCCTTATGCTGCGCCAAGACACGATATGAGCTAACCCTACTGACGAAATGCTCCAGGTGAGCAATAATCTGGACAAAAGTCTTCTCCCTTAAGGTCCAGAGTGCTTGCCACTCCATCCTCGCTCCGTTAAGCCAAATCCCGCATTGGTCTTGGAGTCTGAAGGCCTCAGCTATCTTAGCCCCAGACTGTTCCTCGGCAGTTTCTTCGATTGCCAGCATGGATCCAGCTCCTTGGCCAACATTGGTGACCACTTCAAGGAGAAAAGGATGGTTCAGTGCATCATGCAATTCCACATCTGTTCTCAACAAGAAAACCATCGTATCATGCATGATCTGCATTGACCTTGGCGTGCGCAACTTCTCCAGGGCGAATCTCACATCCCAAAGGTCAGGCCACTCAACTTGCATGTCCAGCAAGATGTCTAGCGCATTCTGTGCTGAATACTCTAGTCTGTTATTGTGGCCATGACGTAAATGTCGAAAGAAGATTAGCTTCCGGATATACTGACTAGCTCGAATGTGGACTTGCAGCATGGCAGCTAAGTTATGCAAGCGAAGTAGCCTATCTTCTTCTTCTTGCAGATCATACTGGACAACAAAACCGTGCTGGTCCGTTACTCTTGCCTGTACATCGAGAAAAGGAGCTATGACAAGAGTCACACTTTGCTGCAACAGGTTTAGATGGCCGACTGGGCACCTCTCCAAACTATTCTTATGCATAATCGAAACGACCAGTTTCATTCCGTTGCTCACCTCCCAGTACAGTCCTGGCATGTATCGCTGGCCCTGATGCTCGACCACACAAACATATTCTGAGTCGCGACACTTGGTCTCACAACCAGCTGCTTGGTAGGTAAGTTGATCAGTTAGGAATGCTGGAACTCGGACAGCTTTCCTATCGATGACACCTAGATCTTCAGGATCATGGACTATCAAAATGGCGACCCGAATTCCCTGGGGTAGTCGTTGGTCCACGACCATGTATATATCATCTTCCTGGTCTTGTTCATACGGTGTTAAATTAGGTTCTACCTGCCAAACATGCAGCGTGATGGCAAATGAGAACCATGGTGCTAAATTGGCGCGAATGACTCCAGCAAAGTCCGGGTAAGCATATCCTGGCAAGCGGCCAAATGACTCTTGAAACCCATCAAGCCAGTGTTCATTAGCAACTACTACCACAAACTTGGGATGTTCACCTCGTGCCTGCCAAAAGGCTCGAGCCTCCTGTAGAGCTTGCTCAATTCCTGAAATGATCGTTACCCTGGCCATCTGCGCTGCAAATTGGTCCCAGGCATCCCACGGCGTGACTTGTTCTCCTTCAACAGTGACCTGGCCGTCATCTGTCATTGCAAAAATTTGCGTGGGCAGTGGATACTGTTGGAACAGTACCATCTCATCCATGTCAACGTCATTAGGAGGCTCCTCAATCGATTCCTGCTCGCTGGTGGTCTCAATGGTAGATGAGCTATCCGAGTCAGTGGGGTCCATCGTGGAATCACAGCTTGAACTCGGGTCGGATTCCTCTGGCTCTTCATACAGCTGCAGGAATATGCCTCCGTAAAGCGGGACTGCTTGCCTTTGTGTGTAATGGCGGCCATTCGCACGAATGAAGCAATATGTTCTCGTTGTGCAGGTATTCTCTGGTATAAGTTGCTGGAAAATTGCCACAGCTAGCGGAAAGCCTTGCTGGCCATTGATGAGTGCACTTGCTGTGAAGACGCGCTCTTCGCTAGTATAGTCTACCAGACTTAATACAAAATGTTCACTGTCATGGTCAGTGATCAGCCAAACCGGGGTGGGCTCTTGTGTGAGATATGGCATGGGCTTCACTGGCACGATGAATGGTCTGCGCCGATACAGAAACTCATGCTCAGTCCATGTTTCAGCTACTCTCAGGTGTGGGTCAGAGTCTGGCCTCAACCTAATGAAGCGATATGCTCTACGAGGCACACCTCTGTCTCTCCAGAGGTGCAGATAAGCCCGCACTAGGATGGTTCTATCCCGATGCTGCGAAATGAAACCACTTCTGCTGGAGTACACATATTGAACTAGATGGTGGACCGGCATTCTAGGAAAGGCCAAAGCTTGCATCAAAGCATGATCATCATTATACCCTCGTCTATCTTGCCCTAGGATACGAGGAGGCTTGGATCGTTGCGGGACCTCTGAGCATTCTCTATGCAACACGATGCGTCCATGTGCTCCAGGTCGAACATCTTGCATGGAATCCCACCAACGCAACCGAAAAATTTGGTCACCTTGTTTGAAGATCCCAACAACATCATGCATCTCCATCGGCTGGTCTCTATGAATGGCCCACCAAGCATCTTTCAAAAGGTCTCCTGCTCGCAAGGCCACGATGTGCCTTTGGGTTGGTTCCTGTATCAAGGAATCCACCAGGATCACTCTCTCATGCACAGTTTCTTCCGCATGGTGGAATCCCAATAACGTTGGGCGTGCAAGCAGACCTGCCGAATTATCAACCAGCAAGAATGCTTTGTATGCCAATGAGGTTTCTGGTCCATCCGACCATGCCTTCATGAGAGCATTCGTCCATGAAAGTTCTCGATATAGGCGGACCTGTCGGCTTTGATCATCTGCGGTTTGATCATTTGCCAGAAAGAATGTGTCCACTTCCACGAAAGTGCGCATGAGAAGCTCGGGAGCACTCTGCTGAAGATAGAGCTTCAGCAGGTCCCCATTCCCTGGGGGCATGTCCGGCAGCACTATCGCCCCGTATCGAGGCTCTGCCAGGCTAATTCCTTGTTGCATGAAAAATACCAACTCGTCGTCATGACCTTGTTCATCATCATCTGAGTATCCTTCTGTATATTCCTCCAGCAGAGATCGCACCTCACACCTAGGGGTTGCAGTGTTTTCCCCGCCTCCAGGAATCGTTTCCACTCTGCCGCTATTCCTTGCCGTACTTGTGTCAGCAAAGTCAAAACGCAGCACAAAATTGTATGCTTGCACCGGGCAAGTGCCCAAAACAGATCGCAGTGTGGTATCTTTGATCTGAAAATTGCCCTGTTCACCTTGTTCAACTGGTCAACTGGTTGATCTGGTGGCGATTTGCTCGGGCTGACAGCAAATCCCGTTGTACTTGGGTCCTGATCTGACACGCCGATACTCTTCAAATGCCTATAGGAGTCGAAGCTGATTGGTTGGCACGTTGGTAGTGCTGCATTACAACAGTTGTCGTTGCAAGCGTCAAAAATGCTGACTCGACCTGGGCCTTCAAAGGTCTCCGTAGGCGGGCTGTGATTCACATGGTCTAGCGTCGTCCCTGCATGGAATTTGCAGGCCTCAACTGCATGCGAAGTCACCAGGTTACACAACAAGAAGATTCCCTTCACGGAAATCCTATGCTTGGTCTTGGGACTCCGCCCTGCTCGCTTGCCCCCCACAGATCGGCATTTCCGAACATGTTCAGCTCTGCACGAGAAAAGGCATCGAAAAAGACACGCACTCCAGGTGCAGCTCAACCATGTAGCCATCACTATTCGAACAATTGGCTGGATATGCACACCGCCAATGTAATACTCCCAGCTTTCGG
This sequence comes from Durusdinium trenchii, assembly GCA_963970005.1. NCBI lineage: Eukaryota > Dinophyceae > Suessiales > Symbiodiniaceae > Durusdinium > Durusdinium trenchii. The sequence continues at coordinate 396,870 of CAXAMN010025995.1, forward strand.
GGCTAACCGAAAACCAAAACGCTAACTGTAAAACAGTTAGGTTAGTCGCCCATTGAATTAACCTTCCCCTGAAGTAAGCATATCTTCCGGGGAATCTATGAAAGACTTTCCAAAAGATCCAAGTGGCCTGGCATCCCAACACCAAGCATGACAACCTCAGGAAAGATAAGATCCATTTCGCAGGGTCTGATTGATCACTGGAAAATAGATTGCCTGTGCGGTTGCAATCCAGATCATCAAAATCCAACGACAAGAACTCCACATAGATTTCTCGCCCCTCATTCAGTGTCGTCCCTTGAAAAACGGCGCCATCTGAAAATGGAAAATCTATGCAGCTGTCAAAGCCTAGCTCCATCCTGTTCGGAGAAGAAATGTCAATCTTGGTACAATCAGCAGAAGCAAATGCCGCTGAATGGCATGATGACTCTTCTGATTCCGTCTGGTTCATCTCACATCCTACTCCATAGCCCCCAGTTTTGGGGACTTTGCCGCTGGGGAGACGCCCTTCCCACCTTCGTAGGGCATCTTCCTCCGCTGCTTGGGTGTGTTGGCCTTCCCAAATGGTTTGAGTGCACCCTCCACCACTGGCATGGTCTCCACCGCAGCAAATCTCTGATTGTCTTGTAGCTCTTGGACAACAGAATGAACCCCTTGGGCCGTCCAGCCCGATGTTGTCTTGGCTCTGATGATTTCGAGTGTCCCATCTACCACCTGCTGGGGGAGTCCCGCAAGCTGGTTCATAATCTCCACCTCGGTAAGGTATTCCTCTTGGTCGAGCTCCACTAATGGCGCTTCCGGCTTCACATTCTGCATTGCCAGTCCCGGTGCAGGCTTGAGGAGTTCCTGCTGCATAGCTGGATTGCCAGCTGCCGCTGTAAGCGCAATCTGACTCATGGCTTGTGTTAGCTGAGCAAGTTGCTGAGTGATCTGGTTGTTCTGTCTCATCGGGCTCATATTCATCCTCTCTTGATGATGTAGAGCTTGCCTGATATCTTGCAGATCGTCCTCGCTGTCCAGCTGCTTTTCGTCTTCCATCTCCTCGTCTTTCTCTGCCTGACTGAGCTGCTTGCGGAGATCTCGAACTTCGTCGGAAAACCTTGTCTCTTCTACTCGAATTGTATGCTGAACTCGACTCTTCCAGTCTGTGAATCTGTTTTGAGTATTGTCCAGCTTGGTTCGGAGCTTCTCCTTGCGAGTGATATCTCTTCGTCTCTGGTTGAGCTCTCGCTGCTCTCTCCTCAATGCCTCTTGAGGCGTCTCTTCGACTAGAAGCTTTGCTTGCCGAATAAGATCTGGGTCGCTCTTGGCATCTCCATCGAGGAGTCGTCGGACCATATCCTTGAGATGCGGATCTTCCCCTTGCTTGGCTGGTGCCGTAGATCCACGCGACGATGATGAGAGCGAAGAAGGGGTATCGCCTTCGCCCAAAGCCACCCTTTTCCCGTCCCAGGAAATCAGAGTGCCTTCGGTCTTGTCTGGCTTCTTCCATTGGTTCTTGGGATAGTTTCCCCAAGACTGGTAGTCGCTTTTCCTCCAGCCATTCTTCCATGACATACTCAGTGTCCGGACGATCTTCTGGGGAAAGATGTACTTCGGCTTCGAGTGGTGGCCTTGTAGTAAGGCCACTGCAGCACGGAACCTATCCAGCTGCTTATACTTGAGCGTGCCTCTCCTCTTCGCTTGCTTAACGAAAGCTCTCGCTTTCGCACGCTTGAGCCGCTGCCTTCTATGGAAAGAAGGGCTGGCAGGCGCTATGGCTATGTGCAACTAGCACAAAGGGGGTCGGAGCTATCGAGGATGCGCGTCCCGTCTTCTCTCGAGCCCTATCTTTAAAATAGAACAAAGTATAAAAGCATACAATCAACTTCACCAGGCTTCTGGTGTAGTTCCTCCCTCATCCTCCTCATCCTCCTCTTCGAGTTCCACGCTTGCATCATGTTCCTGCGGGTCCGGAATCACTTGGATCGCAGGCACGTCATAACTGTCATAACCTTGAATGTCAAGGCCGGGATCAAGCAACTCTCGAATCACTGCCTCCTTGCAAGCGTGGGTCACGACGAGCTTTAAAGAAGCGGCTCAACACTGACAAACAGGTTCTAGTCAGACCCCACGAAAGGCTGAACATGTTTCAGTCATTTTCAGTCTATAATCTGTTCAATCATACTTAAAATTTTGGCTGTTCAACATCATGCATACAAGGCAGTGGATACTGCCATTGTCAAGTAAGTCGAGCGCCTTCTTCAAATTTCGTTCTGAGAGTTTCCATTTCTAAGTGGGGAATTGAAAAGTCAAACGCCAAAACCTGCTTGCCGCTTGCCTGGAAAAATTGATCCGAGCAGTTTCAGTTGGTCCTGGAACATTGCTTCCTGGAAATGATCTCGTCCCAGTAAGTTGGAAAGCTTGACATGACACAAAATACTGCCAACAGTGTTATCGGTTGGCGAAGGTTGCCCAGTGCTGTTCGGTGAACAGAACACGCGAATGAACACAAAAACAACGTGATTTCCAGCTTAGCGCACCCAACCTTCATCTCTATCTACCTTTATGATACCTTTATGTATGTCTCTATCTTCTCCGCCTTCCAGGGCAATGAAGGCCCATTGACATGCTTATTGTGGTGTTTCTGTCTAGTCATATTGACGTTTACACTGCTCTCTTCTGCTGCATTTTGATCAGACTAATCCAACAAGGAAACATTTAACCAATTATGTGGTACTATACGGTGAGTAGCCAAGCATATAAAATAGTAGACCCCATGAATGTACAGTAAACACCAGCAAACGATTATGTATATAAAGTTAATGATCGGACAAATGCCTAAGCTTTACCCATGAAGCTTGCCGAACCTGCCTAATCCCCCCTGCGATTAAATGATCAAGGAGCTCGAAAACCTGCAAAATACTCCTGACGTATGACTTATGATAGTCTACATTTGATATCATCGACCTAACTTGACCAAACTTGTCTGTCTCACTGTCTGCCCATGCATTTGCCATTGCTATATCATGATGTAACTATGACTGATGTTGTCGCCTATCTATCTATCCATCAATCCATCTATCTAGTCAACCTGTCTGCACTTGCATCGCCGGCATCTGCGTAAATCTGCCCCTCTTGCCTTGACCATGTCTCTATTTACAAATGCATGTGTCCATCCATTGATTTACCATGCAGCCACAAACAACTTATCCGGACTGAATTTGTATTCCACTCCGTGCCGAGAAAAGCGTATTAAAGGCTTTAGCGCGGTTACTATTTATTTCAATGAACCTGAGTCTTGACTGTCTGTCTCTTCCTGCATACGCATTCGGCGTATAAAGCCAAAAAATACTGTGCACTGCGTGAGGCTATGCATGTTTCCAATGAACTGGTGGTCTTTCCTCACACCTCTCCTGTTCTGCGAACTTCTTGTCCAGGGCCGCCAAGAACCAGGCCTGCTGTTCGAGCCAATCAGGAGGCGCTGCGGTCCAAGGTGGATCATCTGGGCAAACCTTGGGCAGAAGATTCAAGTGGGCTGAGGACACAAATTGAATCGATCCTCTTGATCAATGACAATCTTAGAACAAAAGTAACTCCATCTTTGTCTACATCAAAGCTGGACCAGGATTCAGTGTCTACCACACTAAGCCGTGACAAGACACTGACACCACAGGATACCCATATGTCTCAGGCAGCTGCGACATGGCTGTCGGGCTTTTGGCAGGTGAAACTGGACTCCACCAAAGGAAAAGGTCTGGAAATGTCTGGCAGAGTCTGGATTTGACTCTTGGAAAGGTCAGACTCCTCTGACATGTGGATCATGCACATTTGCTGGGTCAAAGTGCCATGATGTATCATGATGTATCATGGAAATGATCCTTGGAGGGAGAGATTCTGAAGCTCACCTGCTGTGGTTGAATGGAGCTGGAACCGGTCCTCCGGTTCCTTTGGTTTCTGGCTGCTCAAGACTCTCTTCGACTCATTCGACATATTCGACTCCTCAAGAGTCAGCTTCTCTATGCATCTTCTTGCTCCGCCATGCTCCCTTTTCTTTGATTCTCTTGGCCAGCAGCGGAGGCAGCAAGTTGCATCACACACGTTGACGAAACAAACGCAGTTCAGAATGATTGGCTTCAAAACCGGGCACCAAACTTTGAAGCGACGGACATTCCAAAATACAATGATATCACCAGGCAAAATCATGTGAACATCCTGACCCAAGTGTGGCTTGGGTCAGGCCGTCTTATCCTCAAGGTGGCCAAAGCCAATCTGCACATCCTCTCTCTTTCAGCTCCAGCCTACTGCGCTGGCCCACCCGCACGGGAATTCAGTGCCACCGCAGTCTTCGGGGCTTCATGAGACTTAGCCGGAAAAAGATTGGAAGGCCACGGAATGGACAGTGCCACGCTACGTACATTTACAGTTGAAAAACATATGGACTCAATTCTAACAGGTTTGAAACGCCGCTCGTGATGGCTCGAGCCTTCCTTAAAAAGGACCTGACATGGAATGAAGAAGCACCTGGACATTTGCAACACAACTTAGCAAGAAGCTACTAGTGGCTAAGGGCATTACTAGTAGTAGTAGTAGTAGTAGTAGTAGTAGTAGTAGTAGTCGTAGTAGTAGTAGTAGTAGTAGTAAGAAGCTATAAAAGGCAGGAGTTCGGGGAAACTTCCGGAATGCTAACAAGCAAACGGCATGGCTCTTTTCCAATGCGCACCCAAGTGACTCAAGGCCTGAACCCGATGGCAACAGTCGGATCTAAAGCATCTCATGAATGTTCACACCTTCATCAGCCTCCTTATCTTCTTTATGAGTATGCTTTTGTTTGAGCCTTTGTTCCGACTGTCGACCGGACTCAAGCACTTCCGCTTCAACCTGCAGTCTGTACTTCGAGGTCCTCAGCAGGTCGTACATCGGCACTTCATGTGCTTGTGACACCTTAGTCAGCATGTCAGCCGGGTTTCTGTTGTGTGGAACCCAGCGAATGCGAGAGCAAGTTCGAGACATGGAATCCCGAATCAAAGCTACCTCCAGCGACGTTCTGTCGCATTCACCTTGGCTCTGCTCATTCGAGGAAGCATCAAACACTCCCTTCGAGTCCAGGATGGCCACGGACTTCGGGTCGTGGAAGTTCTGGTCTTCTTCCGCGATGACAGTGGGCGTCCCGCGGAGGCCTCCATCATCCATCCTTTCAAGCTCATCCCTCACACTGTAGTTGGACTTTAGGAAAGAGTTCAATGTCGACATCTGCTTCTCCAATGCTCCATAGGCCGTGGAAAGCGCAATGCTTTCGCAGAGGTTCGAAGACCCAGCCTTGCGCCTCAGGCGCCTGCTCTTCCAACTGATCAAGGAGATCGGCGCTTCTTCTCCTCGGTTCAGTTGTGGTGTGGTCACACCTTGAAGCCACCCGTGTTGGGGTTTGGTCTTCCCCGTAGGGTCGAAGGAGCTGTCGCTGATCAGCACGTGGCGGATGAGCTCCTCCTTAATGGGGTGTATGCGGATGACCACATCGATCTCTTTGAGCTTGGCTACGATCTTGTTCACCTCCAAGGCGTCAGCAATCGAGGGATTTGGAAAGACCCCCGAGAACACTGAAGCTGCAGCGGCGGCGTCTGGTCGTCCTTCTCGAGCGCACCAGTTGATGCTAGCCACAGTTCCTCTCAAAGCAGATTCTTCATCATCAGTGAGTTGGATGCTCTTGGCGTTCTTGACCAGGAACTTTCGCTGAAAGACCACCGGCTTGAGGCGGTTCTTGATGTAGTCAGCCATCGTCAGCTCGAAGGAGTAGTTCTCGAGTTGTCTCAAGCGCCTCCCGGCGTAGCCAGTGCCACTCTTCTCTTCTTGAAGGTTCACTGCCTTGCCAAATCTCAGGCGCTTCTCAAGCCATTCCATTCGTCTGCGATGCTCGGCGTTGCCAGCCTCAAGAACGTCGTCAATCTCAATGACAATCAGCCCTTGAGTGCGATCACCGGGCTTCCCTTCTCCCAAGCTGGTCGTAGAGCGAGAAGTTGAGCTTGTAGAGGAAGCTGAAGTTCCGGTAGACGAGGAGGTCGAAGTGGTACCTGGAAGTGGTTTGAGGTCAGGCGGCTCTGCGTCCAAGGTCAGCACGCAGCGGTCGTAGCTGTTGATGCGGTAGCCACATTCTTTTACCAAGACCTGCAGGAAGCTCTTTCTCCACCAAGCAGGGCCACTGACAAGGCCATAGACCTCGGTCTCCAGTTGGATCAGCTGATCTTTAGAGCAACCAGGAAACACTCCTCCATCACCAGACGGCATAGAGCAGCAAAGGCGTTGCTTCCTTGTCGTAGGTAAGGATTGCAGGAAAGCTGTTTTGCAGTCTTTGATTCTGCCCGTCCAGCCTCTTGTAGCTGCAACCTGAAGGAAAAGCATGATGCTGCTGGACAAGGGCGTAGGAGCGCTTCTCTCCATGGCATGGATCCATGGGTCACGCCAGCCAACAACACACCATCTCGACTTTGCAGACAAACCAGGATGGTCCATCGGCTCGAAGGTGGGCTCGTCGAAGTGCTCCGGCAAGGTCGAGAACTTTCCATCACCTGAAGGCTTCCACCGGTCAACATACCGGCTGGGTAGGACACAGTCAGGATGGTCTCTTCGGAAGATTCGGCTTTCTTCTGGAGACAGAATGGTGATTGCACGGTTCTCGATCAGAGACTGCACCTCTTTGATCCTTGCATCCAGGAAAGCTTTGCGGTGAGCTGGATTGGTGAGCTTCTCAAACTCGATGTGGCCAGGCGCTAACTTGGTCTTTGTCAAGTAGATGCAGCGGTCCGCATAGCTGTAGGAACCTTCTGCCTGGTCCAGAGTGAAGTTAACTGTGGAGATCGGAGTGATGCCAAAGCGCTCAGCTCGTTGATCAAACCACCAAAGTGCACCATCTTCTCCAGTAGTCCAGGTGGCTCTGCGGGTTCTCTCTTGGTCGAAGGTGACCACCTCAAAGAAGTGTGATCTTCTCTCCGGTGGCGTTGGCAAAGACCTCGGAGGTTCTGAGAAAGGATACGGCAGTGATCTTGCATGATCCTCAGCTGGCCGCATAGGTCCGAAGCTTGTCCTCAAAGTGCCACCACGTCCTTCATCCACCTGAATGCTGTTTCGGCGACTGGGTAGTGCTGAAGGCGGCATACTCGTCAGCGGTGTGCTATGAGCTGCATCATCCGTCCCCATATGGGTGCTCACTTCTTCACCATCATCCAAAGCTTGTTGAGGGGCTTCAAAAGCAGGTTGAAGCTGCTCGTGTTCTGGTGTCGCAGCCATGAGCTCATCGTCAGTTTCAACCACACTGGTGGGCGTGTACTCCTCCATTGTCAAGTCAGGTTCTGCTGGACGATGTGGTGGAGTAGCTTCTTCATCCAAGGCTTCCATAGGTTTGACCTCGGCCTCGAAAGGTTGTTCATCTTCTTCCCCAGGTAGTTCTTCAGACAAGTCATGGTAGCGGGAAAGCTTGCCACTCTTGATGTCTTTGATCATCTCCAGACTAAGCTCCTTGGCCAAAACTCTGCCCAGATCTTCTTCTCCAGTAGTTGGACGCACATGCTCCTTGGGCACCTTGAGAAGGGAGCCACGAAGACTGACCCACATCGTCCTCTGGTTGGGACTGATGGCGACAATAACGCCGGGACCACTCCAGCCACTGTGCAGGTTTGTTGATCTCCACACGTAGCACCAATCACCTGCGTTCAAAGGAGTTTGGTCGGTGGTCTTCGTCGGTGACTTGAGGGCTCTCTTCACGGTGTCCTCATCCAGGGCTCGCAACCAAGACTGAGCTGCCATGTCTCGGATCTGCCAGCTGCGTTGCACATCCTCGGCTGCTGAGATGTTCACCAGGATGGGGTCCAAGATGTCGTCGGAGAGAAGAGATGCTGGCATTCGAGGGTTGTAGCCAAAAGCTCTCTGGTATGGTGCAAAACCAGATCTGTTGTAGAACCTGTTTCTTGCTATGCAAGTCTCTTTCACAGCCTGGAGAAATTCCGGCCATGTGTGGATTGCACACTCTGCCACCACCAGCTTCAGCTTCTGTTTGAACACTCCTCCGGCTCGTTCTGTTCGCCCGGCTTGCCACGGGGCATGAGTGTCGATGAAATGCACCATGACACCAAGTTGATTGAGCTTGTAGGCGAACTCCCGGCCAGTGAATTCTCTTCCCTGGTCCGTGACCAGTAGCGTAGGAGGGCCGTATGGCGTGAGCCAGGAATCAGTGAGAGCTGTCATCGTCTGTGAAGCTGTCTTCTGTGGCAAGTAGGTCACATTCTGCAACCCAGTTCCCCAACAGATCACATTCAGGAAGGCGTGTAGTTCTCCACCATACTCCAGGAAGATGACATCAGTGCCAATCACTTCATTGAACTTCAAGCCATGTGCAAGATGTCCTGGTCGAGGTGTCTTCGGCTTCTGATGCTGCAGACAGATGGGACAAGTGAAGTGCCGCTTGACATACTCCAAAACTTCGTCCTTGACTTGGGCGTGCTTGAGAGCCCGGATGAAGCTCTCCTGAGACGGATGTCCCAGGTTCCGGTGTAGTCGAAACACTTCTCTCCTCAGGTCCGCTGGAAGACTCGCATCAGAGCGGTTTTGAGAAAGATCTTGAGCTAAAGCTTGCACCTCGTCGGACTCAGCAAGTGGCCTGATCTCATGTTTGGCCTTTTCCAGCACAGGGTCGGCTTCTGCGGGAGCTTGCATTGGGTGATCCTCCAGGGCTTTCAGCCCTTTGTGCGGTCGACCTTCAGCAGAAGTAGAGGGCGTCGAAGACGGCAAAGAAGGCGCCGCGCCAGAAGCCGCAGGAACATCATCTCCCCGGCCCAAAATTTTGTGGGCTGGAAAAGCCGTGAACGAGTAGGTCATGTAGAAGAACTCGTGCTGGAAGTGGGACTCCTCAAGGATGTAGTCAGCCAGAGGTTGTGACCAAGCTCGTGCATAGTAGTTGACTCGGTCTTGAAGCTCTGACGGAAGCAGCACGGAGTCTTCTGCAACATGCACGTAGTCCACTCCTCGGCCGCGAAGGTGGTGTCTGAGACCTTGGAGAACGGCTCTGACAAATTGGAGAGTGTACTGAGCTGCAACTGCTGCTCGTCCACCGCCAAGGAGAGGTTGATGTGAATGCTTACCATCGCACCGGTACTTGCGAAGAAGGCGTACCAAAGGCCAAACGTTGGTGACCAGTGCAGTAGGTTTCTTGGCCAAGCCTCCGTCGGTGTAGAGCTGGAAAGCGCACATGTCCACCACAATGCGGTAGACCCCAGGAAGCTGCACAAGGACTTCCGCTTGGCTGTCTTTCCAACTTTCTGCATATCGAGGATGCTCAAGAAGAAATCCCCGGCGTTCCCGATGCTGAAGTCGAGCAAGATGGATGGCAAAATGCCAATGCAGTAGGGCGTCCTTCAACTCCTGATCCACCACACCTGCATCTCTTTTGAAAGTTGACAGCCGTCTAAGAGTGCTGAAGGCTGTGCATGGTGGTGAGAGTATCAACAGGGCAGGACGACATTCTGCAATCAACCTGAGAGCTGCTTGTCGATGGGCTTGACGAGTGAAATCCCAGCCTGTAGTGAGATCAAGCGCTTGACCAAGGCGTAGTCGAGGAAGTGTGCCCTGCTCATTCTGCTTCTTAGCCTCTTTGGTCATGCGTGGTGGACTGTAGATCTCCATCACGTCAGCCTGGTGCCCATGCTTGGCTGTGACCGCTTGATGTATGAAGGTCTTCACATTCTTCGGGAGAGACTTAGGACTGCGATGCCAGTCATGGTCCTCCACGCCAAGCCATTTGTTGCTCTCATTGGTTGGATACACCCAACAAACTCGACATGGATGTTGAGACTGCTCCAAAACTTGTGTCGGTGAAACCAAGTCCATGGGGTGCCATTTTCCATCATCAGTGCTGCCGAGAAGATGAGTTGGTTTTCCCAGCAAAAGATCAAGGTTGTCAACGCCAGCAGTGAAGTTCTTATGCTGGTCAAAGCAAAAAGTGTCTGAATTCGAGATCTCATAGGCTGTAGTCGAAGCCGCTAATGAGGCATCTGCGGCCGCGACAAAGGAGATCATCAGCAAAAAGGCGCTGCGAGCGATTCCATGCACAGTCTTGTGCAGAGAAGCATCTTCGTGTTTCATCTGCTCGAGACTCTTCACCTCATAGGTGGCAAAATGCTTCTTCAACGGTCCAGGAACTCCTCCCGGTCGTGCTCCGTGTAGTGCTCGCCATGGACCATCTGTAGTTCTTCCTCCACCACTTCCTGATAGTCCATCATGGCGTCCTCCCACTCTTCCTTGGACATCATCATGAACATCTCCGGCTGTGGAGTGCCGGTTCTTGCCGTGGGGGACTTGGCACGCCGTACTGGGACCAAACCTTCCATCTCCTCCATGCCACGTCGTGTCACTGTCGGTGGGATTGGACCTTGTGTCAGCTGTGGCACCGTCTCCTTCTCCTTCAGCTGCACGTTGATGTGAAAATCTCCCAGATCCGCACGGTAACGTGGTGCTGGAAGCTTCTTCGGATACCCCTGTGGGTTGTTCTTCTTCTCGATTGGTTGGACGATCTGCGTAGAAGAGCTTGATGAGGTTGCTTCCGCTGGTTGACTGAGACGTTCCCAGCGTGAGCCACATCCGAGACAGGTGTACCAAAAGTGTCCCCGTCCAGCTCGGTGTCGAAGTTGATCTTCTGGATGCTTGCAATCGTCTGGATCCTTGGCCCAGGTCTTTTGTGCCACTGACCTTGAAAGGGGCTTGCCAATCTGCATCCTGAGAGTCCATTGAGCGGGATCCGCGCTCTTGGTCTTGACATGCTTCTTGCGGTCCTCCTCCGTCTCGAGCTCGTAGATGTCCTGGCGTCTGGTGAGGTACTCCATGGTGAGTTC
>CAXAMN010025995.1:407729-430173 GCA_963970005.1 Durusdinium trenchii
GAAGGCCAACGCAATCTTGAGGAAAGATCATGTCATAGCGAGAACCTGGGAAGCTCTGTAAGAAATGAAGTTGATCTTGGTGAAGGAGCCAAACAGTCACGGTGTTCGGGTCATACTGAGCAACATGGAAATGAAGAGGTCGTTCTGGCTGAAGAACAAAAGGATCCACATCGGGGTCTCGCCGGTGTGATACCGGCAGATTCCAACCACGCGGACTGAAGTTGGTCAAACTGACTGCTCTGTGTGCAGTTCCAAGTCGTCGCATGCTAGCTGTTTGACCTTGACCTGTAGTCAACAAGTTGTTCTTCAAGTCGATCGTGGCCTCGATGTGTTCCAAGAAGCTGACTGGAAGAAGTGGCGGAGTCTGAAACTGGTCATCATCTTGCAACACGGTGAACCGCAAAACCGCGTTCACCTGGGCGACTCCAACAGGCACTTCCAGCTGCTTCACAACTTTGGCCTCTCCGCCAACTCCTCCAGCTGAAGGAAGTGGCGAGTTTCCCTGCACAGGGATGCACTTCAAGTTCCTCTGCCTCAGGCTCTTCTCCAGCTCTTGTAGTGCCGTAGTGCCGATCACAGCCTCTTCAGCGGCGGTGTCAACAAGGGCCTCATCTGCATAGCACTGAACACCAGCAAAGATCGTCAGCCGGCGTGGCGGACTGCTTGAAGAAGAACCCATGGCCATCATGAACTGCATTGCAGGTACTCCAGGGGCTGTTTGTCCTCCAGTGTGAACCACAAACTGCTGTCTTGGAGGGCTGCTGCTGGCATCAGCTCGTTGAGACAAAGGGCAATTCTTAGCGAAGTGTCCAAGCTCATTGCAGTTCCAGCAGCGTGTCCTGCTCTCCAAGTCTTCTTCATTCCCTTTCCATGAGCGACTGGATGACTGTTTCCTCTTGGACTTTCCTTTGCCTCGACCCTTGACAAAAGGTCGTCGGACTCCTTTCTTGCCTCCTTTGGAACGACCAGGATCTCGACCATGTTTCACATAGCCTCTTTCTGTTTTGCGCTTCTGCAACTCACGTCGGGCGTCACGGTAGGCCAAATGATAAGCCTTGAGCTCAATGGCCTCCGTCTCCTGGTACTCACGATCCTCCATGTAGAACAGGCAGTTCCCATTCTCATCACAAGAGGCGGACTCATCGCCATCTTCATGTGGCCAACTCTCAAGATCCATAGGATCACCTTCCGTCTCATTGTCCTCCTCGTTCTCAGGGTTGTCCGGGTAGTAGTCCTGATAGTAGTCGGACGTGATCATGTAGTTCCTTGAGCTGGAGGGCTCTTGAGCTCTGGCCAACATCTCTGGTCGGTCAAGAGGTCGCAGAAGGTTGGCGATCTCATCAAATGGACGAAGCATGGGACCTCTCAACAGGAGCATCTCTCTCTGTAGGTCGTTCAAGTTGGCATGCTTCAAGAGGATCCGGCCACATAGTCGGTCATTGATGACCTCCCCAAGCTGCAGTTCCATTTCTTGCTTGGCCAGTGTCTTGGCCGCGATGTAGGAAGTGAAGCTTTCACCTTTCTGTCTCTCTCCATCGAACAGGAACTTGTCGATCGCCTGAGGTGCAGTGGCTTCCAAGAACGGAGCGTACTTCTGGTGAAGGGCACCCAAGATCGCTCCATAGCCATTGGCTGAGAGCAGCACCTCAGTTGGAATCGTGTCAGCGATTCTCCTTGGCTGGGAACCTTCAGGAAAGGACTGTAGCAACTTAATGCCTCTCTTCTCAACCGGGACATTTGATTCATACTCCCATAGTGCAATGAGCTTCAGCCATGATCTCAAAGTCGATGGTGAACCATTCCATGAAGGCAGCGTCTTGCGCTCTCCAGCTAGGGCCTGATTCAAGGCACTTGCGATCAACTGCTCAGGGGTCTGTGCACTTGTAGGCACAGCTGCATTCGTTGGGGCTGACTTACCCAACATGGAAAAAGCGCTCGTCGGCGAAGTCGTCGAAGCGTCATTGGGCTGGGCACCTTGGCTACCTAAGGCACTTGCAAAGGCCGCAGCGGAGAACTGTGGTGCATGCTGTGGTGCACCTCCGGGTGAACTCTGGGGTTGTGGCTGCTGCTGCATCTGCGGCATCGTCTGTGACGTTCCAGCCGCTGCAGGCTGCATCTGCGGCATCGTCTGTGACGTTCCAGCCGCTGCAGTAGGGCTCGTAGGCCATGTCGTCGATGGCCAGGTCGTAGACCATGGAAACCTAGCAGCCGGGCCAGTGGGCACACTCCAACCAGGGTTCCTTAAGGAAGCATCGGCCGAGGGTGTCCACCTTGCCCATGGGTCTCCGCCCTTCATCCAAGGCACCGAAGGTCGTCAAGGTACCTGAAGGTCGTCTTGCAGGAACCAACCTGCTCCGCCTACCACTGTAAAAGGCAGGAGTTCGGGGAAACTTCCGGAATGCTAACAAGCAAACGGCATGGCTCTTTTCCAATGCGCACCCAAGTGACTCAAGGCCTGAACCCGATGGCAACAGTCGGATCTAAAGCATCTCATGAATGTTCACACCTTCATCATAGTAGTAGTAGTAGTAGTAGTAGTAAGAAGCTACTAGTAACAAGGGCATCGCTACTCAGCTACTCGGGTGGAGGCTATCGCTATAAGGTTTTTTCTTCATCTCTTTTCTTGCTTTTTGGATGAATGAAGATCAACCCCCTCTCACCTCTCTGCCTGTCCCAAATTCCACTGGGGTCAGGGATGTCACGTTTAGGAGGTGCTCGGCGGTGCTCCAATCACCCATCCCTTTTGAACATTTTAACAAAACAATATAATTAACAAAATTCTAGCTTCTGAAAGCAACATTAAAACCGTCTATGTTTGGCATCAGTCGGCGATGTTTGCCAAGAAACGCGATCGTGCTCCAATCTATAAAATCTAAGAATCTAGTCAATCTAGTCTCAAAATTTCCCTTCACCAGTCTTGGCCACCAAACATCTGGGGGCCTTTACAAGCAGAATAGGAAACCAAGGAAATCATGGAAGCTTTCTTTGATCTTCTAGGTTGTTTTCTGCAAGAATAGGACCTGGAGTAGCTAAGAAACTGGTTCCCAGAAATGGGCGATCCCGAAGAAACTTGCGCGTTCACTGTTTTGAGCGTAGGTTCGCCACATTCTCAAGCCCGAAAGCATTTCCAACGTGCATTCCAATTGAACAACACTGTACTTGTGTTGAGCTGAATTTAAGGTTGGCATTGCAGATGAGCAAAACATATGAAAATAAATAGGACCGATGCTGTTGAGAAAAAATACTACAGTATATAAAAAAATAGAACGAAACACTGGAAGAAAATAGGGCCTGCTTATGGTCTCATGTTTGATCCTGCGTTTTTGCTATTTTTTGTTCTAGTTGAATATGTTAATCATGTTCTGACTTTTTCATCTGTTTGTCCTATTGTTTGATATTACTGTCGATGTGTTTGCTAAATGTGCAGATTGAACAAACAGTGTGCACATTTAGATAAAAACACATTGAAAAGCAATCGTTCTTTTTTGGTTCTATGATATGTGTGTTTCCTGTTATTGTTGTTCCTAGCTTTTCCTAGTTTGGATGCGATTTAGTTCCTAGTTTTTACTAATCTATATAACTGTATATTTTGATCACACCCAGTGGAAGCTTAACTTCCTCAACTATATACAACTCCTTCACCCAAACTCCGATCAGTTCAGCTGAGACTCCCAAAAGTCCTTGGCCAAGGCTTGTCCTCGGATCTGAACAGAACATGTCCCATCTGTCTGCGCAAACCAAAATCTGAGGCAGGAGGCAGCTCAATCTGCTGCAAGCCCATGAACGCTAATAGGAGCAAAGAGCAATGCTACTAGGAACAAGGACGCTACTAGGTCTCCTGGCCTTACTACTAGGAGCAAGAAGCTACTAGGAGCAAAGGGCAGCGCTACTAGGAACAAGGACGCGGCCCTCCTGCACTACCAAAGATCGCTTTTTTAAGCGAGAATCTCCACGAGGCCATGCGTGAGGGAAAGGTCAAGGCTGACTGGAGTTTTGCCTTGGCCATTTCGCAGGCTTCGCGAGAAGAAAGATTAAAGTTACTTAAAGTTGAATGTGAAATGGCACAGTCACAAAACGATCTGGAATAGTTCCGCAAGATTCACTGAAATACCGTCTAGAAGTACTCGAATAAAAGGGTAACCTACATTGCCTACATTGGTTAGTAAATTTGGCCTTTTCCAAGATCATCCGTCAAAGAACTATGGCTTTACTGGGTCACTCTGTGTTCAAAGGTGGACCTGTCGGGTGTCAAGTTGCATAGACATGGTCGCCACCTAGCACTGCGATCTTGACATATCCGGAGTTCCTGAATTGGAGCAATCACGAATCACGAGCACTAAGTCACTAGTGAGAAATAACGATATAATGCGATATATATAGTTACATGTAAAAGTAATAGTTGTAGCCACAGTCCACAGTTGTTTTCTCTGACTTGAATAGACATCACTATAGTATTTCCACTAGTTACTACTTCCCCTATGCCTTCCATGACTAGGTTTCAGGACACTGGGTGCTGGAAAGCGACAGAATAATGTTGTCCAAGTCATAGTAATTCTTTGCTTGGACCTGAGCTGCTGAGCGCTTTCTGGAATTACAAGGTTCTGAAACCAAAGAAGATAGATACTGAGTGCCACGCTTCCACATTTACAACCTGTACAAAACATGATCAGAACACTTCATAGCAAAGAGATTGTGTTTCAGCTGGTTGCTGCATCCGCAACTGTACAACGCGTTTTTGCTGAAGGCTGTACAATGCGAGCCTGAATATCGAATTCATCAAAAGGGAAATCTCGGAAGATCTCAACCTGCCATGTCAAGTTTCCCTAAACATCTTGAAACCAGATCATTAGTGTCAGCGCTTCTTCCAGGAAGCTTCCCCCGCCGCCCTGAGAGCTTCCTTGAAGAAGAGTGAGCTATCCTGCGTCCTAAGTAGCTACCTCTAGCTAACCTACCTCTACTCGGCCTAATACCCGCCACCCAATAAAACCGTTACCAAAAATCATCAAAACTCAAGAATGGGGACTTCATTTTGCATACCGTGACCACCTCTGCAGCTTCCGCGTCCACAGACCTTGAAGCATCAATTCTGTCCCGTTTGGCGCTCTTTCAGTAAGTAGTGTCCTTGCTCCTAGTAGCGAACCTTGTTCCTAGTAAGTCCTCCCTGGGCATTCGGGCAGAAAGTCCACCACGTTGGGCCGTGCGAGATTTTGAGATCGCAAGATCTCCTCCAGTGTCCGGCATTCCTTGCGGGATAGGTTGGCAGCAAGCTGGATGAGGCAGCTGGGATGATTTGGCCTAGTTGCCGCTGACAACTCGAAATCCAAATTAGTTGCAACACCCTGTTGCATGACGTCGCATGCCCAGCGGTGCCCTGCTTTTTCGCAGCCATGTTTTGGCCTGACCAGACCTTGCCCTTGCCGCAAGTTCTCAGATTTCACGGGTTCGCGGTTCGCTTAGCCAAGGGACGGCCACAAACTCAGGCCTTTTGCCACCGCCTGTGATTTTCACAGCACCACCTCAAGAAAGAAAGCAAGTTCGACAAACCCAAGCAAGGCAAAGTGCTTCTCATGCTGTGGATTGTCCAATGGCCAAGAGACTGGAACCCATATCTTGCACCCCATCTTCGGCCTCGTCCTCACGGATGTATGCCTGTGACTTCAAGCTTCGCTAAATTTTGGGTCAATATGGTTAATGTGGAACTATCATATCTACCATTTGACCTTTCTGTCTTCCTTTCACCACGAAAATTACTAGGTCCGGTTAGGACCTTCCCCACCTCGATCGGATCCTTCTGGAAGGACATGACCACCTGCAAGTGAACTCCTACACACAGAGAATCAGCAGCACACACGGGCCACTATGGTTCCAGGCCCGCCGCGGATGGCTCCAAACACCTTGGCATGGCACGTGAAGGTCTTATCACCGCACCTGTCTTAAGAAAACAACATATACAGCGTTTGAGAACATATTCGCACGAAACACAAGTTTAGAGTTGAGAAATGTTGCCTTGCTTTTGACACAGCTGCCAAGGGGCAATTCTTGACCAGCTCGCAAGAAGGCCTTGGGCACAGCAACTTAGTCACAAGTCTCCAGCAATTTCTAAAAGAACATCTTGGAATTCGGTGCAACGAGCAAAATGCAGCGAAAAAAGTTTAGCCAAGCCAAAAAAGACGTCATCGACACACAACCCGCATGCCAGCAGGTTGCCCAGCCTGTAAGCTTGGAAGTAGGAGTGCATCGATGGGTTGGGTTCGACGCATAGACCGCCTCAGTGGGGGATCTAGTCCATTAAGGGGACCCGGTAGAAGTACTGATGTGTTCTTGCAGCTGGCAACTTGCAAAACGACAACCAAGTGCATCGCTACTAGTAACAGGTGCCTTACTAGTAGTAACAAGAAGCTACTAGGAACAAGTGCCTGGCCTTACTACTAGTAACAAGTGCATCTACATTATCCTACATCAAGAGACGAGTGTTTTTTATTAGTCTGACGATTGGCATTCCCGTGCTTTCAAGCTACGCCATCCCAAACAGCGCTCGAAGAAGTAGGTATTGGAGAGATGAATGGGATGGAAGGCACCCACATCCACAAACCTCAAGTGACAAATTTGGAGCCTGCGAAATCGTCTCCTTTTTTGAGCGGACTTCTTGTGGAGTTCTGCCCGTTGCGACGGATCGTCTCCGCAAGATCAATCAGTCCGGCTACTCATACTGAAATGAGTTGTATTGGAAGTCAGAGATGTATGTTACGTTACGTAATGTAATGTAGTGTAGTGTAATGTAATGTAATGTTATGTAATGTTACCTACCTACGTACGTACGTACGTACCGTACCATACCGTACCGTACCTTACCTTACCGTACCGTACCGTACGTAGGTAGGTAGGTAGGTAGGTAATTATGTATGTATGCATGCATGTATGTGTGTTTGTGTGTTTTGTGTGTGTATGTATAATTGAGAAATTTTGTGTGCACCATGTCTACTTTTACATACGCAATCTTTGCTTGTCACGTGGCACTCCTTGCCGGTCTCCTCGAGAAGCATTTCCTGGAAACACACAGCTTACACTCAAATAGCCGCAGAAACACGTGGCTCAAACAAAACGCATCCATTCAGTTGATATGCATCCTGTCCAAGACTGGGAAACAGCATCGCACCAAACTGTGCCAGGGGGCCACCAACATCAAGGCTGGAGCCCAGAAAAAAGTTCTTGTATACGAACCAATCCTGCCTGAATGCTCGGCAAATGTGAATGTTGCATCAAGTTGCATGCTCGGCAGATATAACAACATCCACTGCAAGCCACGGAGCTGCCACTGCGAGGCATCACTTTGGGCAGAAGCAGAATTGATGATCCCATCGCAATCAATCCTCAACAAAGGTCGCTGAGCGTCGAGATGCCTCTCTGTCTCGATGATTCCTTCATGTCCTGTGTAAGAGTAAAACCTATGCTGATGAGTGAAGAGGACCGGTCAAAACAGCAGGTAAATCATGAAGGTCTAGGGAAAGGATCCATCCCAAACAACAAACTCACTGGCCCTTGAAATCCCGTTGGCCCAAAACTGATGGTTGTTGCTAAATGAGATGTGCAGCGTAGCAGTGTCGCCCCCATGAAGAATGACCGCCACTCAGGGCAACCACCAGCCGAACAAACAGAGTGTGCACCATGGCACGAGGGCATGTTCACGTTCAGCAAGGCCTGCCATTCTCTGGATGCTTTTCAAAAATGACAAGGCCAAAAGAAAAAGTGCATGAATGATGCACACTCCTCTCTTCCACGAGATCTCAGTTCAGCAATGCCCTCAGCACGCCTCTGGTGTGACAGCCTCAAACGATTGGCCACCGGCGGAACTGTGGCAGAAATAGCTTGGCTCTTGAGCACCAAAATTTTGGAGATCAGCTGAACTTCCAACAACTGGCCGAGGGCCACATAGCCCCATGGCCCGTCTACCTGGTGTGTCTACTTGACACCCAAATTGAGCCAATTGCTATCTTCACCACTTTGGACTTGGCATGATTTGGTATGATTTGGTCGTCACATGGTGCCGCCAAGTTGCTGCGCCGCAGAAATGCCGCCCACACCTCTGGTGATGCTAGGTTGACATGTCTCCAGTTTCGCTTCATCACGGCTTGTATTCGGCTCCGGAGATTGGATTTTAAGATACTGCTTCGAGTCGACTGTAGTATGCTCACCTAAACCTAAGCCCCTCGACGAATATCAATTTCACTTCTGTAATGGACGGAGGGATGACATCCTCTCTCAACCTGGGCTTAACCCTCATCGCATAATTAAGTTGCGTGGAGGTACACCCCACCCTCCCTACACATTGGCCAATCGTATACGGGCCTTCGAAAAGCACTGCCTGTGTTCATGGAACATCACTTTTGGGGAACACCACACCACCACCCCTGACGTGCAGCTCCGCAACGATGCGGCCGCTCCGGCCACGTCTCCCCAAGCTGTCTGGAGGGAACGGCAGCCGTGGTCTCCTGGCCGCTTGGTGGGTGACCTGGGGCGTGAGCCCTAAAATAAGGACGTGTTCAGATGCTCATCCTCAAAGAACACCGACCAAAATGGGGGGAAGTTCCCTGTCTAGCCAGAATATGTCGCCGTCAAGGTAGTAAATATACACGCAATTCAAGGTGTTGGGTTTGGTGCAAAGCCGTTTTCTGTGTTGCTTCCAGTTTTGCGCCGCCAGTCGTCCTGCGGAATTGAAATAAATTATGATCAGGCTGAATGAAGATCTGATGGGCAATGGAAGACGCCAAAACGAATGAGTTCTGTGTGGATCAACACAATAGCGGTGCTTTCCTCAGACCTTCACTTGCCCTCCTCCACGGCCCCCAAAAGGGAGCCAACACATTCATCTCATGTAGAGTGGACCTCTCCTTGGACCACTGCTAGGTCAAAAGAAAGATGCAGCTGGATGCCGTGATGGCCACCGGACATATCAAAGTCTTTGTCACCCTGGAATGCTTCCAGCAGTCTCCGATCTGGCTGGATGGCAGGATGGGCAGAATTTCCGCACCGAGGACTGCTGACCGACTCTGCTTGTTGCAAGAACTGTTCTTGTCCGATGCTTCGTAGTGGGAACTGGCATCCATCTATATAGGTTGGATTTAGTGGCTAGCATTGGCTGTGATAAGTAACGCGGAAGTGCATTAGAAGCATAATGGATCTGCCACGAATTGGAAAACTGCCCTGGACAAGGCCCGAGGAGGATTGCTGTACATGCCCACGCCAATGGCAGCTATGTGCTTTTACCCACCGACCAACTCCTTTGTGAGACGATCGGCCTTCAACGAAAGCCCGCATGTTGCTGAAAAACAAAATGTCTCCCCAACACCTCTGGATTGGCTCAAGTCCTTTGGGGGTGTATCCGAATACCTTCGAAGTTTGAGTCAAAGCTGCAACCAAAAAAAGTGTCATCATGCGCCCCTTGAGGGCGTGATGCAACAGTTGCAAAGCTGATTGCTTGCCCCCCCGCACATCATGCATGTCTTAGCACATCTTGTCGTGGTCTTGTATGGTCTTGTGCGGGTCTTGTGACTGTGGACTTTCAAGGCATGGCAAGGGGCAAGAAATGAAACTCGCTCAGTCCTTTCCGTAACTACGGCCAGGCAGCGAGGCAAGAGAATTACAGCTCTGAAGCGCTCGTCTGAGACTCGACCGGCAAGGCAAACATACTGCGGCCATGCCGGATTTGGGTGAGGAAGTGCCACAGCACAGAACTGATTTGGCTATCAAGGGCTCTCACCTTCAAATTGGCGTGGTTCGTGCTCACGACCGAAATCCACTGAGACACTTCAATAGTCATTGCCGCTGTTGGCTCTGTACAGCTCCTGCAGCTGCTGTAGTGTTCCTTTCCTGGCAGGAAGAGCATAGCATTCCACATTAGCCTTTCAAATAATCACGTGGAGAGGTGAAATTGGTAGGTGGAAGGTTAAATGCATCTCTCTCGAGAGAGCACACCATCAAGAAACGACCCCGCTTTGCCTGGATGATCTCCTTACCATCTCCCCTCCAGGCGAAATGTCAGCATGTAAAAGCTCCTGGGCACTGCAAAGCCTCAACAAATCAAATTACGTCGGTGAAGATGTCGGGACAGCGGCAATGTAATATCTGATCTTGAATCAAACCCTCCCTTATCACCATGGCCCTGCAAACAAAAACATCGGCAGTGGCAACTGCCAGTGTGGTATAACTATAAATCAAAATGTCAGCAGCAACGACTACACCAATGCCAACACTCATCAAAGCAGCACGGCAGCACCACAAACACAATCACCACCGCAACCCCCACCCACCAGCAGCAGCAACATCATCTTGAGGTCCTCACTATATAATCTTGCACTCACCAGCATACTGAAGAATGCTACCTCGCACATGCATAAACACTCGACAATGCATTTCTAGCTTCTCCTCAGTCCACACTTTCAAACGACCAATCCAAGATCAACCAGCAGTCTCCTTCATCATGTCACCACTGGGAGTTGGGTGTACCGCAAAGCTCACGTCGCTCATGATGCTAGCCTGGAATTGTCATGGTGCGGTTTGTCCTCAACTGTTTGAGCTTGTCAGTATCTGGGGCCTGGTGGCACTGTGGTGCCTCAAAGTGATTTACAGCTTGGGCTTACCGCCTTACCACAGGGGAAGCTACTCGCTGCTAACTGACCAATGAGTCATGTTGGAAAAGCACGTGCCACACGTGCTACCAGATCTGCTAGGGCCATCCCTGCTTGTGCCATTTCACATATATAGCCTGCCTGGCCGAGCCATACCAATACATGCCCACACCATATATATACTAACCTTCGATCTCTGCGATTCTTAAGGAGACTCACCCTATCCACCATGCCTGGCTCATGCTTCGCCCCATATCAGCCATTG
The DNA here is from genome assembly GCA_963970005.1 of Durusdinium trenchii. NCBI lineage: Eukaryota > Dinophyceae > Suessiales > Symbiodiniaceae > Durusdinium > Durusdinium trenchii. The sequence goes on from CAXAMN010025995.1 coordinate 418,620, forward strand.
AACCCCATGAGAAGTCCTTCATAGGTTCCTCCTGGCAATGAGCAGCAACACACATCGTTGGAATAACCTCGCATTTATAATATAGATGATTTATAAATATATATATATATGGGAGAAAGCTCATTCGCATCGCTGATTGGATCTCTGCGTCCTCTGATCCAGGCAGGTTCAATTGACCCACTGGCTTCACCTTTGATGCTAGCATTGAGCAAGCTGCACGAAATGCCCCAGTGACCCACATTTCCCGTGCTATTTCCGTCCTGGCTATTGGGAAAGGGCACTGGCAAACATCAAACCACATGGAGAGTTGTATTTTGGTGGGCTAGTTAGGCAAAATCATTGTGCTGTCATGTCTTTCTGATTGTTTTCGTCGAGGTGATTGCACTTTGAAATGCACACATTTCGATCCTGTCCACCAACCCTGCCCGCCAAAGCACCATCCGACGTCCGCGACCACCATCAGCCTCTCTGCAGGGCTCTTGTAGCAACATCTCAAGGAACAGGGCAACCACGCAGCTGGAGCTCTTACTCAACTTCTTTTTTCGGTGAGCACTTGCACCCTTGCCTTGGTAAATTGGCAGGTGGGCACATCCCGCTGTGGCATCGGAAGAGGCTGCGGATGTGCCAGCATCATCTGGCGCTTCACAGTGTCCTGCCGACTGTATAGAATGAAAACATAAACTTGTCCTGCACTTACTTACTCTCGGCATCCGTTCTATGTGCTTAATTTGAGCACAGAACACCTTCCATAGAACAGCCTTCAATGGTAGCTAGGAGCTGCAGTGGAAAACACACAAATGGAAAACATGCCACTCACTCCCACACCTGGACACTTAGAATTTGAACACTTGCGATGATGCAGTGTCTATAAAAGCAAATTACTGGGCCGGAAGGAAGCTTATGAACAGTGGCTTGTTGCACGTACATGATCCGCGGTACAACAGTGCATTCGTGAGAGAACTGCCGCAAGCCCCATCGACTGCCAACTGACTTGACTTGGGCCATCTGCTTTAAGAAATCAGAAGAGGGGGCATCAGGTTTGATTAGTAGCGCAGAGATGCGCAGAGCATCTGTTTCCTGCAACATCTGTTCCTTCACCGAGCTTGATTAGTAGAGCATGCTCTCGAACATGCAATGTGAGTATGTGAGCACCTGCTAGCACATAGGTGACAGGAGAGGAGAGGTCAAATGTAGGGACCCTGGCATCCAATTGTGCCAAGTCTTGGAGAAAAAGCATCCAAGTCAATTCGACGATTTGAAAAGGAATGACCCCGAGCCTGTGGAAGCGAAAGCCGCTGTTGGGGAGACGAGCCGCGGAGGCCACTTCCCCTGGACACAAAAGTGCGTTTGATCGCCAAACTCTCTCACACTCTTGCTCTTCCCCGTGCAGGAATGCATGGGAATGCATGTGCAGGATACGCCCATGTTACAGCACCTGTCTCTGGGTGATTCGTCCAGGAAGACGGAAGAAAGGGCTTTGGGCGAAATCATCACCAAAAATGCTGGAAGAACACACAGGTGATGCTCAATAAGTGAGAGGTGTTATATATAGGTGTCGCAGCTAGGTCACCATGCCTGTGCAGAGCTGCATGGCTTCCGGACATGTCTTTCTCACTCTCATCATCACCTGAGGCTGAACCCTTGGCTGTGACACACATTTTGGGGGTTGGCGTAGCAATCAATCTTGAACCAAATGTGCCAGGAAGAGGCCTAGCTGGCCCAGTGCTGCTGCAAGAATGAGAGGTGTTCCAAGGACTCTTTAAACCATATATATAATGTACTTCCTTTTTCTAACCTCCACACACACATTCCAACACAACAACAGGGCGCACACAATACTAGCCAAGGCCAAGGAGACACAATGAGAAACCAAGGAGAGCACTCTGCATTAAGAGCTCCTTCATGGCTGCAGCGCTGGCGTTGCTAATGCCTCGGTCACTCTGCCGAAGGCGCCTATGGATCAATCAAAATTCGGATTCATGTCCTCCGGATTATATTTATGCAACCAGGGTTCAACTACAATTTACAACCTCAAACAAGACTCGCTGCAGTGATATTGAATCTGCGCAGTGCTCTGGAATCAGTGCATGCAGCATTGTTCAACCGAAATGTGGCTTGGACATGCTTGGACTGGTGTTGAAAGAAACTTTTTCAAACCCTCAGTCGACGCAGTCGCTGTTTTTTATGGATGATCTGGAAGCGAGGATGCCACTTTGCAATTATCCGACAACAAATGCAAGGAATGAGAAAACCTTTCAATATGGCGGTGTCCGCGGGTCTCCAATTTTTTCCATGCTGGTTCACAGCGATCCCCTCAAAGAAATTACAAACAGTCTAGAAACGGCCCTTGGTAAAAGGGGCAAGGTCCGTAAAATGTGTGGCAAAATATGGCAAAATGGTCTTAGCATTAGTACACGTAGACTTATACAGTTACATAATTAGTATATAAATTAGTAATGATCAAAAAACATATATAAATAACATTTACAGTACTCAGTACTACTCTCAGTACTCTCATCCGAGTGGCAGCTTGCCATGCTGCCACTTCTTCCCCTTGAGGCGCGGCTTGCACTTGAGAGCATGGCTTCGGACCTGGACTGGGAACTGCGAGTCCCACTGAGGTGATCAATCGGACTGCATAAATCCGCATGTCCCATTGTAAAAATGGGTGTGAGGAGCAAGTCGGCGTCTGTGAGGTATGGGCTTCCTTAGATTTCCTGGTATATAATGATGCGCCTTCACATCTCTTCATGCCCAATCTTTGTCAGTGAGTTTTCATGTGCCTCCAAGACTGCCATGAGGCCGTATCATCGAAATCCTCCTCATCCTGCAACATTTGAAAATAGGCAATCAAATCCTACAAGACAGTGGACGTGACGTGTTTGCCCGTTTGCGATTGGTGCCTACACGAATTTTCAAGAGACAAATGAACTAATTATATAATATGAACTGATTATGCTGCAAGATCTGAATCCAATACCCGATGACATTGCACAATGAGAACTAGAAGCGGAGGATCAAGACTCCTGATCGCCCACGCCCAACTTCTTCACAAGGCGCCGCCGGCTTCCGTCTTCACCGTTCCGATTCTCAAAGGCACAGGTGCCAAACATGTCGCGATTGACCTAGCGGGACCCGGCACCTCTTCTATGTTCGAGGAGAAACAAATAAGTCAATAGATTCTGCACTTTTGGCAGCAAAAAATGCGGAAATAGCCAAGGTAAAACTCATGACGCCCCTGAAATGGCCTTCTGGTCTGCAGGTTGGGCTTGATGTTGCATCCACAACGTGGGCTGTCCCCTGGCCAAGCCCGTGCCCGCAGTTCAGTTTGAATTATGCTTTAACACTTTTCATGTTTCCTTGACTCAAGGAGTTGACATGTTCAAACATACCTGCAATTGTCAAACCTAACCCGTATCATCTCGCGCATGATTCAGTGTGATGGTGCAGTTCGAATCTCTACGATGCAACAAATACAGTTTGGTATGCATGCTTGAGTTCTAATAGTATTATCTTCCAATATGGCAGTGGCAACTCAATCTGCCTGGCAGGCTCATCTGAATCTCCATGGCCTGGGGCTGACACTACTTGGTGAACAGCACAAAATCGAGAAAGCAGTGTCGCTGGACTCTCAGCTTTGGGGACAAAGAAACTCAGCTCACCCTGCTGGGGGTCCGGCCATGCTTTGCTGGAGATAGGGAAGTGCTGTCAATCCGAAGATTCTTGTTGGACCCTGAAGAAGTTTGTCTGTGAAAGCAGCTCCGCAGCTCTGGAGCACCTTGGAGTCCGTTCATGCCGTTGCATCAAATCATTGGTCATGACGATAAATCTCGGTTCTCTCAAAGTCTCGAACATGGTCAAAGGCTGCCAAGATCTGCCAAGGACAATTCTTCATGGCCAAGCGACGGAGTTGCGTTGTGGTAATCCGATCGGGTCCCGGCCCTGACCTTCGCGACGGCATTTCTAGGTTTGAAGGGCGCAGTGGCCAACAAAGCACAACAAGCACCAATTTGTTTGCTTCCGCAGCTCTTGGCCTTAAGCTGCTGTTTCTGTGGGTCATCTGCAGCTCTGTGGGCCTTAGCGGGTCGCAGCTGAGTCCGCGTTGGCCTAAATGATGAGGCCCAACACTGGGCTTTCTTCCTGCAGTTCAGGGTGCGGGGAGTAGAGCTCTACTGGCTCCTCATCCAAAGCGTCTAGTGACACCTGTAAGCAGCCGTCCAACCTTGGAAGGCAAAACAGTTGCTACAGCCGTCGCCGTAGCCTGGAATTTGGCTGTAGCGTAAACTGGATGCTTTCCAAAAAACTCAAGCGTTTGCCACATGGTGTAGTTGGCCTCCGATAGGTCCTTGATCTCTTTGAAGGGGATGATCTGCAAGCGGCTCCTAGCGAATCACACTTTCCTTTTTCATGAACCGTGGAATATCAAACATCCAGAATCCAGATCCAACTACCAAGAGCTTGAATACTCCAGTTGTCTTTGCCTTCCGATTGCAGTGAGCTTCGTCAGTGCCACTTCTAGCATCACAACACTTCAGCAACCAACAAAACAAAACATTCGGATTTGCACCAAGCGTCTTGGTGACTCCACCACTAAGCCAATAGCGGCGCCGGAAGACCAAGGGCTCGTGGCGCCCTGGCTCTGAAAAAGAAAGGCGCCAGTCACCTCGGTGCCAGGCCCTAGGTGGATGAAGCCTGTCTTCAAGGAGTAGTCTACATTACGACACTATAATACTTAATTACATTATATAATATACACAAATTGTGAAGATACGTGTGCGTCTCTGTGTGTATGCTTCTTGTTCCGATCCATGCGCATAATATGCCTTGATGACTTCACCTCTGTGCTGGCTTGAGCTATATTAAAGTACGGGCTGTGTCTATCGGTTTGAACTGTCAAGTTGGTTTCCTCCAGGGGGGCTCCTGTGCCGTCAGTGGCCTTCTGACCCTCAAAGGGAAACAGCTTTGGAATTACTCTGTGCTAGTGAGGGCCGTCTGGAGTCTGGAGACTACAGTAGCTGACCGATGAATTGCATGTGAGTCGAGTGGAAATGAGACGTCGGCAAAGCAAATGACAAGCTCATCTGGCCGTGTTACCCAAAAGGCAGCAACAGGTCAATCAGGTCAAATGCAATCAATTGCATTTCCTTTTGAAAATTGTGATCAGTGCTCTCCTGCTTGCAGGCTGGGCCCCAAGCAGTTTATTGGCACCTCCTCCTGACAGGGCATGACTGGTGATAGTTTCAAGCGTTCTGTAATTTCAAGAGTTACTGTAACGCTTGCCTGTGGGGGTGCATCATCTCCAACTTCTGCGCTTCCACCCTGGGATGGCAAAAGCAGCAAACGAGTATGGTCTGGGAGCACAGTAATTTGCAATCCTTGTCGCCACGGTTCAACACCCAAAGCGGGCACCCCAAGGCTGTTGTTTAAAATGCCTATAAAGGAAGAACAAAAAACTAGAAGCAAGGACGCTACTAGGGGTTCCTGGCCTTACTACTACAAGAAGCTATTAGGCTAATGGCTATTAGGGGCTCTTGGCATCGCTACTAGGAGCAAGGACGCAATAGGACAAGAAAAAGGGCATGAAGTGGCGTCTGCCCATCAGGGCCAAGCTTCAGGTTGATCTGCCGGAAGCAACCTAGGATCCAACAGCGCTGGCTTCCGTATCCCGAAAATCCGAGGAACACCCGGAAGCAGCAAAGCCAACAACAAAAAAACACCGAAATCTGGCGTTCCTGCGTCTTTGCACTTCAGTAACAGTCAGCGTGGTACCAATATATAAACCACAAGGCGTCATCCTTGTTTTCCACCAACCCCAGTCCGTGCTCACTGACGATCACAGGCATCATCATGACCATGGTACCGGGTCCTAAATGACCTCGACCATCCCACATTATGCACTCATGAAGAAAATCTATATAAGGGTGTTGTACTTTTAATTTGGGAAGTCTATTCAATCTGCTTTCAGTTTTTTTGTTTTTTCAAAACCCTCCGGTTCACATTCCCTTGCTAAATACAACAATTGGACGTCCTAAAAAAGAAACAGCTGCCATAGCGGGCAAAAGGCATTGGAATAGTGCAGGTGCCATATTAACTCCTAGCTAGTTACAGCAGTTTCGTGTCCTTAGCAGAGACACAGCTGTCGTAGCTGCAGGTTTCACATTCATTGCTAGCCAATTACAGCAATTTGGTGAAGGCTTCAGATTAATTCCTAGCTAATAACAGCAGTTTGGTGCACATAGCAGCCATAGCAGAGAAACAGCTGCGTAGCTGGCAAAATACATTGGAATACAGTAGTGCAGGTTTCAAGTAGGTTGCAACGTGGTCGGCAGTTCACAAATTCAATATCGCGGGAAGCATAGCAGAGAGCAAGAATAAGCACAACCATCAACCAAGATACAGAAAAAACACAACGACAGCAGCAAAAGCAAAAACACCCAAAGCAAGAAACAACGTAACATACATACAGCTACTAAAGCCCAAAACAATGCAAGAAGCTACAACAACAAATGCAATACAGTACACAAAATAGGAAAAAACGCCAAAAGCCAACAAAAGAACATACGACAAGCAAAACACATATCAAACGCAATAGACAACGACCGAGGCGATAGACAAAAGAGCAACCAAAAACAAACAAAAAAATAATAATGGCAAAACAAGCAGCAAAACAGAAAGCAAACAAAAATTGACAAAGCAAAAAGTAGCACAAGCAAAAAACAAAACAAAGGGGGCTTGTTGTGAGTTGCGCAAAATCGTTTCCGTTGAACGATCTTGGGATTTCTCTTGTTGATTGATTTTGCGCGCCCACAACAAACCCCAAACCAACCATATCTGCAACGTATCTGATGGCAATGCTGTTGAAGTACACAGGGCCAAAACACCAACAAAAAGCCAAAAAAAAACAGTGGTCTACACTAGTCCACAGCTGAAATCAAAGTAGTGTCACATCATGTTTCTTTTTTTGAGTGTCAGGCATCTGTAGGATCAATCCAGATTGTATAATCCTACTCATCTGACACGAAATGACCCTTCTGCCTTGACAATGTTCAAGGTTCTATGTCAGTTGTGTGTAGCTAGCTAGTGGTGCCGTTTGTAGGATTTTCGCGACCGCAAGAAGAAAAACAAATACTACCCCAAAAAAAGGAAACAAACTATATGCACACGTCAAGACAACCAAACACATTGAAGAGCATGTCGAGAAGAGGGTTGAAGAGTTGATTGCAAAAGGACTTTCAAGAAGGTCATCTCAGTATTGATGCAATATGATGACATTCACGACTTTTTGATAGCTTTCGATATGGATAAGTATGTTGATGGCATCATTATGCACAGTGACCACAATCCAAAGGAGAGAAACTTAAGGGATGCTGAAATATAGAAATAGAAATTTATCACGGGTATATTCAAACCGAACTTGACACTGACATACACTGACTATGACTATGCCACCTTTGAAGAAGCCATGTTTTTGAAACACGCTGAATGATGTTTTATGGCAATGAGCCCAGAATGAAGAAAATGCCCAGAGAATCCCAGAGATATATCAAAATTGGAACTCATGGGTAAAACTGCTGGCGTGTTCAAAACATTTGGAGCATCAGTTCAAAACACTAATAGGGCGGCACCCTTCAATAGGAAGGGTTCCAGCAGGAGAAACTTTTCCGGGCTTCACCATACGGGTATGAGCAAAGACGGCCGGCGTCCGACCCTGTCGCTCCCAGTGAAGTGCGAGCTTTCGAATGAGAAACCGTCGCCCAAGAGTTCAAGGCTCGGGGGCTCCCACCATCTCTTGTTGGGGGACATGGGCATGACCAAGCAATTGCTGCGAGACAACTAGTGGGTCAACATGTTGAGCCCAAAACTCTACCCAAAAGGTCTTAATACCAGCCGAAATTTGCCGAGGGGTTTCCATCAGACCATGGGAACTGGAGACACCAAGGATAGGGACAGCTTCTCAGTTCTTGAGCCACTTCCCCAAAGCCTTAGGATCGGTCTGCACGTGTTCTTGCCAGGGCTTCAAACGATCACGACGAGCGCGTTCCTGCTCGTGGTAAAGTTGAGTTTTGGCCTCATCGAGCTTTTGAAAAACCTGCAAAAGCTGAACGCTATAGCAGCCAAAGTCCGGGCCTCAGTAGTTTGTAAGTGAGAGTGATGAGACCGCAGCAAGTGTCGCCTGAGTTCATAAAGTTGCGCGACACGCCGTCGGAGCTTCCGAAGACGAATGGAGCCAGGCCCGCAGGGCCCAGTGCGCGGCCAGTACCGCTCACGCCACAACGGCGCTCGGCCTTTCAGGCCCGGCGACCTGAGGGCCCGAGCAAGTTCCTGCGGCGTGGCCTTTTGCTCGTCATGTGCGAGCTGAAAGGCTTGCTGAAACATCTTTTCCAAACACCTGAGAAAAAGGTGCCACGATTCATCAATATTCGGGGGAGAGGGAAGGGAAGAATGATCAAAACAATTCTGCTGGTCCCAACACTTTTGCAAAGCTTCACGCCACCATTGAGTGGTGGAACCGGCTGGTTTGTGCCAATCAGGTCGTGGCTTAAAAGATCCACACAGAAGATCCTTAGGCCTTAGGCGCAATAGGGACTTCAAACTCAACTCCTTTGTGATCACTGTAATGGAGATCCCCAAAACGGAGGTTTCGGATGAGAGAGGGTTGGGAGGTATGAGCCCAGTCAAGTTCGGCAAGACCGTTCCAACGGGAGGGGCAGCCTTGTTCCAGAACAGCTCCCTGAAAACTATCCAAAGTGGAAGCAATTTCGCTGTTCTGCGGCGTTTCGTTTGCATCACCCAGAGCCAGCCATTTGGCTGGCACTTCTTCCGCTATGAGCGCATGCTGTAACAGCTCAGCAGCTTGCATTTGTGCATCTTTAGACCGGTCCGGGGGGGACTAAAAAAAATTAAGCAGAAACCAGTCTTCAGGTCGATTACCAGCGTCTGGCAAGCCAGGGGTAACATGAACATGAAACCCAGATTTGCGAGCAAGCCTAGAAAAGGCGTCAGCTTCACGGGCAGAAAAACGGGTTTTTTGGAGAGCAATGACCAACGGCTCTTGGACTGCCGCACACTCTTCAAAAAAAAACCAGGCACCGTTGGGGCTTTGGCAATTCAAGGACACGTCTTGAAACTGAGCGCACGTCCCCACACGGCCGAAACGTGGTCCTGGCACCCGAGCCTCACCAACCCGCTCATTCCGATGTCCACCAAATCGTGCATCGGCTTCGTCACGAGTGGCCTGCCAAGTGTCCAGCAGCAAAGTCACATTGTCGCTGTTTGATGCGGTCAGTCGTCGCCACAGATTGCGCTGAGCAGAGGAGACCGCCCCACCTCTGCCAATACAGCGACTTGTGTCCCAGTCAGCATTACTGGCGCGCCAACAGGCACAGCAAGTCAACAGGGTTCCGGCGCGCAGCTTCGAACTAGTGGTAGGCCATGAAGACCAATTGGGCCGGATCACTCGAAGATCATGACCGCCAAGGTTCGGGTTCGGTAGTTTGCGAGCAAGCTTTGAAGCAAGAGCCTCAGACTTAGCTTGACGTTTGGCGACATGTTGAGGGTTATCCTCCGGTCGATTGCGGGCTTGCTGAGACAGCGCCCGCAGTACCTTAGCCGGCGTGACCTTTTTCCGTTTATGAGCAATTGCATAATGCTTCTGTCGTGCCGTCGCAAGCACATCGCCATCCTTGAAGATGGAAAGGAAGGTATTGATGACTTTCTGAAAGACACTGAGAAGGATGAACACACCATGATTTACAAAGAATATGATTTATCAAAGCTAACAGGCAGGATACAATCCTGACATCACGCTTTTGTTCAGACTTGAATTTCAGGTTCAAGCTGAAAAAGTGAAACATAAAGTAAATAATGGAAGACTCAATCAATGCCAGTGTAACAGTTGAGGCGGAGAAAACATATAACAACATGTAAAAGCAATGTTCTGTTCAACTATATAACAACTTTTAATACTTTACATAATGCCTATTATACGTACGGAAGTAGATATTGAAATCCTAAGCCAGTGTAGAACAATCCCACCGACTGGGACATGTCAGATCTTGCTTTGTAACAGGGAGGTCACTTGGAAATAGACAAGAACAAGGTTTACACTTACTGTTTAATGGAAACAACGATAATATCAGTCTTCATAGGCTTTGACAATGTATGGGGAGCCTACAATTCTAGATAAGCATCATTTCAATGAGATAGGAAAATCATGCTTGTTCTTGCTGAGGGTAGTTGATGAAATTGCATTGTTGCTTTTATAACACTATTAATGTATATACGGTATGTTTTTTTTTGGCCGATAAAGTTTAGATGTTGCATTGTAAGCAACAGCCCACTCTTGTGTATGGTGTTGAGTATTAAGGGTGCATACCAAAAAAAAACTGAAAACACCAACATTTCAGATAAACAGGAAAATAAAGACTGTCAATGTTAATAACATAGGGATGCTGAAAAAGGGAAGTAACAAGAGCCAGAAGAGTATAGATTTTGAAAGCTTGATTGAGGCAGTGTATTATCAAAATCTGATGGGAGGGAGGATGGAGTGGGTCTTATGATACTGATGCATTGTTGGAAATGATTATTGAATACATAGAGGAATTAGAAGAAAACGGTGGCAATAAAATAATCAGGTGGAATGCTTAACTTATGAGGGTGATGCGGGACAAAGTGATGTTGAAGGATTGCAAACAAAAATACTATATTCTAATAGTATTCGACAAACAGAACGTGACCAACGGTTTTAGATACAATAACAGATAGCTTTACCAATGCATGAATTGAAGACTCTAAGTCATAGTGTTCAAACTGATGACTTCATCATTGACATATCCTGCATTCTTCCAGGAAGAAATGTTTGGTGATTCGTGGACGCTGCACTTCTGATTGACGTTTAACTCGTGCATTAATCTCGATAAATCTTACAATCACTGTCTGCAACTCACAACAACCCCCTTGCAAACAAAAAGCAAAAGGAAAACAGCTGCCAAAGCAGGAAAGCAACAACAGCAAAAAGCATTTTAAAAAAACAACACGAAAAGCAAACACAACAGGACAACAGCAAAAGCAAAACAAGCAGCAGAAGCTCCTCTCAACTCACTGTCGTACATTTCCCGCGCACACCCAACCAAGTGCAAACGCAGGTGGATAAGTAAGTACTTGAGGTCACATGTCTTATGGACACAACTATTCAAAAAGAGATAAGCGGTCAAGATGGACTCTTGATGATTTTTGTGGGGGTCCATGCGGAATCCATCTGGCCAAGAAGCTTCACAAAGCGTTGCCGCAGGCGTTGGCTGCGTGCATTGGGGTCGCCCGCAGGGGCAGACGGCGTCAGTGCCTCCGGATTCTCAACTGCAACAAGGCAATCTAAGCGCTCGCAGTCCGTCTTACTTGGCAGGTCACCCACACGCCTTAAACGTTTTGAGCCCGCTGGTCAGTCCTAAAAATTGTTCCTCACAACCCCGCTCAAGTGCTTCTCTCATCAAGAAGCACGCCAGTGTTAATTGTCGGTAGCCGTGTGACCTTTGAAGGTGAAAGGTTTCCAACCAAA
>CAXAMN010025995.1:430573-467183 GCA_963970005.1 Durusdinium trenchii
CGACATACTCGACGAAGCTTTGCACTGCCCCAGCTGATCACATTCACAGGACCTTTCTGGCCCTTGTCCACCATGTCCTTGTGGACTAGTCCGATCAGCATGCCGCCGGTGCTGCCCAAATCAGCGCGATTGGCCAGCGCTGCATCTGACCATGCCACTGCCACCACATCCTCGTCCTTCTCGGCATAGAGGTTGTGCATCTCCAAGGTCACATTCCTCTGGCCATAGAGCTCGCGGGTGAACTTGTTGATCTCTTTGAGGACCTCTCTCTCACCCTTCGGCAGGATCGACTGCAGGTGGCTGAGCTTTGCGGCATGATGGGGTGCCGTCTGGTAGACTCGCCATTGAGCTGATCCAAGCACAGCTCGGCATTGGCGTCGCTCGGACTCGGTGAGCTCCTTGGCGTGGCCATCCTCCTGGACCTGGTTGAGGGACTCGCAGAACTCCTTCTGGTCCAGGATCCATCCACCATCATTCTTTTGTGACAGGTGGACGCCACAGTGCATCATGGGCGCGCACTCCAAAGGTGACCATTTCAGGCTTTCATGGAACCGCTGCAGGAACTCAGACCATTTGGGATGCCCTTCATCTCCAGTCATGAGGAAGTCGTCGACGTGGGCTCCAACTAGGCCAATGGTGACCTGTTTCTGCAGCCGAGGGTCATAGTCCGTGAGGCGCCACAGACATGGTTCAGTGGTGAGGCGCTCCATGTTCAGCTTCTTCAACACTTCATCTACAAACAAGTAGAATTCACGAGGAGCGATGGTCAAGCCATAGGCAGCCTTGAGGAACTGGACGGCTTGGCCTTCCTTCAGGCCCATTGCCTCTTTCAACTCTTGGACTGGCTGTCCAAAGATCTGCCGATGCTGCTGGCCCATCTCCCCCTGCAGGAAGGCGGTCTTGGCGTCGGCTTTGAGAAAGCCCCATTGCTTGTGGGTGCACATCGCAAGCATCAACTGTCGCCCCCTCCTTGACAAAGTCGGTGACCTAACGGAGACCAGGCCGACGTCGGGATCTGTGAATCCCAAAACCACGAGGCGGGCTTTCGCCTTGATCATGCCAGGTGTGTCCGTTTGCTTGAACACGAGGACCCACCTCATGCGCATGAGCCTCTCTGCAGGCACTTTGCCAATGGCTGCACGGCAAACTTCAGAAGCCAACCAGTCATTGATCTCTAGGACCTTTGCTTCTCGCATGGCTTGCTTCTGGACGTTGTTGAGCTTTTGCCAGCTGACTTCAACTCCCTTGGCCATCTTCTTTGCCACAAATTTGGAAGGGTCTTTGACAATCGACCTCCATTCCGCCTCCGTCTTGGGCTCGGGGATGGTGACGGCAAAGACATAGTCCTCGAAGTCTTCGGCCAAGAAAAGCTCTTCCATGTTGAGCTCCTCATCCATATAGTCAGCTTGTTCTTCCAGAGGGCTTGGTGTCCGCGGAGCTGGAATGTCTTGTTCTCCGGTCGTGGCTTCATAGCCTCGCAGCTCCTGCTGGCGAAGGAAATCTTGCCTCTGCACATGATACGGCCTCTCCATTCTCTCATGGCGAGCTCGGGCACGAAGAAAAGGTGCATGTTGAAATAGTGGTCCTTGTTCTCCAGAGCCCATAGGAAAGTGGTGCTGGTCCGCCATCAGCCTCTGTGCGTCAAGATCTTCTCGGATCTCATGGCGAGGATCTGGTGGTGCTTCAGGTGCCAAGAAGGGCTCGTCTGAGCCTCGTCCAGGTTCATGATGCCCCGTTGGTGATGGCTCTGAGTGCCCCGTTGGTGATGGCTCGAAGATCTCAGCATCTTCTTCCTCTCTTGGTCTCTCTTGTGAAGCCGGTCTCTTCCTTGATGCAAGCTCGTCAGGCTTCAGATTGCCCGTTCGTTGTCGTAGGGCTGCACTCATCTGTTGCCGCTGAGTCATGGTGTCATCATCGAACTCGCCCTTGGCAATGATGTCGGTGAGGTCGTTGAAGGTCCAGGGCGTTGCCAACGGCGTGTGACTCTCTGCGATCACTCTTTCTCTCTCAGAAGCAAAGCGCAACTGGCTCGCGTGCACCCGCTTCAATCTTCCACTTGCGATGATCCAAGCCACCAGATGAGGTTGTCGAACTTGTCCCTCATAGCTGGTCTTTGTTTCGAGAGCCAGGATGCGAGCCGGTCCATACCAGCGTGCAACACGTCTGCGAGGGATGTCCAGGAGATGATGAGATCTCTCCCGCTTGTCAGCTGGTGGTTGGTATCTCTTGTAGTAGACCAAGTCGCCGGGATGGTAGCGCACCGGTGGCTGCATGCGGGTGTTAGCCGCCTGGTTGATCTTGTGCTGCAGCGTCAACTTGCGATGGAGGTTCTCTGCCTGCAGCCGTTGTTCCAGCCTGTCCTTCATCTTCTCCTCGGTGCTCATCCCAGACCAGTAGGGAAGATCTGGTCCATCATGTAGGCGATCTGCTTCAGTGGGATTTCTTCCAAAGACCCACTGCATTGGCGTGTAGCCGCCGACGTTGCTCATGGTGTTGTGAGCCGCAATCATTGCCCATGTGGCAATCTCTGGTGGAGCCTCGGTCGACCTCAGATGGGCCATGAGCTTTTGCTTCAGGGTGCCAATCAATCTCTCAACTTGGCCGATGGATCCATGGTGCTCGGCAGGAATGGCTTCAATCTCAATGCCATGGCCTTCGGCCCATTCTTCCAGTTGTCGGCCTCGATGAGCACCTTCTTTATCCAGCTTGATGCACTTGGGGTAGCCAAAGTACTGGATCCATCCTTGATGAAGCGCTTGAAGCATCTCTGGTGTGGTTGGGTTCCTGCTGGCAGAGACGGGGTGCTTGAAGAGGAAGTTCGCTGCCCCGTAGGTGGAAGCCTCGTCCACAATCACCTGGAAGTGGAAGGTCTCGTCGCCCACGGTGAACTCCATGTTGTCCAGCTGGATCACTTCCCAGAGCTCAGTGGCTTGCTCCAGGGTCACTGCACGTCGGGCCGGTGGAATGGCAGACTCTTCACAATCCATGCAGTGCAGATTGGCCGCTATCGTCTTGACCATGGTGGAAGCGCCACGGTCGCGTAGCATCTTGATGAAGACTTGTCGTCCTGGGTGGCCAAGCTTCTTGTGGAGGTTCAACAAGTCAGTCGCCACTCGCATCAGCTCTTGGTCCGTGCTCTTGAGGACAGACTCCGGGTCATAGTCAGGCGTCTTCTCAACAGCCATGATCTGGTCCTCCGAGTGCTCGTGGATGAACTTCACCAAGCGTGCCATCTTGTCGCACAGCTGCTTGGGATAGAAAGCTGATAGCCGTGTGCGAGTTCCTCCTTCACAGGGAACGTGAGGTTCTTGGCATTGACATAGCCTCTGAAGCTGCCACACCAGTTGTGAAGTGCTCTTCACTTTCCAGGGCTTCTTCATCAAACCACCTTCTGGCGCACGGAGTCCGTAGGCACAACCATCAAAGACAGCCTCGAAACCTCCGTGTTGGTGCCAGAAGTTCTGGATGCACTGAAACTCCCAAGCCTTGTTGTACTTGGGCCATTCTTGAAAGACTTCGCCGCCTTGCTGGATCTGGAGCTCCATGATGATCACTGCTCTGCTTGCCAGGCGCTTTGAGCGTTGAACCTTCTTTTCCACTTTGGCTCGACCTTCTTCGGTCAGCTTGTTGAGCTCTTGGATGCCAGAAGTTGGCCCACAAGGTAGCGATACCCATAGCACGTCGGGTTTATAGGTCTTCAGGAGCTGGATCACCTTGTTGAAGCCAGACTTCTCGTTGAGGTCGCAGTCGTTGAAGAGACCGCAACGAATTCCAAGGCCTCCTTGAGCTTCCAATGCGGTGGTGAGTCCACTGTCCTCTTCACAGCAAAGTTCCATGATCTTTGGAGGCTTCTTGACCTGATCCGCCATCAGGCTCATCATGATGTCCTCACATCCTTGTTCATACTCTTCAGCCAGGGAGAGCAGGAAGGCGGTGTCGTCTTCGGTCAGCCTTCGGCCTTGGCCGGTGTCGTCACTGTCAGATGATTGGGGCTGCTGACCTTTCTTCTTCCGCTTCTTGCTGCAGGCTGAAGCATCAGGCAAAATGCCTGGTGTTGGCAAAATGCCAGAGTTGGTGAAACTGTTGCCCATTGGGATCCCCAGGTAGTACTCGTCCATCGTCTCCTTGGACTTTATCTTCGGCAGGTTGGGGTCCTCCATGGCAGGCTCTGTTGGTGCGGTAGATGATGAAAAACTGTTCATAGCGCATGCAAAACTTGGTGAGGAACTCTTCAAAGAGGTCGTTCCTCCGGCTGGTGAAACATGAGATCCTTGGAGTCCGGGAGCTGCATGGACGATCTTCTTCACGTGGAACTGGGGCTCACCGGTGTCACTCGACTCCATTCCTCCTCCTCTTCGTTCTCCGGCTGGGTGGCGATCTCGTACTCCTCCGCGGACTTCTCCGGCAATCTTGCACTCTTCTTGCTGCCGGTGTGGGCCATTGTGTGGTCCTGAGCATACCCTGCCGTAGGTGGTGAAGGCGTCATAGGGCGTTCCGGGCTTTGGCCCTGCGAAGACTTCCCTGGGGAGACCTTGGTTGTCTCGGCCGCGAACTTGTCCTTGCGCTGCTGGGTTGACAACCATTGCTCCTTCTGCTTGCGGATGGTCTCCATGCGTTTCTCCAGGGATCTTTCGGCCGCATCCAAGCCTATCTTCTTGTCCTTCAACTCGATGCTGCCCTTGTCCGGCTTCTTCTCCACCAACTGGGTCGTCGTGTCGGCAGCAAGTGGTCCTGCTTGTCGAGTCAGACCGTGTGCGCCGAAGGCCGGCGTGTAGCTCAGGCGAATCCCACACTCCGAGCATCCCACCCATGTTGCATGGGCGTTGCTGCCTGTGTTCGAGCCTCGTCCCGGCATCGCAGGAGTGTGTTCTCCATGGCATGGAGGTCCCGTGGCTCGGGGATCGTCCTTGTTGATCCCCTGTGTGCGGCTGTAGTCGAACCGCTCGGAAGCTGGTGCCACAGGCTTCTTCTTCTCCTTCGCCTTGGGCGCCATGGGCTCGTGAGGCGTCGTTCACGAGGGCGGTCAGGATGTCATCCCGCATCCCTTGATCAGCTTGTGCCAAAGGGCGTCGGAGGTGATCATGATGATCAAGCATGTAAGCAGCTTCAAGATCTTCACCTGACTCAAGACCTTCTGCCTCACTGCACTTCTCAACCACAAGAGCTTGTTCAAGGGTGTGTGGAGACTCAAAACTCATGCACAGCTCTGGGTGCAGGTGGTCCAACATGTCGTGGGAGGCCTGAGAAGTAACATCTTCATGGTCCATGGGAAAGACTGCGCACCGAGGACTGCTCACCTTATATGCCGCACGAGGTCGTGGTGCATGTTGCTCCAAAGGCTGGCCCATGGTGAGCCAGTCAGTGCGAAGGTCAACAAGAAGATGTCCCGCCTTGCTCTTTCCAAGTGGGATCTTGAGGTCAGGTGCCACATTGGACAAAACCATCCAACGGCCGCTCACATCGATCACCGCGCCAAGGCGATCCAAGGTGCGCATGCCAATTAAGATCGGCACCTTCTCGGCGTCGAGGGTGAACATGCCAAGCATCACGCTGTTCTCGCCGAGCTTCTGCGGTACCAGCACAAAGGATTCGCTGTACTTGATGCCACCATTTCCAAAGCGAAAGGGTTTGACCACGTTCGGGCCGGTGAAGACTTTGATGCCTTCTTCCCATCCTTGAGCTTGATGTCGCTGCCACATCAGCTTCTCCAGGGCCTCAAGGGATCCAACCGTCTCAGTGGCTCCCAGGTCCAGGACGCCATAGCCCGAGGTATCACCCGTGATCACTTCATTCGTGGCCATGCCAATGAAGTCGAGGTCCAGCGGGCTTGGGGTCATGGCCTCCACCCAAAAGGTTCCTTTGCGAAAACCTTTTCCAGTCGTAGGTGAGCTGCTGGTGCTGCGCTTCGGGCAATTGCGGAAACCATGTGACTTGTCCCCGCAGATGAAGCATCCGGTCGAAGTTGCCTCAGCTGACAGCACTGTCTCATTGGCCATGAAGGTGGCCGGCAAGGAACTGCTTGGTGAAGAAGAGGAAATAGGTGAACGCCCCTTGCCTTTCTTGCCTTTAGATTTTCCTTTGCCCTTCTTGCCCTTGAGCAGGTGAGGTGGATAGAAGCCTCTGCTCTTCCCCTTTGCTCGTTGGAACTGCCTGCTCTGCAAGAAGGTCTTGGCTTTGTTCTCATAGACTGAGTAGGCCTCCTCAAGCTCTTTGTTCTCCTCGGCGGTCAAGTCGTCGAAGTAGCCATCATCGCAGGCCCAGAAGGCTCCGTGGCCATCTGTCTCATACCACTCGCCGGACCAGTCCATGGTGTAGCCATGCCAACCATCACCTTCACGAGTCCAGTAGATCTCAGGATCTTCCTCCATAGAGTTCTCCATGGGTCCAGGATCATATACTTCAGGAGGTAGTTGATGACCAACCCAATGCACTTCGGCAGTCAGTTCATCCATCGTGGTCTCGTCCTGGTTCACCAGAAGACCCCAGGAGCCAGCCTCTTCCACCCAGTAGGTGCGTCGCTTCGATGGATGTCTTGTAGAATCTGCCTGTAGGAGTTCTTCTTCTTGATCTCGAAGCGCCGTCTCGATGTCACGGAAGGTGAGGCTGTTCTGGACACTGGCCTGGACAGACAACCTGCTGGCTGCACTCAAGTTCGCTCGTCGTAGCAGTAGCCAGCCAAGGACTTCATCAGGTAGGACTTGGATGTCCTCAACTTCCAGTTCATCCCAAGGAAGATCTTCTCCAGGTGAGGAGGTGTCATTGTCAGAGTCCTCCCAATGGCGTCGTTCACGTCGCCATTGTCGCCATTCTTCAGCTGTCCAACCATCATCCTGGTGCCAAGGATCATCATGAGGATCCTCTGGTGACGTTTGCTCTGCACCATCGTCTCCGGTTTCATCTTGAGGTCGGGGATCTGGTGCTCGTCCAGTAGGCGATGAGGGTGATGCCTGAGAGACTGCTGCTGCTGCTCTAGTAGTAGGCGATGAGGGCGAAGTAGGTGGTCGGCTCGGTGGTTCAGCCTGAGGTTCTGACATGGCGCTCCCTGTCACAGGTGTTCCCAAAGTTGTCACAGGAGGTTTCTTCTGCTGTCGAGCCCTGACCACTGCCCTTTGTACCTTGCGGTAGGCCTCCAGGACATAGGATGACCATTGGCTCATCGGCATTCCCAATGGTCTTCTCAACCTGATCAACAGGTCCTCCAAGCGAGCTCCAGCGTCAGGGACCGCTGTCCGGCATAGCCGGCTTTGCAAGAACTTCAGGAGATACTTGGTGCCGTTCTTCTTGCTCAGCTTGGAGTGTTCCAGGTCAGGGGTGACCGACCATGCACGGCCAGTCAGCCTGGATGCTAAGTCAGGTGCCAGGTATTTCTTCTTTCGGTCCGGTGTCTTCTCCCATTGCAAGCGGACCTTTCGGGCGTAGTCGCCCCAGGTGGTGGGATCTCCGTCCCAGGTGACCACCACCTCTTTGGCCGAGATGGTTGCCATCGAGGATTTCCGTCAAGGAGTCGAGGATGTAGCCCAGCGCCGCGAGTAGAGCTCGAGGTCGAAGGGAGGTGCCCAGCCGCCGCCGCCAGGGAAGTTCACGAGGAGGGGTTCAATGAAGTAGTGACTTTCCAAGGTCCCAGGAGATGGCAATCGCCAGAGGCTCCGCTACCAATGTCGGTAGCCGTGTGACCTTTGAAGGTGAAAGGTTTCCAACCAAAGCAAAGGCTACGCTCAGGTAGCAGTTGTTTTCCGCACACCAACGCCCGTCCACGGGCGTAGTCGTCTTCTGGCCGTTTAGGCCGCAAGGTGCCACAGCTATGGCGGCACGTGCGCAAACGGTAGCCGCGGATGGCCTCGTGAGGCCAAAAGGCTGAAGGGTGCCCTTGAACCGATAGGTTCATGGAAGTCGCACGTGTCCTTCACTGACCGGAAGCGAAACACATATGTTTAGCTGAGTTGTTCACATTAATAGTCATTGTACTATACAATTATCAAACTGTGAAGGCCTTCAGAGTGTAGCTTGAAGCCAGGGAGATGACATTTGATGACATGCAAGGCTATATTGGGTATGCTTCTTTGTACGGTCATAATGCGGGACGTTCCCGTGAGCAGGCTTGCCGAACATCTATAGTAAGGAATTGAAGAATGTTGCCTCATAGTGCCCCAACAGGATGAATTTGCATTTTCTGGCCAACTGCGACTTCACAATCTTTAGTCTGTTGGCCAACTGAGTATTCCTGAAACTGATTCAGAGGGCAACTCTCTTCACCCTCATCTGCATAAGCGCCAAACCGTGCGCCTGATTCAGAAATGCAAACTTCAACGCCCTGGAGGCATCAAGGCGGGCCAATGGCGAGCGTTCCATGAGTCCCTCCAGCAATTCTTTCCTCGAAAGGAGCTCAAAGGGAGAGGGATTACTGGTTGGTGATTTCATCACGAGGATGAAAGTAGAAGTAGTATGAAGTATAAGTAGTGTAGTTGGCCCACCGCCCGCAACAGCAAATGGTGTTGATAAACTTGAAAATTTATCTTCAGTTTTACAACATTGTCATCGATGTATGCTGTATGGATGCTGTCATTGATTAGTCCTGTGTTTAAAAATGGGGGTGGGGGTTGGGTCGTCCTGGAATGAGGACGCGGATATCATGTGGAGAACAGTTCATAAAATATAATAGAATAATATTTGGTTTCGCACATGTCCATCGAGTGTGAAGGCCGAAGGTCACAGAGTGCCTGACCCAGCTTTGACTCACATCATCTTTCAATTTGTTTTCCGACAGTTTGTGGCACCTGCAAACCCAAAAGAGTTCTACTCAGCTTTGCAAAAATGCTGAAAGCACACGGGCCTGAAAGAAGAAGAATGAACGGAGCAGCTTTGGTAACTATGCTTTTCACACCTGATGCAAACCTCCATTCATTCCTGCGGTCCTGATCCAAAAAAGACAGGTGATTACATAACTCTAGAAGTCAAAACCTTTGACAGTTTTCAGCAACTTTACTTGACTTGTTTTGTGTGAATTCTGCTGGACTGGGAAGCGCACATGACAAATCTTCCCAAATGGAAATACGCTGTTCAACACTTGCAATCCTTGAACGAATCTTCCCCAATGGAATTACGTATAATCCAAGACTCAAAGATAGAAGATATTCCCGAATATTCAGAATTTCCATATTCTATTTGAAACTGCTTCTGGCGCGCGCGAAAACAAAAATCAAATAGAAGAAAAGGGCTTCGCCGGAGCATAAAAGAGGTGTTATATCATGTTTTATAGCTACTTTTGCCAAAACCACTAAATAGCCTAATATCTAATATCTTCTATTTGAAACGTGTCCGGTGAGGTACATCTTCTATTTGAAATGCTTGTTTTGGATCTTC
The DNA here is from genome assembly GCA_963970005.1 of Durusdinium trenchii. Taxonomy (NCBI): domain Eukaryota; class Dinophyceae; order Suessiales; family Symbiodiniaceae; genus Durusdinium; species Durusdinium trenchii. Next base: position 439,934 of record CAXAMN010025995.1, read on the forward strand.
TATTTGATTTCATTTTTGGTCCATGCAGATTGTTTCCTTCCTCGCCGGTCCGTTGTTTCTTCACTGCAGATGGCATCTCTGGGAAATATGCAACCATTGATGAATAGATCTGATAGATAGATACATAGATAGATACATAGTCACAACAAAACAGCAAGAATATCAAGAAACATGGCCTATTTGGGAAAGTCCCTCTCATGAGACCCCAAATGGGACTGATCTTAGGGATAATTATTGCAGGGCCTGATCTTCTTAACTTTGATTATCTTTATAGGGTGGTTCAAGCTCCAACTGGAACACTTGGCTGAGTTTGCTGTCGTTCCCGACTGGGAAGGTCTGCTTGGTGCAGGCATGATTCAGAGCAAAGCTCTGAAGACGGACTCATGGGGTAGGAAAAGGCTGCTTTGCACTCACTTTCAAATAGAAGATATTACCATATTATTTTGTAACACCAAAATAATCACATACATTTCTTCTATTTGATGTGCTTGGTTGCTTTGGCAAAATCTTCTATTTGACCTTCATTTGTTGTTCTGCTATCTTGTGGATCTGATCTTCAGAAAAAGCTAAAAAAACTCGAGGTTTTTTACCGTTTTGTACCGGGATTCTGGACATCTTGGGTTGTGCAAGAGGTCCTCTGATTTTTGGGTTTAACTTGCACCGTCTGTCCCGGCTAAATGTTGGACAAAATCATCCAAAACTTCAAGAATTCACTGTAAATACCATTAAATCCTGCTTCTCTTGCAAGACCGTTCAAATAGAAGATATTGGAGTTCAGAGTGCCCAAACACCATCAAAAAAGCATCAACAAAGCACCTCTTGCACAAGGCATTTTCTTCTATTTAAAGTCTTGCTTGGAAACCACCAAAATTGCACCTTCTATTTGAAATATTCGAAACATTTCTTCTATCTTTGTGTCCCGGATTATACATACATGCAAATGAGAAGTATATTTTCAACTCATTTCATACCACGGCCCAACCTAATATGGCGGTCGACCTAGTTGGAGTAGTGGGTCCGTGAAGGTCACGATTCTGGCCGCTCTCACGAGATCAATCACAACCCAATTATCCTGTCCCAAGTAAACGAATGTCTTCGACGATTGTCTAACACTTGTAGAAGTGAAGTCTTGATATGGCAAAAACTTGCAAAACTATGGTATCTTCTCAATTGCATTACACTAGCCTTGGCTACGGCAGCATTGGAGAGATCCAACGGACGCCACCACCCTCCACAAAGCAACGACCAAGGCCAGGCTTCAAATCGTGGCTTGCTTGGAAGTCTTCGTATTGATCCAGCTGGATGCTTTGCTTGATGCAACTGTTGACCGCAGTTCCTACCTCTAGCTCTGAGAATGGCTGCTGCTTCGCCATCATGAAGAATAGCCTCGTTGTAACTATGAGCACGATCGCACCATCAAACCAGGAAAAAAAACAAAACACATAAAAAAATAAATGAAAAAAATATAAACACATCATCCAAGGTACACAGCTCCCACTGCAAAGACATCAGATTGCAGGGTTGGCTCCATGTTCAGTAAAATCTCCGGTGCGGTGTACCCGGGATATCCCAGCTGGATGGGACGACGCTTCAGCTCCGCCAGGCGCGTCGCAAGGCTGAAGTCTGAGTAGGTCGGCTTCAGGTCCTTCGCCCGGCTCCCCGAAGGGCATGGAAGGCCCGGTCGGGCTTCCCAAAATGTGGCGAAGTGATGTTGTTTGAGAAACCTTATATAACATGTTTTTTTAAAATATATATATATGTCTATATAATTACTTGACTATCTTATAAGATCTTATAAGTATTTGGTCCTTTGTGCACAATCTATGTGGGTACTGGGTACCTTCTTTAGAGTCGTGGATTGCTGCACCGTGCTCTGGCGGATCTGGGAGGATCTGTGAATGCGCAAAACCATGCTTGTGGCGACCCGGCGGACCCGACGGACCCGCAGGCTGTGGAGGCTCCCCTCCCCGTCGGTCCGGAGCCAGCTGGATAGTCTCGGGGCTGATGTTCCGATAAAAGATTTCCTGCTGGTGCATGTGGTGCAAGCCTGAGAGGAGGCCCTTCATGATTCCAGCGGCAAAGGGCTCTGAGGCGCTGCTGCTGAACACCTTAATCTCCCCTTCCTCCCTGGCAAAAAAGAAAGCATTCATGAAGAGCTAAGCGGCCGCCATGCCCTACTCCGGCCAAAGCACCCAATCGAACAGATTCTGGGAGGTCAAGGCCATGGCCACTGCACAGCATGGGCCCAAGGGATGGTCTGACACCTGCAAATCATCTTCAAGCAAAGCAGCCCAATGATTCAGGAACCAACATGGGGGTGCAAACGAATGGCTGCAAATGGAGCAAAGCAAACCATCGAATCCATCGATGGCTACCCCACTTGGCAACTATGAGTATTTGCACATAACATGCCCCGTCCAATCGAAAGGCGCGCGAGAACGTGGCCGGAACACCCATGCCTGAAAAACAGAAAGTAACCTGGTGACACTGGAATGGCTTTGAGCAGCAAGTTGAAGCTCCAACTCTTGAGCCACTCGCTTCTCAGCTTGCTGTCCACCGGTTGGAATCACCTTCGCATCAACAAGTCTTTCAATCGACCCGAGCCTACATTCACACCAGGAAACATTAGGAAGTCATCAACCCACAAGCATCCACAAGCCTATTCGGAGTGTCTTTAAGACAGTCCCTTCAGGTCCGAAAATAAGCTTCATGGCCAAAGCTCCAGTTTGAACAAGCTTGACACAACTCCAGCAGCCTTCATATTCACGTTCGATTCAGAGGGATCCTCTGAGGCATGCAGCTGTGCACGATAAACGCTTGACATGCTGCCGCTGGAGAGCTTCGAGCCTGCGGTGCGGGATTGTTCCTAGTAGCGATAGCCCTTTGCTCCTAGTAGCGTCCTTGCTCCTAGTAGTAAGGCCAGGAGCCTCTAGTATCCCCTAGTAACGTCCTAATTGTAACGGCATGGCCTCCAACCTAATGATGGCCTCCAACCTACTAGCGATGGCGACCAATGTTCAGGATTTAGAAAATACCGAGTATCAGCAGGAAACGACATGACCCTGCTTCTGGCTGATGGCCAACATTCACCCACATCGGGCAACTGTCTGTGCATATCGTTCCAGGCCCATGCAGTTAATGGAATAAGACCTTCAGCACCTACAGTAGAATCCCTCTGCCACGCCGGCCTAAAACATAAACAGCAGAAAGGTCATAGCGCACCGCCCCATATTTTGCAAGGATCTTCAGGGCCTCGGCCATTCAGCAGTTTCTGCAACAAGCTCCAGAAATGTGCGAGTATTGTACCATCAGGGACAGCACCTAGCCCAACATATTGTCCCTCCACTCGGCTGCGGGGTGACAGCTACTAAGCTTGAAGATTCTGGAACCCAAAGAACCTCATACAACTAGTCAATTCCCAATTCCCTCTGTCTGCACCAACCACTGCAGGTTCAAAGCCATTGCAGCCTAGGTACCCTGGCTGCATCGCCATGAACCTTCAGGATCCAAACCTCAATTACGAACCGGTCACGTTTGCATGGCCACTCCAAACGACACCCACATCTCGTCCTCCAACGGCATCGCTTTCGCTCTTTCTGCTTTCGCACTGCATCACCGAGAAACATCACAAAGCTGAGAGTACTTTCCAGTGGTGCTGGGTGCCACTGCAAGCCGGTCTTCGGCTAAACCTCGAGTGATGCAGAACGTCGCCAGCACTGTAAGGTGGCCAGAATGTTGGCTGTTGTGAATGGGTTCAGGTCATGGCCCACACACAGAACCCCTCTTGCTACTCTTGCATGTCCAAGCAGCAAATGTGACACAACAGCAGTGGCAGCTCAAATATCGGCTCTGCACCTGCCAAAGGCTGACTTTGAAAGACTCCGTGCAAATAGATTCCAACCGCACAAACGATATGGATCAGCCTGCCTGCTGGAGAATTCGGAACCACGACCAATTTGGAGGATGCAATTCGAACTTGTGGACCTTGGGCACCTTAGCGGAGGCATCTTGCCCGGATTTTGATCTGCCTCCAGCTTCAGAATATTGGGGCACAGCAACCCTGGCGAAATCAGCCCGAATGTTTTCACTGACATCTTCCCATGTTCATTGTGATTGCAGCCTGGGCGCTGCCTATGTCTCGGGACAAATGCTGAGCAACCAGGAGAGCCTGTTGTAGAATCTGCAGATTTCCACCACCTCCTCACCAAGCAATTTTCACAATTCTATTGGGTGTGAGATTCGGGCCAGGATGATATATATATATATCAGAGGTCAGAATCAAACATATCACAAGTCATAATAATATACATGTATATATGTATATATAATGTCATACTGTACAATATCACAAAAAGGCACGAAGGGCTCAAACCCTGAAGGCACAAAGTGCCTGGAATAGCTTGGCTCAGCTCATCTGCCCGCAGGGCCATAGGGAGCTTGGAGGCCATGTGCACCTGAACGGGGCAAAAGTCGAAGAGGCTAGGCGGCTAGGCATCAATGAAAAACCATGACTGAAGCATCAGTAAAACATTATCCACAGCCAAACTCCTCTGCCTAACGGGCCTAACCCAAAGACCAGGACAAAGGTGTTGCCAAGGGGCAGGGTCGAGTTCAAGGGCCGGTACTCTTTCATCGGCCGACATCGGTCTGGAGGTCTGTGACCCTCACAAAGGGGCCAACTAAACTCCTTTTAAAAAAACGGTCCCAAGAGCATGGGGCCAAGCGGCTGCGAGCGGTGTCTGGCTGTCATGCCACATGCTAGGAACAGTGAGTGAGGCAACAGCGGAACAATGAGAAATAATAAACTATATAATCTGATACTTGTAGGAGCGATGCGTTCATCTTCAAGGGAATTCCACCAAATCAGTCAGGCTAAGTCTATTCGCAATCTGCGCCACACAACCTAAACGTCAAATCTCCCTTCCGCCTGGACCACAGGTGGCCCCGAAGTGCGCCAGCAGAAAAACGCCTTCGTCCGCCTGTGGGGCTCGTTCAAAGGAATTCAACCGGCAACAAAACTGAAAGCGATGGCCTCCAACCTACTGGCAGCCTCCCCCTAATAGCACCCTAAGGGTGCAACATCTCCTCTTCCTCGTCCTCCGGGCCGGCCTGAGACCCTGAGAGCCTTGGCCGGGGCCGGTTTTCCGCATGCACCAACGAGGCCACAGGGCCTCGGACGCACAACGAGAACAACGAGAACTGAACCTCCTGCTGTGGTAACTCGCCAGAATGCTTGAATGCTTGGAGGAAAGGAAACAGTTGGAATTTGCATACGAATTTGCATGCCAACTTGGTCTGCACACTCTTGGCCGTCTGTCTCTAATTATGTCCATCCTGTGGCCAACAATTCATCTTCTGCTATGCTGCTAATTATGCTTTGCGGCAAATGGTGGCTGTGATCTGCCGAAAAGCACCTCCAACACCAAACAAAGGTAACCGCATGTGCCAAGCGGCTGATATCCACCACAGGCCGAGCTGCAAACCTGATTTTTTCCGTCCCAGGTGCCACAAGGGCTGGGACTCTGATACACTGGAAGTTCTTGCTTTTCATCAAACCCCAAACCCCATGCGCAGTACTCTGCTGATCTGTCCCAGGCGCGCTGCGAGCACCACAGCCTCGGTGGACGAGTGCAAAAGCATTTGCTGGAGCTCTCCTCATTCTGCTTATTTGATCTAAGACAGGCCCGAACAGCAAACTTACAAAGCACCCTCACCTGCTGGATCTTTGAAGTATGTGTTGCTTCTAAGGTTGTTGCAAGCCAACAACATTTAGGATTCAAAATGGTTCAAGGATTCTCCTTTCATAAACCTTTCTGCTCCTTTGCATGGTCACACCTCTCTCACTCCGCTGAGGAGGCCGCATCACAGGAGCCAGGCTCAAAGAGGTGTTGATCCTGCGCGGAACGAACTTGGAGCAATGCAAACACCTATGTAAACCCTGTAAGGATCATGTTCCTGTCAATCTTCTGCCATAAATTATCACAATTGATTCAAGTCTCTGGCAACATGATTTTGTTGCAAGCATCATGACTGCAAACTGCCTTAATCATCCCCGTCGCCTCAGCTCCCAGCACCTGCAAGCGCTCACCATGCTGCTGAACAGCATCACGGGTTTCCTGCCCCACCGAGGCTCATGATCATGATTCATGGTGGGCACAAGGCAACTCTGCATTTAGGAAACCCAAAACACTACCCAAAACCCCGGGACAAGGAGGAGAAAACCAAACTCTTGGCAAAGAATTTGGCCAACTTTGAACAGTTGACGGCATGCATTGGATTCATCTGTAATTATCCATCTCTCTCTCTCTCTCTCTGCCCTCACCTCGATGATTGCAGCACTCATCCGGAGCAAAGCCACGCTCAAAGGCTGAGGCATCTGTGAAGCGTAGGGCTCAGGCAGAGTCAAAAGCCTCGATTAGAATCAAATCTTGTCTCCAGCGTGTCATTAGAAGCCGTTTGTTGGACAAAGTCGGCGTGATTCTTCGTGAATCGATCTGATACTACTCTTCTTCCTTCTGGGATCTTCTGTGTTCGTCAAAGGAGATCTGCAAAATACTCTGCGGTCTCTCGATCTAAGGTAATTATGGCATCGAGTGGACATGCTCTACTGTGTCAGCCGAGTCACTGCAATGCCAACTCCAACCTCATTGCGACGCAATTGTGGCCTTCCGGAAACGGTTGTTGTTGCTCTGTGGCTAAGCCCGGGGCGTATGAGGCTCATGCCCGAGGAAACATATGCGAAAACCTCCTGCAGCTTCGAACTCTGTGAGCGTCGCTAGCAGCTCCTGACACCAAGAACACATCAGCCAACAAATAAAGAGATGTTAATTAACATCAATTAACTATGATGCGGGTACCCCGTTCCCATTAAAGATTGTCCCGTCAATCCTTCCAGGCCACGCCAGAGTCCACAGGCGTCGCGGCATGAGCACTCCACGGCAGGAGCGCCCAGCGCCACAGGCGCCACATGCCTCACCATAGTTCCGGCTAGCAAAAAGGGCATGGATTTTCACCAAGGAAAAGAATGCACTGTTTGGGTGTAACTGTCGTTTCTGTCTGCCGCAAGTTCTTGCATATTTTTCCCTGTGCTTAGGTAATTTCTCTACAGGACCAATTACTAAATACTCCGATTTAACTGGTTTAACTCACCATCAACTGCATCTCACCCAAAGTCCAGGCCTTTGTCAACATTCACCACACATCCAAAGAACTGGTGAGAGTGAGAGAAGCATCGCGTCAGCGTGGGAAATTGTATTCTTAGTTCAGTTTCTCAGCAATAAATTGGCTGAAGTGTGAATGAAAGGAATACCTTCGCTGACATCTGTTGACGGTTCATGTTCTACGCGCTCAGTGACATTGTTGAAAGACATACTGTAAATTACACTAATTACTAGTACTTGCTAAGTCGGACTTGGCTTGACTTGCTTGGACTTCTTGATTTGAACCAGCTCGGAGTGGCGGCGTTGTGCTGCTTGCTCTTCTTCGTCTTTGGCAGGTTCTCCGGTTCCCTCCCCAGAAAGGCGGCCAGAAATGTCCTATCGATGAATGGTTGTGAATCAGCAGTCCTGTAAACAAAAAACTTGCTTTGTGCCTTTGTCGGAACTTCACCACGACGTGTCAAAGGGGTCCACACATCCCGCGACAACGTGCCACCAGGCATGCATCTGCATCATCATGCATCTATGGCTGGGGTGCGGCTTCTTTAAACACATTTCTGATTGAAATTTTGCCACGGACCTCGCTGAATGTTGGTCAAAAACCAATCATATCACAAGGCCAATCCAGTGGACCCCAGCAATCTGATCAATCTTGGTTGGGATGTGGCACTTCTTGAATGTACACGCCCCATGCTACTAGGAGCAAGGACGCTACTAGGGGCTCCTGGCCTTACTACTAGGAGCAAGCACGCTACTAGGTCCGATCTTCTGGGATCCACCGGCGCCCTTCACCGGACCAGCGCGGACCGGTGACCGCGATCAGTGCCGGAAGGAGCGCATCAGCTCCGGCGGCGCCTGCTGCGGAGCAAAGTAACGGCGGCAAACCTCCGAGGCGGTGGTGAACTCCGCGAGGTCCTGGCGGAGAATGAAGTGCCAGTGAATTGAATCAAACAAAACACACACTTGGATGGTTGCTCGCAAGAGCTAGGATCAGTATGAAGTCCCACTTTAGGTGCAGTAGACCTTGACTGGGAAAGAATGCAAAAACCGAAAGGTGAAGAGGTCCGCGGACTTGGAATTGTTTTTTCAATGTTGGATAACACTTGGTATGCTGAGCAGTGACTTAAAATTCCCGCAGGTACGTCAGAGTGGCCAAATCTGATGTCACCAGATCAAATGGGCGTCTTCGTTGGTAGCGGTCCCAAATGATCTGCCGCTACCCCTGCCTTGTTGAAATTCCTTTGGAACAGGTGTGGACACACACACAAGTGTGACACACATCTAAAGCAAATAGTACAAGTATATATAGATGCATAAGATTGTATATGTGTATACACGCACTCTGGACTACACACTAGACTCTAGACCTTAAACATGTACATATATTTGTATAAATATATTTATATACACAGTCTCACAGTCATATAACGTCACACACACATATATATATACATACACATAATATAACAGTAGTTGTATAACTGCGACTTCGGGTCATTTAGAATTTGTGGACTTCTATAATCTTATATACACCATCTGGTGTGCTGACCAAATACATCCTACGACATTGCCCGGGAGGCCAGGGATCAGTCCTGGTAATGATGCAACATTGGACAAACCGATCTCCAGAAAGACTCGAACATCTGCGGGGCATCCACTAGAAGAATCCGCGCAAAGCGTCGAGGATAGTAGTTGTGGATGACATCGACCATGAAGCAAACAAACTCTAAATCTGCTTGTAGCGGGGAGAAGCCGTTGAGATCTATAACAGCAATGGCTTGCTCTATCTCCATCTGCTCCTCCGGAGCTCCAGAAGGCTCTAAGGTGCGGAGCTTGTCAAGGACCCGCTCCATGTACCATGCACACATACAGCAGCTCTCTTTAAAGCGCCGTTCCAGCACATTATGTCGGTTGGCAACCACCACCAGCACTGGACGCCCAGCAATGTCATGGTGTGTGTGAAGGTATGCCTTTCTTGAGCGCATTTCTTTCATGAAAAGCTCTGGACCCAACTTTTCCACACTGAAGTCCTGCCTCCATTTCAAACACTTCAGCAGCTTCTCTGCGGCTTCGCCCACATCCAGCTTGCGATCCCTCAAGAACCACCAGAGTAAAGCACGATTTTCGCAAGCCGGGCGACCCCTCCACTTCAAGCTTCTTGGAATCTGCTTCTGCAACTGTCTGACAGCTTCCTCAGCACTAAGCTGGTCCACTGCCCCAGCATCTACTATTGAGATCTGAGAGCTTCCCACTCCTCAAGGTTCAATGATGTTTGGGGTGGAAGCTGGTTTCCCTCATGCAACTGCACAACACTCGTAACTATTGTAATATGTGTGAGATATACTGTGGCACCTACTGTGACTTGAAACATCGTGAGGTTTCATTCGGGGGGTTCAAGCGTGGAATAACTTCGTTTGTCACCTTTGAATGCTTTTGACAAAATTGGCTCATCAGTTCTGCCCAGCCTACCAGTGACGCCCCGCGAGCTGTGCGACCTCGTTTTCGAGCTGACCATGCAGTCGCACCGGCAAAAGCCAAGGATGCTAAAGCCGCGCTACCCACGCAGGTTTTCACTGCCAGCGCGGGCACGCCAGAGCTATCTTTTCGAAACTCTGGAGGCTCTAGACCTGGCTTGAAATAATTCTCCCGCAACTCATCCACTGTCACAAAGTCAGCCAACTTCGAATACTTCCCGAGGAGTGGTTTGATGTTGTCCCAAAATGCCTTGAACAATTCGGGCGCACCCACCAAAAGCACTTTGCCAGTGCGACCAGGGTAGTAGTTGTACAGTGCTTCAATCAAAAAGCCGGCCACTTCCAAATCGGCTTGCAAGGGTGAAAATCCCCTCAAGTCAAAGATGCCCAACGCTTGCTCCGGCGGGCCTTCTGGTTCTTGGGCTGGCTTCTTTGGTGGCTCAGCCATGCTGAGGCGTTTCAAGGCGGTTTCCAACATCCAGGTGCACATGCGAGAGCTTTCAAGCAGGTCACGTTCGAAAATGCTGTGCCTCCGGGCAATGGCCACCATCACGGGCCGCCCGGCCAAATCCCGGTGCTCGTGGACATAGCCCTTCCCAGCGCGAAGCTCTTTCATAAACATGTCCGGACCCAAATACTCAACACCTCAGAAATTCGGACCAAGAACGAGCCTTTCAATCACGAAAAAGCCGGGATTGAAAGATATGTCACACACATTGGCACGCAACAAACATCAGACAAATGCCTGGAACCTGAAGGTTTGCTTGCCATCAAGGAGCGGAACTTTTGACGCCACCGAAGGCATTTCACCAATTTTTCAGTTGCCTGATCAGGACGGAACTGTCGATCACGTGTGCCAACTTGTCCTTAATGTCGGTTTCATTTGTCATGATGTTTCATGGGATTTCGATTTCTTGCACTCCTCCAGAACGCCACGGACACCGAAACCTCCCAGCCGCAAAGGTCAATACTCCTCAGCCGCTGGCGCTGGTCCTGCCTCATTCACATCGAGGCGTCGGTCCCGCAAGAACCACCAGAGCAGCGCAGCATTGTCCACAGCAGGCTGGTGGTGATACTTCCTCCGATCCAAAGGAATTTCCATGGAAATTCCATGGAATATCATGGAATCTCTTTATGATTCTGTCTGCTTTCTGTATGTTTCATGATGATTTGCCAGAGCAAGCCCTTGACTCCTTGGCCTAACACGACCCAACATCCCACGGCAGCAACACTGTCTTTCAATACACCGACTTCTGACTTCCAGCATCGAACCACTTGCAGTCAAATAGCGGCAAGTCAGCATAGCCTCAGGCGGTCTTCTCTTGCAAGTGCATCACATCCAACCAACACAAGACCTGCCCTTCGACGTCACTTGCACCAGCATAGACCCCCCAAAAGTACATTGGAAAGGAAGGCTCATGGGGGTACTTACGTGTCCGCTCCATCTCTTACAACGGATCCCGAAGGTGATGGGGTCAGCGGGCAAGTGCGATCAGGGTCCGACCCCAGTCCAGTTCCAGGCAGAAAGGTACGACCGAACTAGTTCCAAGAGTTCCAGGGAATAGTTGCGACATGTTGCGACCAAAGCCTGGTTCCAGAGTCACAGTGTTCAAGAGTTCAAGGCAAAAAGTTGCGATCAGGGCCTGGTCTAAGCGAAGAAATAGCAAATATTTATAGACATTTCATGTGCTGTTGCTAGCAGGAAGTTCGATTAAAACGGCATAGTATAGACGGTGTAGGTCAGAGGGTTGCGTCTGGATGTTAAGAAGGCGGGTTGCATCTGGATGTTGAAAAGGTGTTTGGAAAACAGCCCTCGGCAAATGCCTTTGCTGCATGTCGAGAAGGGATGCAGGCTAAAGGATGCTAAAGGCAGAATGCAGTTTCCATGCCGTATTGAGGGATGCCCTTAATGAACCATCACTTGCACATCCTTTTTACAGACTCCAGCTTGGCCAGGGCAAAGGACTCAGTCCGGGAATACACTTCTGAGGTCTGCTCGAAATGGTATGTTTTGATCCCTTACTGGCCCCTTTCAAGAGAAAGGGTTAGGCCCCAGTGCCGAATTTGTTCCAGATGACATTTTGCCACAAGGGATGCTAGGTCTGTGCAGCCGCTGGAAGTACGAGAGGTGAGGTTGAACCCAATTCTCTCAGGGTGTGTCACTGATGGTTACGGAAAACTTGTAGTTCTTCCGCTGACAGCGGACAGCCTACTCAGCTTGGCCTTCATGCAAATACCAAACAACTCGTCCCACAAAGAAGTGGAACAAACCAAATCTCCAGTATGTGCTCCACATTGTCGTTGCCGTCAGCTGGAAAAACACGATTGTCGATGAACATGGACAAACTGTGGCAAACACCATGAGCTGCAAAGAAGGCTACGATGGAGCTGTTCACCTGGGTCAGGATTTCTGCTTCTGCGTTGCTTGCACAACCCCCCCGTGCATAAATAGAGGATCTGGCTCCTACCCGTCGACCGTCGACTGAAGAGGGCGGCGTCTCTTCGAAAGTACCCCCACCTTGCGATTCGCGGCAGTCAGGAAGAACGCCAAGGCGAAGGTGGCAAAGGTTCCGCGCCAAAGGAGCTCTGCATCAACGTTATAAGGGTGCCACCTCACCCACTTCTCCGCGTGCTCCCAGGGCGCAAAGATGGGCATTATGAGGCCAAAGGAAAAACTTGCAAAAATCAGGGTGTAGACCTTCACTCGCAGTTTGTTGACTGGGTCGGCCAGGTGACCGTAGGCTCCTTGGCAAAAGTCCTTGACCCAAGCAAGGTTGCGCAGGCGCCAGGCCAAATCTAAAATGGCCACAATCAATGCAAGGCCCAGCTGCAGCCACAGGTCTGCAAAGGCACAGCTGAGTTAAACGTATTGGCAATCAGGATCGCAAACACATGTTGAAGAGATGTGGGTTAACACCAGATGGCTAGAAGGACGCTCTGAATTGTGAGCCAAATCATAGCCATCAACAGGAGCGGCTGCAATTGCAAGGAAGTCCCACCATAACACTGCCGAAGAAAACAGGAAAGCCAAAGCCAAAGAACACCGTGAGTCGCATGCGATGGTAGGGGGGGCCGATTCACCGGACGAAGACCAAGTTCCTTGGCACTGGCGTCGCTCTCATTGCCCTTTGTTAGTTACTAGAAGTAAGGTAGTAAGAATGCTCCTAGTAGCGATGCCATGAGCCCCTAGTAGCGTCCTTGCTCCTAGTAGTAAGGTCAGGAGCCCCTAGTAGCTTGTGGCCATGAGGTGGACAAGGCACAAAACGATGCCAAGAGCCGCAAGTCGCCATCGCCCGCCTTCCGGCAGCTTGACGTTCTCCGCGCCATCGTTCAGCCTCGGTGGTCGTAAGCCCGAACGTTCCATTGGGTGCGCCATGGTGCACCATGAATCCAAACAAGGTTCGCCCTCGAAAGTCTAAGCAACTCGGGCCCCGACCCCATCTCGCCATGCCAGTCCGAAGGATCCCTCCCAACCGTTGCAGCAGCCATGGCAGGGGTGCAACCGATATCGTGGAGTAATCCTGTTGAGTGAAATTGGCAAAGCATGTCCGCAAATGACCATACGGTACATAGGCTAGTACGTAACCGCTGGCACGCTGGCAGGCACCCTGTTCACTGGGCATGATCGTGCTTGATCGTGTGAGAGTGCTGGGTACACTCATGATGCTGAGTGCGTTCACATGCGTTCACCCTTTGTTTGGACAATGTTGGTCTGGCTCCACTTCAACTGTCGGTGCAACCAGTGTCATTCATCCACAGTTGCTACCAAACTTCCAGTCTGCCGCCCAGAACCTGTTTCCGTGCCATGAGTGCCCCTATGCCACGCAGCCTAAGCTTCCACCATCTCTCAAGCCCAGAAACCTTTCAGCTTCTGCTGCACCTCCGCGATCCGTGCCCAGGCAGTGGCAGGCTCTACATCAGTGGGCTGGATGTAGGTAGATCCTTGAAAAAGCCGCAAATACTAGAAACATTGAGAGATTGAGAAACTCAAGAAAAATAAAGAAAAACAAATTAAAGTAAGTGAGTGAGTGAGTGAGTAAGTAAGTAAGTAAGTAAGTATAGGTAAGTAAGTAAAAGCAAGTAAGTATAAGTAAGTAAGTATATGTAAGTAAGTATATGTAAGTAAGTCTATAAGTCTAAGTAAGTAAGTGAGTAAGTAAGTAGGTAGGTAAATAAGTAAGCAAGCAAGCAGTTTAATTTATACAAGTAAGAGAGAGGGGAGAGACGAAGAGAAAGGCTGGCACTGGTTCACAACCAGTTCACTTCGGAGTAGCCAATCTCCTGCCCATCAAGTAGACACAATTTCGCAGGATGATATCCTCTTCGCATCGGCCAGTTGGGGCTAGGTCCAAGGTCATCTGAATATTGAATATCCCGTGGTTTGAAGCATCTCTCCCGTTGTTTGACAGAACTATAGTAGCACTTGGGAGCTTGTACTTGGATCTTTTGTCGGAACGCATCCCCTTTTCAAGTTCAGCAACCTCCGCACACCAGTCCAAGCAAGTCCAAGCGGCATGTTGCCATCATTTCTCTCTAACATCTACTCCCTCCGGACTCCGGTTCCTTTCGAGCAATGACGATCATCATCGGAAGATGTTGAAAAGTCGGCCTAACACGGCCAAGAACCAGGTTCCAACACTTCTTCTTCCGGCCAAGTGTCCAAGGTCCGCAGCTCGTGACACCGTACGCCAGGTCCGACCCACCTGAACATATTTCGTGGCAGCAGGGAGGATGGATGGGGAGCAGTAGCGCAGGGCACAGGGGATGTACAAATGGTTCACATCACATCTACTATAGTCGTGCACTATAATTAATGTATACGTATAGAATAATATAAAATAGTATATTTATATTAGTCATTAGTCAATTGAGCGAGGTATCGCCATCTGCGTCGTCCAACAAGCTTCAGCAAAGCCAGAAAGTCCCCGAAGCCACCGGCCCATCCTGCTCACCGACAAAAGTGAAACCAAACCTCAGTGCAACAAGTGGGCCATAAAATGGAGACCTCATGTATCGTCCACCTGTTCTGCATGCGTAACCTTTCCTTCTCTGGGCTCGTGTTTGAGGGCATGACCTTAAGTACTCCGATTGATATCCGCTTCGCACAAAACGAACAAAAGGACGCCTGAACCTCCCAAACAGGGTCAGCTTCCAAGGTTCAGGCGTCGCTGTAAGGGCAAGAATCACCCAATCACAGCCTGTGGCAGGAAATGGGTGTTTACCACGCACTAAACCTCTCCAAAAAAGCTACAAGGCTGGAAAATTGAACACAACCCACATGAACCCACATCCACCCACAACCCACTTGGCCCAGTTCAAACCAATTCCCATATCATATCCAGCATCATCCGGCCCACATCTGAAGACCTTCAAAAATTCGACCATCGCGGGCACCTGGACACCACTTTGGAAGTCCACGTTTGACCATGGCGCAGCTGGACCGGGACTTGATGCCGTGTCCAGCTCAAGAGTTTAAAGCAGAAAAGGGCCCAAAGGACGAGTGGTGGTGACAAAGAGCCTTATTTGAGATGAATGGGTTGTTGACAGTGTGTTGGCGTCTTCTGTGAAATGAGTTGGAGCCAGAAATGGTACCCAAACAAATTTCCAGTTAGTCAGTTACCCTCACTGAAACCGAGGTGTGGTTCATGTCACAAGAACATGATTGAAGATTGCCAAGGGTTCTTTGAAAAGGCAACTTCTTGGAGTTTTTGCTCCGTCTGGCTCTTCGCTTCGCACCCTTTGTTCATCTGGGACATCACAAAAGTCCAAGCTAAGCTCCACCTGCCATTGCTCGACTTGCATCGCACATTCAACATGAAATTCATGAAAGGCACCAGTCATGTGCATTGCCAAGTGAAACTTTGAAAGCCAGTAGGTCAAAGCAAGTCTGCATCGATCTGCATGGATATGCTCAAACATGCTCAGCTGGTCTCAGCTCGCTCCATGAGATTCCAAAAAGAAAATCGAAAAGAGTCTGATGCCCTTGTTACTAGTAGCTTCTTGTTCCCAGTAGCAATGCCAGGAGCTACTAGTAGTTTCCATACACGAACCAGAACAAATTGAAAGTAGAATCACCTGGTCAAGCCTCCTCTCCAGCACGTTCCACCAAGAAGCGCTTGCGCCCAGGCACATCCATCTGCTGGCGTAGCTCCTGCAATGCGCAGACTCAAGTGCATCCGCGATCATAGGCATAGGTGAATGTTCTTGGGGACGCCTGAATAGAAAGTAGTCTTATTGTTACTAGTAGTAAGGCACTTGTTCCTAGTAGCTTCTTGTTACTACTAGTAAGGCACTTGTTACTAGAAGCGATGCACTTGTTCCTAGTAGCTTAAAAAAGACCTCTTTTTGGATATCTAAAGGTTGACGGGAGGCATGCGAGGCATGCCTGTGCTTCCACATCTGACGACACTCATCCAAGTCGGTCCATGACTCTTGCGTGGTTGGAGGTTGTGCCCAGTTGTACCCTTGTACCCCTATATTGTTGCCTTCAGCATGAGCCACTTGCCTGTGCAGCCTGTATGATCACAACCACGACCCATTTGTCCATCAGCTACGATTGTAATATCTAGCAATTTCATGCAATTTCTCTTGCATGACTCTCTGATCACCATCTTGCGGACCATAGCTTCCTCGAGAGTGCCAACCCAACGAACCCAAACAACCGTTCATCAGGGTAATTAATGTGCGGTGGCCCTTCCGATGGAAAGTCCCATCCAGTCACAGAGCCGACTCCTCTTGCGTTGTGATCTCCACATCGTCCACCTGTTGGATGATGTCTCCCGGCAGAACCCCAGCCTGGGCCCGTGGTGTGCATTACTGTAGTCCGACTGACTGCAAAATGAATCGCAGGGATCTGGAAGGAATGCGAAAACATGTTCACATTGTGCGCGCCTTTGCGTTGGGCCTTACACACACACGCACCAAAGAGTATCAAATAACCTACCTACAACCAATCGATTCCTGGATAATGATCTGACAGTCTGACAATATATTTTTTGAACCCTCCGGCCTACGCCGATGAACTGCATATTCTATGTATACATCAATTACTATACTATATCATATATATATATATGTGTGTGTGCGCCATGTGTTTAACATTTGCATCTTATTCAGCAAGGCCAGATCCAACTTGATCTTGAAGCAAATCTTGCCAACAGCGGCCAACATAGGCGCGCACCAAGCCCGTGACAGCTGGACTTGTTGCCCCAAACGACTCAAAACGATTGAAGCGACCCATGTAGGCCCGCGCACCTTCGCTGCGACGGAGTCTTCGATTACTTCCAAGACCCGCAAATCATCCAGGTAGGCGCCCATGGGGTATCGAGGGCCTGGCTATCGCTATGACATGTCACCAGCAGTGGGCTGATTCCTACCCTGCTACTATAGCTTTAAAGCAAGATACAGCAAGGTTTGGAGCGCAGGATGCTGGGGCCCCTGATCTCGCCCAATAGGCATTGATAGTATTTATTTACAATGCAGTACATGTAAAAACATGTAAAAAACAATTTTAGAAAACTGTTTTGGGGGTCCATCCTCCCATGTTGATTCTTGTCACCTCACTCAAAGGGGCGTCGGCTGCGCTCGCCTGGAGTGACTTCGATGCCCTCTCCTGTCAGAAGCTGAGCCATGCCAAATATCAGCCCTCTCTCCCGCGTGTTGTCGCACTGTTTTCACATGTTCTACATACAATCCTCTTTCGTGTCCATCGGCCCTAGACAGCAAGAACGAGGGTGGTTTTGGGTCGGCTTGGCACACTGTGCTCTTCTGGCATTCTTCTGGTGAGGCACCCAAAATTGCCTTCAATCAGCTGAAATTGCTGGAACTTCTCGTGAAGCCACTGCATAGCCTTTTCATCCTGCCGATCGGACAGTTGAATCCACAAATCCGTGTTCAACATGTTCAACCCTTTGTGCTGCCCGTGGGGAAACAGCCAACCCGCCACCCGCCCCTTGTCATCCATCTTTGGCTCAGCGTGCAGCAGTGGCCAACAAATAGCAAAGTTGGACACTGGGACGACGGTATAAGAAGTGACACGTCAAGTGACACGAAGTGAATAGTTCCCTGCATTGAGCTGTATGAAGTGAACTTCCCTGGCTTTTCATGAGTTGAAGGGATCTGAGTGAAAGCCAAAAAGCAGCCAGCTGCCGCCAGCTTTCTTTCTCGCCAGCAACTGCACATCTGTACAACGCTCCCAAGCTGAGGGGATGATTGGGCCGTGAGACAAATTGCAACTCAAAAGGCAGGCTAGGCATGGCTAGGCAAACTTCAGGGAGAGGCACAGCAGCTCTTGTCCCAAGGCCATTTTGTAGCGTCGATCCTTCAGGGGCGCCCACGCTGCGACACACAGTGACAAGAAAGCTAGTTACTAGTAACAAAGGGCATTGCTACTAGGAACAAGAAGCTACACATAGTCTCACTAGATCCGAATCAACCTCAACACTTCACATTCTGCGGTGAGCAACAGCGGTGCCCCGACGCCCAAAGCAACCGAGAAAGCACAAAAGGAACACACTAGAAATAAGGGACAAAGAACAGGTGAGCAAGTTGCTACAGCATGCCCATTATGCGAATGTACGAGCATAATAGTGCCACGCTACTAGTAACAAGTGCCTTACTAGTAGTAACAAGGACGCTATTAGAAACAAGTGCCACGCTACTAGTAACAAGTGCCCTTCTTATTGTTACTACTAGTAAGGCACCTGTTTCTAATAGCGTCCTTGTTACTACTAGTAAGGCACTTGTTACTAGCATTATGCGAATGTACGAGCATAATGGAAATATATATGTGGAACAATTGCAGGATTGGTGATTGGAGCTCCGGGCCCACCTGCTCCTTGTCACGTCGGAACTTTTGGAGGTTGCGCTTGGATTCTGAGAACTTTGGCTGCTCTTCTTGTCTTGCACGCCGATCCCATTTCTTTTGCCGAGCTATGGCGGCAGGAGGAGCTTTGGATGAGTTCGCACCATGTTGTTTGTGATGCCGGCCGCTGCGGCTCACGTGTGACTTGAGGTAGCCTCCATGCTTGTCGCGCATCTGCCACTCCTCATCTGACTCCATGTCCTCTATTTTGTCGCTGTCCTCGAGGTCGGACAGCCAATCGTCATACATGAACTGGAAATGCCTCTGAAAGTCGTCATTCAGTGCCTCCTCCAAGTCATGTTTTTCGAAGAAGGTCGCCATCACTTCCAGGACTTCCTTTCTCTTCTCAGATTCTTTGGCCCTGGCAACTGCCAGGACCGCATGACGCCCAAATGTGAGGACCATCAGTGCCTCAACCACGGCTTTTCGGACCTCCCAGTGGGAGCTCAGCAAACCCAACTCGACCATCGAATCCAGTAGCTCTCGTCCTACAGTCGGAGTGCAAGAAGAGTCAAGAAACATGATGTTGCCAGAATTGGGTTGAGTCGCTATGCTTATCACAATCATGATCAACCCAGTCCATGACTCCTCACCTATCCTGCCGCACAGGTAGCTTCACAGAAAGCAAATGACTGACATCTACTTACTCCCAGACTTTCGAGACATAGACATACCCATGATTACGAACGAATCATTGGACAATTCCAAAATAATATACTGTACTGCATTGCATTCTGCTCCTGTCCTTCCAAAAAAACGCGGTCTGCAACCTCCTCTGCCCCAAGGGTGGCCTCCCACTCCTGGAAGCGGCGGCGCAAGTAGCGGACCGTGCTCACAGCCACTGCGCAAACAGCCTCTTCCACGGAGCTCGGATGCTCGTCAATGCTCCTTGGGTGGAGGAATGTCTTGACTGGGGTGTGGGACAGTCGGACAGTCTTTGGAACACAAGGAGACATTGGACGACACCATGGAAAGCCTTCTTTTCCTGCTGCCATGGATCTCTTGCCACCCATGCCATCTAGGCCAGTAACCATCGAGCTTCCGTGCCAGGTCTTCACAAAAACGGAGGAGTTCAAGTTCATGCTGATTCCCAGCCGCCGTGGCGGAATACCTCTCCTCTCCAAGGTGAATATAGAGCTCTAGGAGGTCCTTCGGTATGATGTGGAGACTGTTCAGGCGGCTCTGGACACCGTCTCCACAATCACTTTCCTCAAAAGCTGGCACACACTTTGTCAAATAAGCAGCAGACACGTTGTGAACGTCCTCATCAAAAAGAGCTCGAACAAGGTTTCGACGACTGATCTGGCAACAGCATAGCTTGTGGAAGGCAGGCACCGGCAAAGGTCCACAATCGTTTTCGAGCATCTTGACAATTGAGTGAATTGCTGCAGTCCGCGTCTTGGCAGCCTCTGACTGGCACATCTCTTCAAAAGCATCGGAGGCACTAAACTTCCACCCATTCCATCCAAATAATAGAACATCAGCAGCATACGTTGCTCCTGCCTCCTCTAACCAGGACAGTGTATGTGCTGCGGCATTTCTCACTTGGATTCTTGGTAAACGTCTCGGGTCCATGACACGAACACCCATCGCCACGGCCTCCTCTGCATCCTCGCGCAAGAGCTTTGCAACGTCACTCGCGTGGGCACTGGCATGGCGCGTCATCCAAGAGAGCGCACGAAGGGCGCTCACTTTCACGGAGCTGTCCTCGTTTGTTAAGCAGCGTGCTATTGCTGCTGCAGTGTTTCGAGATGGATAGGAGGCTGCCAACTTTAGCTTCTCCACAATTTCAGCTGGTTGGGTGGGCCAACTGTTCAGTACTGTGATCTGGTTTCCAGGTTGCAATCCAAGCGTGGATAGAAGCTCGTTGCTGTGGATCTCTTTTGCGCCTGAGTCGCAGGTCATGATCAATCGCTGAACTGGCATGGGGATCATCAGCATCCGCTCAATGGCACCATGAAGCTGGTCCACGCATCCAGATGCAAGGGCTGCAATGATGCAGCTTTGGCCTGACGGTGTGCACACCGTGACGTTGATACGTCCTGGCAGGGTAGTCATGGCGCTGTCTTCACGGGCTCGTGCTGAGGCTCCTTGAGAGCTTTCTACGGGTTTTTCCGCTGAGGCCAGGGTGAAAAGGCAGCAAACATTTACTTTACTGTGACTGACATCTTCACAGAATGCAACGAGGAAAAACAACAGCACAGGCCCGACAAGCCAGATGCCACCCGCGACGGCTCATTATAGCAATCTTCCCACTCCCGCAAGGCACCTTCAGGAGTTGGTCCATCCTGAGACGGTCAAAGAACTATCTAAACAAGATTCTACCAACTGCCTTTAGGTCGTATGTCGGCACCAACGTTTTCCAAGGCATGCACAATATCGTACGTTGAAGTTCAAAGAAACATTCAATGCCATATTATGCCAACACAGCACTACATTCAATCCACTAGACAGTTTTTTCTGGATTTGTACACCAAGTCTTCTTTGAAGCTAAGGTTCTGCAAGCATTGGCTTTCATTCAAGCATTGAACACTCTGGAAGTGTTGCGCCAACTCCGACAGCGTCTGCTCCACATCCAAGACATGGGCCTTGAAGCAGGTTTTTCCGCTTTGAAGAGTTTCTCTGGAATGTGATGGAATGTGTCGAAAGCGTTGCACAGCTTTTGTCGATAAGGTTTCCATGACGTTATGCTCGATCAATTGGGCTTGCTTTCTTTTCAGAGATGTTTCTGAATCGGTGCCAATCCAGAGAGATGGGGGGAGCAGGGGTGGCGTGCACATGTTGTCTTCGGTGGAGACTTGATAAAGGATACCTAAATTCACAATTGTGCTCTCGGCAGTTGGACAACAAAATCTTGTCAACACAAAATGGCTCAGAAGTGCATCTTCCAGCTCCAGCTCTCAGCCTGCCTCAGCGAAGGCCTGCGGCTCTTCTGGTCCTTGGTTTCAGGTGTCAATGATTGGTATAAATTACGTATGATTGATTTGGTGGTTTCTCAGCTTCTCAACTATATAACTCCTTCTTCTTCGCAGCTGAAATCTATATATAAATAGACTGTGGCCGTCTATAGGCCTCCTCCAAAGGACAAACAAAACGACCCACGACAACTGGCGGTGGTTTCTGGGGACATGGCCCCGGTGTGGCTCTGTGGAGACAGGAGCTGTTGCATCATCTTCTGCTATTGACAGTGTCAAGCATCCAGGAAGATCACCTGCGTGGCCGACAGCGTTGCACCAAGTACTCAGGAGTCATTCCAGAAATACCTCCAGTCTTGGCTTCGAATACCCGGCCTTGCTCACCCTCTCTTGGAGCATCATCTGGTTCGCCAGTCTGCAAGTCTGCTGGCTCCTTCCATGATATGGGACACACAGCAATTGTCCGGCAGAAGGGTCAAGTGAAGCAGCCTCAGTCAGGTCCAGGTGCTCTAAGATCTCTGCAGCTGCATCTCTCACAACCTTCAGTCGGCCAGAGTCCAACCTAAGAGTGATGGCCTCCTCCCTAATAGCCTAATAGCGATGACCTCCACTACAATACAAGCAGTGGCCTCCAGACTTAAGAGCGATGGCCTATCTAGAACTGTATGTCTTGTCCTCAAGCGTGGCGTGGCTAGGCATTGTCTTTGGTCGCATGGGTGGTTGGGCACGAGTCGAGATGTACACGAATCACGAATCCCGTTCTAGGAGTTGGATGGAGTTGGATGGTGCTAGCAAGGCACATCATCCTCATCCAGCACCAAATGCAGGGCCTCAAAACAGGCTTCAAACATCTTGAAACATTCCAGGTCCAGGCCCCAGATCCATGCAGATCCTATGCATTGCGTGGGAATAGTCGACCTCTTTGACCCAGTTGTTCCCCAACCACTACGTGTCCGACGGCTTCTTTGAGCTGCCAGCTTCCTGCACAGCTCAAATCCATTCGGAATTGGTCAAGTTAAACAGGATTGACTCTCGAAGTTCGACCACTTGACAACCTTGCAGCACTCCAGGTTCCGAACCTGCTCCTACCTGAGATTCAGAGCTGTCCAAGCCTTCCCCAGCGATCGCTTTGAGGGCATCCAGTGCTGCCAAACGGACCTCAGAGGCGGAAGCCCTCATTGATAGGAAGGCTTAGGTCAAACAAACAGAACTCATCAGACTGCAATGGACAACTTAGGATGCATGCGGGGTTTTATGACAAACCAAGATTGAACATAATTTCCTGTGAGTCAGTGAGCCCCGAGGTTCCAGGCGCTGGGGTCTGCATCGGCTTTCGCCATCTGGGTAAGCCTCATAGGAAGCTCTGAAAGTTCTGTACATTTGCCAGTAATCCTCCTGTCATTCTAAAGCAACACCTATCGAGCCCTCATTTCTTGCTTTTTCCAAGTATATAGTCAAGCACTGGAGTCCCATATATAAACTTACTGTATGTGCATGCATATAGGAAAATACAATTTCACATCATCTTATACAGTATTGATTATTCATTAATGCTGTATATCTATTATCTGTCTGTCTATGTCTGTCTGTCTATCTATCCATCTTTGTATATATATATAGTTATATGTATATATATATATATCTATCTATCCATCTATCTACAGTATCTATACAGTCTATACATTCACCTTAGGCCCATAGGTTACTGTCATCATTGTTTTGTCTCGCTCTGGTCACGTAGCTGATCGGAGCTGGGCGGGCCTGGCATCCGGTGACGACCAGCGGCGTGTGACACCCAAAGCGAGGTAAACAAGGCAAGATTGGTGAAGTTGAGTCTGAGGCGGATCAAGACTTTCAGGCATTCATATCGAAGCTGGACACATATACACCCCTATGATCCGAGGCCATCCGAATACCTCGGGAAGAAACCTTACAGTGTAGTTGAAGTCATTGTATATGAACTCATTTACTGAAGAAATCTTCAAGCTCCCATCCCGGCCGAGTGAGCCAGGTCCAAAGAGCTCCAGCGCCTTTCAGGTCGAATCAGAGTGCTGTAGTCTATCGCTTGTGGCAGAGGCCAATACGCTGGAGTTCTTTCAAACACTTTTCACATGTCCCTGCATTTGAGCCAGACGCTTTGACATGTCTAGTCTAGCGGCTCATTGCGCACTTTCTGGCAGATCTAGTTAGTGAACCGCCCGAGAATTTGAGACCTGCAAAGCCATGGGGTACAGTATGGTACAGTAACGTACAGCCTGTCCTGGACATTTTTAGAAAGACCACGCCATTGTCATTCATTCGGTCGTGTATCACAGTGCAGTCCTTCTGTCGTCGCTGCTGTTTCTCGATCTGCTGCTTCCGCA
Organism: Durusdinium trenchii; assembly: GCA_963970005.1. Classification (NCBI taxonomy): domain Eukaryota; class Dinophyceae; order Suessiales; family Symbiodiniaceae; genus Durusdinium; species Durusdinium trenchii. Next base: position 463,706 of record CAXAMN010025995.1, read on the forward strand.
ACACGGGCGCGACTGGCAAGAGGACGTCCCAATGCTCTAGTGCAAATGGCAAGTACCTAAAACACATGCTTGGATTGCAAGGCGCACTCATAAAGAAAGTTGGAAGCTAGAGTGGCACTGAGTGGCCCTGACTAGCTTCACATGGATGTTTGCCGCTCCGAGTGGCACATGGATGTTGCTGATGTCAATCATGTGGCCCCATGGCAAGTGTTGCATAGCGGACAAGAGCAGCTCCTTAATCTCCTGGCATAGGCTCATAAAGAATCATAAAGAAATGCTACTAGTAGCTTCTTGTTCCTAGTAAGGCCAGGAGCTAGTTACTAGTAGCGTCCTTGCTCTGTTCGTAGCGATGCCCTTTGTTCCTAGTAGCTTCTTGTTCACGACTCCGGTGTCACAAGGCACATCACAGAGCATCGTGCATTGCATGCTTAGCCGCAGTTACCCACTCAGCTTTGATTGGATTAGTCTTGGAAGTCTTGAACTCCGGTCCCATTTTTCTTTAAAGTCTAGATTCAATCAAGATCAATTTGTTGCTACTGGTCGCGATTAATTTGACGTCTGCTGTGCCAGCACTTTGCCTTCACTCGCGTCTCAATCGTCCGCGCGCCAACGCCAAGAAAGCGCGCCACCTGCATTACAACGGGGCTCAGCAACAGCTTTGGCTTGAAGAGTGGTGGCAGTGGGAGGGCCATAACATAGCTCCGCACTAAAGGAGGGGAAATGGAATGCCTCTCATTGACAATATGCATGCAAAAAGAATGTCCACACCTTCACCTGCAAAGAAGAGAGTAAGAACCCCAGGGGGGTAACATACATACCTTGTTTTCGGAGGTTAGTAGGTATCTAGCAGGCATCCCCTGCCTCCCCCCCCAACTAGGTATGTATGTATGTATGTATGGTCCAAAGGTACATACCTCAAAATCAGGGGTATGTATGTTTCTGGGGAACATACATACCTAGAAAATGAGAGGTATGTATGGTATGTATGTATGTTTGGGGAAACATACATACCGAGACAAGAAGAGGTATGTATGTATGTATGTATGTATGTATGTATGTATGTATGTATGTATGTATGCATGGTCCAAAGGTACATACCTTCAAAGCATACCCAGTATGTATGTATGTCCGGGGAAACATACATACCTAGAAAGTGACAGGAATGTCTGGTATGTATGTATGTATGTATGTCTGGGGAAACATACATACCTAGACAAGAAGAGGTATGTATGTATGTTTGTATGTATGCATGGTCCAAACGTACATACATCAAAAGCACGGGTATGTATGTTTCTGGGAGACATAGAAGAGTCATACATACCCAGTATGTATGTATGTATGTATGTCCGGGGAAACATACATACCTAGAAAATTAGAGGTATGTATGGTATGTATGTATGTTTGGGGAAGCATACATACCTAGAAAAGAAGAGGTATGTATGTATGTATGCATGGTCCAAACGTACATACCTCAAAAGCACGGGTATGTTCGTTTCTCGGATACATAGAAGAGTCGTACATACACAGTATGTATGTATGTCCGGCGGGGAAACATACATACCTAGAAAATAAGAGGTATGTATGGTATGTATGGATGTCTGGGGAAAGATACATTGAAAAGAAGAGGCATGTATGTATGTATGTATGTATGTATGTATGTATGTATTGTCCGAACGTACAGACCTCAAAAGCACGGGTATGAGTGTTCCTCGGAGACATAGCATCAGGTAAAAAGCGAGGTCTGTGTGTTTCGCAGGGCTCCCAGTTTGAGGTATGTATGTTTCCCAGGAAGATACATACGCATGAGTGTCTCGGTATGCATGTTTCCCACAAACATACATACTCATTATTATCCAGGTATGTCTGTGTCCCACAAACATATATACCTAGGACTTGGAGGTATGTACGTGGTCTGAGAAACATACATACCCGTGAGATTGAAATATGTATGGTTCGCAGAAACATACCTACCCACAATATTCCGGTATGTATGTTTCCCATGCAGATACAGACCGTTAGTTGTTTAATTTATATCCGTTCCCAGAAACACACACCGAGGAGGTATGGGTATGTCGGCCAAACAGAGATTACCTTCAAGTATGTATTTTCCCTGCAACAATCATGCCCTTGACCTTGAAGGCAGTATAAGGAGGAAGAGAGATATGTGGCATTCTCGGGATGTGCGTATACATGAACGTGGACTGTCTCACACAATGAAGCATGCTCCTCTCCGTGACCTCCCCCCCCCAAGGCAGGTATGTATGTACGTATGTATGTATGCATGCGTGCGTGTATGTCTGTGAGGGCCCGTGACCATGGAGGGGGCATTGAAGTATGTCTGTATGAATGGATGTAAGTCTCATGGTGTTTGGCGCATGGGTATTAGACGTGTGTATGACGTAATGCATGTATGTGTGGGGAAACAGACATCGCTAGAAAATGACAAGTATGTATGTCTGTTATTGGTATGTATGTATGTCTGGGGAAACATACATACCTAGAAAATGATAGGTGTGTATGGTATGTATGGCTGGCGAAACATACCCGGCCCTGCCCAGACCGAGGCGTCGCATCATTCGAGGCAGGGGTAGTAATAGGTTATCAGACATACGTTGCACAGTCGTCGACGTGCGAAGGGGCTCGCTTCGCTCGCCCCGCGGGGGAGGCGCTGCGCCCTCCCCCGCACCCCCTCCCGCGATTTATGAGTGACACCCCTCACCGCTGCTGCATGTTCGTGACGACACAACACACACCTAGAAAAGCAGACGTGTGTATGACGCATGGGTAGTAGACGTGTGTATGACGTAAAGTCTGTATGTGTGGGGAAACTAGAAAATGACAGGTATGTATGTCTGCGTGTGTGTGACGCATGGGTATTGGACATGTGTATGACGTCATGTATGTATGTGTGGGGAAACTAGAAATGACAGGTATGTATGTCTGTTATTGGTATGTATGTATGAGACATAGGTTGCACAGTCGTCGACGTGCGAAGGGGCGCGCTCCGCACCCCCTCCCGCGATTTATGAGTGACACCTCTCACCGCTGCTGCATGTTCGTGACGAAACAGATACACCGAGAAAATTACACGTGTGTATGACGCATGGCTATTAGACATGTGTATGACGTCATGTTTGTATGTGTGGGGACACATACATCGCTAGAAAAAATGACAGGTATGTATGTCTGCGTGTGTATGACGCATGGGTATTTAAACGTGTGTATGACGTCATGTTTGTATGTGTGGGGAAACATAGATCGCTAGAAAATGACAGGTATGTATGTCTGTTATTGGTATGAATGTATGTCTGGGGAAACATACATACCTAGAAAATTAGAGGTATGTATGTATGTTAAAGGTATGTATGTATGTCTGGGGAAACAGACATACCTAGAAAATTACAGGTATGTATGTATGTCTGGGGGAACATACATACCTAGAAACTAGAGGTATGTATGTATGTATGTTAAGGGTATG